>JBAJMU010000305.1:0-11122 GCA_037952995.1 Hyposoter didymator
AGAAACCAGTGGAGCGAGAGACGCAGCGATTCTCGCTTCAGATATAGCTATAGCGTCTCTGTAGTGGGCATCAAGGGGCCCGCAGAGACGCTATGCTTGTGTGGGTCTGCGCGCCTGTACTGCGCGCCGCTTCTTCGATGTAGGGGAACATGGGGCAAAGTGGCCCCCATAAGGAGTTAAGCTGAATGTATCGATTTACATGTCATCTTACATCTACTTTCGTGTTCCAAAATTGATGTGTCACTTTCATTTTCGATATCATGGAGAAAAAAAATTTTGGGGCAAAGTGGACTCTGTTCCAAAAAAAAAAAATGCTCTTTCGACGTTTTTCATCCATTTCCACGCTTCTACATCAAAATTATGAAAAATTTTGATTTTGCAAAAAAATTAAAAAATGGGGCAAAGTGGACTCTCAGTTGCGAAAAAATTTTTCGGTCCCAAAACTTGTGCTTCGAATAAAAAAAATGGTTCTTTCGACAATTTTGATCTCTTTTCGAGCTTGACGTCAAAATTGAGGAAAGTGATGATTTTCCAAGAAAAAAAAATGGGGCAAAGTGGACTCTCGGTTGCGAAAAAATGTTTGGGTCCGCTTTGCCCCATTTTTTTTTTTCGTTGAAAGGAACTTCGAGGCCTGTGCCCATCATTCCCTGCCTAAAATTCCGTGAGGGTTTACAGAGTGCAAAAGCATTACTATTGACCCAAGAACGGTAACCTTATTATTTTTTTTACCTTCTCTGGTAACTAGGAGGCATGAATGACGCCAATTTTTATTTAAAATTGCCCGATTTTGCCCGAAGTGAATAAAATAATCAAAAATGCGGTAAAACAATGGAAAATCGGAGAAGGAAAAGAGAAAGGGCACGTGATTAAAACTTGCCTCGGGTCGTTTTTGACTCGCGGTTACCGTTCTGGGGTTAAAATTACCATCCGAAATATTTATTTGTCTCACGTAAAACTGAGTCCTCAGTTCTCAACATTTTCCTTTCACGGGCATCCTAATCCCATTTTGATCTTGAGAAAAAAACGAAAAAAAGTGCAACTTACAGCTACGGTAACCGAGTTTACAGGGCACCGAAATCCGTATCGTTAGGTTCCAACGAGAAAATACTTTTTCTATTCATTCTTTGTTAAATTTGAAAAATTTTGACAATTTTCGTACCGTTTTACTGTCCTGGCCAAGTAATGAATCAGAGCAATGAGCTCTCCACAAGAAGAAACGGTAAATATTCACAAAAGGTTGTTTTGCGGAAAATGGACTTGAATTTTTCTGCTTTTTTTCGCTTTTGCTGTTTTTTAGTAAAAAAAATTGCCACCATTTTTCGCACAAAGACCTTTTATAAATATTTATGGAAATAACAGAAATTCGTCGTATTTTAACGATGGAATCTCGCGATGCAAACAAAAGGAGATTGCCACCTCGCATCTTTTTATTTGGTGCAAAGTTATTGCGTTTTGTGAAGGAACTCTAATTACAATCGTTCGGAGATTGTACTTGATGTACACAAACATTCCTTAATACGTCGTGCATCTATTGCTAACCATCAGCCTCTGGTATCCTCAAATTTTATGAAAGATGGAGAATTTTTGCATTTTTTTACGGCAGGGCATTCACGTTTTCAGCTAACTATAGCAATTTTTTCATTCAATTGAGCATAGAAACTTGTCGAAATTGTTATGGAATCATAATTTGAGTTAAAAAAAAATGTGAAAATTTTATTTTGCTTCATTTTTTAGAGAGTCCACTTTGCCCCAGAAATTAGAATTTTTCAAGAGTCCGCTTTGCCCCATGTTCCCCCAGTAGAAGCGACGATATAGATATAGAGCGCCATGAGCATCACGAGGCCTATGCCTGTGTGGGTCTGTGCGCATATACAGACGCGCCGGCTCTTCCATGTAGTAGAAGCGATATAGATATAGAACGCAATGAAATCAAGAGGCCTATGCTTGTGTGGGTCTGCGCGCGTATACAGACGCGCCGAGTTCTTTCGATGTAGTAGAATCGTGCATATACCAAACACCGTGCAAAGTTTTTTCTCAGGAATTACTGCACCAATCGTGTTCTAATTAGGCTTAATCGAAAGATTAACGCGTAATTAGATTCCAGTTCAATTTTCAGATCGCTAGAAGCCTCCTAAGCTTTGTAATAAGCCGAAGAGTCAGGCGATTTTTGCTCCTACCGCCGCAATTTGCTTTATTCAGGGATAATATACTCTGGCGAGTCTCGCGCAAGCAGACGACAGCAGAGCTGTCGCAATGTACTGGTCCCGAGACTCTACCGAGTCTCTTGATTAATTTTTCACATCTTTGCCAAAAGAATTAAGTATTTTCATTGGGGTTTTTTCAGTCGACACATCCGCTCATTTATTGTTTAATCCTCTCCAGATGTGAACTGTTTGAGAAATTTTCATGTTTTGGGGAAAACTGAGTTTTTTCAATTTATGATTGAGAGCCGAGTTGGGCCTTTTTCTTAATCTCGGTAATCCGTCGAATTTCACGAAACGACGAGACTCACTCGAGTGGTAAAACACTGTCCACCCTTTTCGCGGCCAGATAAATATCTGGCCGCGAATAAATAAATATTACCTTTAGTTTTTTCCGAAGAGGTACGCACAGAAAATCGAGGTTCTCCTGGTCGTGGGTGTAAACATCGACGAGATAATTTAAAGATTCTTACTAACCAATGAAAATACTTATTTCTCAAACTTACCACTTCCACCCCATTAGTAAGGGTGGGAGCAAAAATTCACCTTTGCATTCTCTGTAATATGTAAAATCAGTCTTCAGCGACTTGTTGCCGTGTCAACAAGGAATATTCACTCCATCACCTTATTAAATATTTTAATATCCAAAGTTTCTTTTATTCAGTTCTACCTTTCATACGAAAACAGTTGTAGTTGATTAATTTCCACTACAACATTGATACGGTTTTCGAACTTGTTGCAACAGCACACGAGAATTTACAACTCTCGTGAATTCTCTTAAAGATTATTGCGAGTTCGACCGTACAGTGATTGCCACGACATCTCCCTAAAATGAGGAGCAAGTGAACAATTTCGTTGGGACTGAAATCAACCATTGTTGCTCGTTCTCCGAAATTTTCTCTGATTTAAGAACGGGTGTCTCCAAAATACCAATGTGCATAGAATGACACACAGTCAGACGATGTCAGAAATACCAGTGATGTTTCTTTCAATCTCGCTTACCTTTCAGAGGCAACAGACAGACAGACAGACAGACGGACGGACGGACACAGACAGACGGACACAGACAGACGAACAGAGACAAACGGACACAAGCAGACAGACAGACAAACACAGACACAGACACACACACACACAACTGGTGGAGAAAGAGACACCAACGAGCTATACGAGAATTACCGAAAGAGATTGAATTAAAAAACGTTAAACATTTATGGTCGGTAATGATTTCAAAGTGCGTTCCTATGAGATATACACGGAATTTATTGACCGAATAAACGATTGCAAGGAGTTCCTTTTCGGTTGTAGTGTAGTTCACTTCACATTTTGTTAAGCAACGTGACACGACACTGACAACGTTATGATCTCCGGCCTCGGTTATTTGGTAAAGAACACCGCTTATTCCTCGATCGCTCGCATCGGTCTGTACACGATAAGGCGCACCAGGAATGATGTGTTTTAGAGAGATACATTTCACAAAATCTTGCTTCAAGTTCTCGAACGCTTTCGCGTGTACGGGAGTCCATTCCCAAACTATATCTTTTCTCAACAGTTCCCTCAACGGCGCCAAGGATTCGCTATGGCGAGGGTTAAACTGTCGGTAATAATTGCATACGCCTAAGAATTGTTGCAATTGACGCTTATCGTTCGGCTCCGAGAATTTGATAATCACTGACAATCGCGACGGATCAGGCACAACTCCTTGCTCGGATAGCACAAATCCTAAGAAAGAGATCGACTCTTGGAAGAAAAAACATTTTGATATTTTTAAGGTAAAATTGAATTGCAAGTGACGTCGAAAAAGTTCTTCTAATACGTAAAAATGTTCCTTTACAGTTTTCGTTCCTGTTGTGCCCAGAGCGCAACCAAATTCCAAGAAATTACAAAACGATCGTCAGCAAACAGGCTATGGACCTCGCAATCGCGAATCATCACATTCCTCACTAAAGGGGAACAAACCTCGCTCGAGTATCGAACGAAATCACACAAAATGCTGACGATCACATTTTCGCAATNAAACCAAATTCGTTTAAAATATAGTATTCGGCAGCCGGTAACCGCAGACTCCAGAGTCAACGACGTCAATCAGTCAGTAAGTCGGTTTCAATCATTCGCTAGTAAACCGAACATATACGATCCCATCGAGACCCTGCTCTCGGGACGTAACACGGGCATGAAGCTGCAAAGGAAAAACCTGGGTAGGCGGAGGAAGTGTGTTTACTTGAAAGATGTTATTGCAGCTGCTCGGAAAACGATGATTAAGAGTGATGATCCCCGTAAAGTTATCAAGTCAGCATTGAAAGGTGCACGTGCCATTGTGAAAGGTGTTAAAGTTCGCACACCTCGGGTTCTACCTGTTCCCCGAAAAATCGGTGGTTTCTTGCCGTTCCTCGTGCCCATCTTTGCAGGTTAAGACCTGCTGCTGGTGCTTTGTCTGGTGGTGCTGCCGCAATAGCCAACGCGGTAAACACTGCCCAAGCTAACAAAGCGAAATTGGGGGAAAACAAGCGACATAATGCAACCATGGAGGCCATTGCCCTGGGTAAAGGCTTACATTTCAAACCGTATGAGCAAGGTCTGGGTCTTTACCTTCAGCCAAAAACGAATAATAGGCCAGTCAAAAGGACGGAAAGTAAGCACTTTTTGCCGGCAGTCCCGAAAACTTGATATAAGGGTAATTCGATGACGCTGAATCTAATGGTGCTAATTTTTTTGCAATCAGACCAGGAGCTTTTTCAGGAAAGGGTTAAGAAAATTTGAAAACCGTTTATCTCAGAAACTATACGTTCGATCGGAAAAAGTTTCAGGCAAAAGTTGTAGAGAATAACAAAATCTATAAAAAAGACCTGAAGGTCTATTCCCGTATTTGCAAAAATAAGCGCGAAATATCAAAGTAAAGAGTCTAAGGCGTAATTCCGAGAGTGGGGAGAGTCCCGCCTCCTCGCCGTGGGGTACACGCGCGTGGGGTAGTGTGCGTGCGAGCGTCCGTGTGCACTACTACACGTAAATGGTCTTCGGCTATTCTCGGGACTCTCGGTCGTGTGTGCGAGTGCGAGTGAGAGACGAAATCCGTTTTTCTCTTTTTCTAATTTGCCCATCTGTTTGTATACCTGCGAGGGTTTTCGTGACATTCTGTATTGAACGGTTGGAGGCTTTGGAGTTGAAAAATTCGTTTTATATTTTGGTGGTGAAAAATCTAGTGCAGTGTGAATTTTGTGGCTTGTTCTAAACGCAGCGGAAGAGTTTTTTGAAGAACATATATCGAGGTAAGCTCAATATTCATATATTTATTTCACATGAAGTTCGCTTAGAAATTCTATAAATTTCCGTTACGAATTTCGCGCGAAGGTGAATGTCCGATGAGTCATTTCTGTTTGTCATCACATCGAGATCGCGGATATGACTTTGTGAGAGAGCGGCATTCCTTTTAAACTCTATCTGCTCCGCTATCTTTCACGTGGTTCCGAAAAAATAGCTGCACACACATGTTTTCATATTGTTAGCGGAACTTTTGAATATTTATTTTACTTCTGTAGTGTGCAAAAAAGATCTAATTCGTTCACGCCGTACATTTCGAAATCCGCTCGTTTTCTCGCGTCTCGCATAGTTTGTAGCACGCGCTCGGCCCTTTAAGTTACACGATCAGCTGCGTGAATTTAATTTCTCCCTTATTTTCGAAAAAGCCATCGATCATTGCGAAAACCCGCTTATCATTGAAATAAAACGAAAAATGTTTTTCCGTTTCTATCGTTCATTTCAAATTTTTCCCTCGACATTATTCGAGAACTTTCTGTCTGACTTTCCCCATTTCAAGAGAAGGGGAGGGGGCAGACCGGTGCTCCTCAGGTAACAATAGGCCTCAATTAGCATTTTTGAATACTAGCGTCTCGTCTATGTTTTTTTTCCTTAAGCAACCAAAAACACTGAATAAGGTCCGTTGATGTTTTCTATTTATTACTCTGCTTCCTGTCAAAATTCAGCCTGTGCTTTTAATTAGCAATAGTGATTAAAACTTAATCTATGGAAAATCTATGGAAAAAAAATATATTCAAAGCATAGTCCGGTCGTACAAAAAGTACCTTCGGAATGTATATTTTTGCGAGATTTGTTTCATTTATTTTTTCCATATTTATTTTTTATTATTACATTATCAAGAGTATAGCGAAATCGAAAATAGTAACGGACAACGCGTGGCGCGAAGCCGTAGCGAGAGAGGGAAAGAGACAGCCCGAGGCGCTGACGCTGTAGATGGAAAGAGAAAGCACGAGGCGCTGACGTGTTAGAGGAAAAGAGAAGGCGCAAGGCGCTGACGCTGTAGAGGGAAAGAGAAAGCACGAGGCGCTGACGCGTTAGAGGGAAAGAGACAGTCCGAGGCGCTGACGCTGTAGAGGGAAAGAGAAAGCACGAGGCGCTGACGCGTTAGAAGGAAAGAGACAGCCCGAGGCGCTCACGCTGTAGAGGGAAAGAGACAGCCCGAGGCGCTGACGCTGTAGATGGAAAGAGAAAGCACGAGGCGCTGACGTGTTAGAGGAAAAGAGAAGGCACAAGGCGCTGACGCTGTAGAGGGAAAGAGAAAGCACGAGGCGCTGACGCTGTAGAGGGAAAGAGAAGGCACGAGGCGCGGACGCGTTAGAGGAAAAGAGAAGGCACAAGGCGCTGACGCTGTAGAGGGAAAGAGAAAGCACGAGGCGCTGACGCGTTAGAGGGAAAGAGACAGTCCCAAGCGCTGACGCTGTAGAGGGAAAGAGAAGGCACGAGGCGTGGACGCGTTAGAGGAAAAGAGAAGGCACGAGGCGCTGACGCTGTAGAGGGAAAGAGAAAACACGAGGCGCTGACGCGTTAGAGGGAAAGAGACAGTCCGAGGCGCTGACGCTGTAGAGGGAAAGAGAAGGCACGAGGCGCGGACGCGTTAGAGGAAAAGAGAAGGCACGAGGCGCTGACGCGTTAGAGGGAAAGAGACAGATGATATTGATTGTATTTTTCTTATCGATGATTTTGCCATTTTGAGTGCATTATACATGTAATTCTATAGTTTTCTGCTGCTGCTATTAATATATTTGCAATATTTTTTTCATTTATCAATAATTCACAGACAATGAATGCAAGCCCATTTATTTGTAATGAAAACTTATTTTTTCCCATATGAAAAATACTTTTTTCTCAAAATCGAACATAAGATTTTCCTGTATCCGGTTTTTTTTCATACTAGGGTGCATCACGCGCGCGAACGGTTGTCTGGTGGCGCTACAGTGCTCCTTTTATTAATAATTAGTTGAACTTATACGACAGCGTCTTGAAGCCAATCTTTTTCAGAGCTGTTCGATAAGAACAGCTCTAAAATCGTCAGGAGGCCTCAGCCCTCGCGGTTTTTCGAAAGTCATGGATAACATTTTTATGAGAAACGCAATCGACGGGAACTCTTCATACGAGGACACGTGGAAGGAAATTTTCTATCACCCAGAACCGCGGGGTTCTCTCCGCGTGTCCTCGCGAAGAGTGCTCGTCAATTTCGTTTTTAAAAAAAAATGTATTAACGATTTTCCAGAAAAAAACGGAGGCTGAGGCCTCCTGACGCGTTTTCGTAAGCGTTTTCGTTTTCTGGCGGTTCTGGGTTACAGGAAAATGCCCTCCGCGTGGCCTCGCGAAAAATGATCGTCGATTCCGTTTTTCAAAAAAAATTGTTCATTTCATTCCGATCCATGTTCTAGGGTAATAGAAAAGTATTTCGAAATGTCATGCGCGACGATTGGATCGTTTTTGTAAATTACAGTATTGACATGAATATGCAAAACTTCCGCGTACCCTTGATACTGATACATCATCCGTACTGCGTTTAGATTACTCTAATTTACGCGCCCATACAATATTTAATTACGAAAATGTTTGCAACGATTTCTTGAACATTCTGCATGTTAACAACGATATTCTGATCATTCTTCCATTCTTTCAGCAAGCCTTTTTCATGGAATCGGGCACGGTATGCAATATATGCGACGAAGCACTGGAGTGTGCTACGTTGCAAGTGGATACTGTTGGGAAAAGGGGCCTGAAGTCGCTGATTGCGAAAAGTAAGGAACTTGGCGATGGGAAATGGGAGGTTTGGACCAAAAGTACCCCAGTTCTCGTGCACAATGCGGGCAGGAAATGGTATTTATCGGCAACGGTCAAAAGTGCGGCCGCAAGAGTGGAAAAACTTAGAATTTCAGGGACATCATCTGCTGCAACCCCTGAAACATCAGCGAGGTCCTCGGTGCCCACGGAAGATGAATTCAATTTTCGCGAGTGCTGCGTCATATGCGCAAAGCCATGGGATCGAATTCATAAACAAGGCTACGTCGTACAGCATGATTATATGAAGGAGAAACTCCTCGATTTAGCTGAACACCGAGGGGATGCTACAAGCGTCGATTTGATTAATCGATTGAGAGATGTTGATTCTTTAATTGCTGCGGGCGCACGATATCATAAGAAATGTATCGACGGGTTTTGTAGAACGCCAACCAACGTGTCCGATCGGCCTTCGAAAGCAGAAGAGATGAACTCAGCATTCGAAAATATTGCTTCATACATAAAAGAATCTGAGAAAGGAAAATTTACAGCAACTGAATTGCTCCATCTTACGGGCAGTAAATGTTCCACGTTGAAAGTGCTATATCGAAAGTTGATGGAGTTCTTCGGAGAAGACATACACATTTTGCAACAACGCGGCCGCGAAACGTTGATTCTATACAAATGCTTCAGTATGAATAAATTATGTGGCGACTGGTATCGCGATCCGGATTCGCTCAACAAAAGGCAGCGAGAAGCAATTGTTAACTTTGCAGCAGAAATCGTCCGGAAAGATATTGAAGAACATCGATACGAGAACGATACTTACCAACCAGCTGGCACATTTCTGAATACAGTTCAACAAGATATTCCTCCACTTCTCCGTGCTCTTGTTGACAGACTCATTGCACCGAATTTGCCTCAAAATATTGACGACGATGAAAAGCGATATTTCGTGCAACGAAGCGCCATCGCCCATTCAATCATAGCGCTCGTCCGACGTTCCGGTTTTACTTCGCATTTACACCTAGCAGTCGGAATCTACGTTCATCGAAAATGCGGCTCAAAATTGATAATCGATGTCCTCAATAAATTAGGCTTCTGCGCATCGTATTATCAACTCCAGCAGTACGAGGCATCGATCATCATGGACCCACCGAAGTTCGCCGTTGAAGATGATGTTTGTGTTCAACACGTTTTCGATAATACAGATCATAACGTTGGAACACTGGATGGCTACAACACGTACCACTGCTTAGGTGGAATGGCTGTTTATACGCCGGAGCACAAAATAAGGTACGAGGGTCGGACAAAAAAAATGACCTGCACATCAAAAATATCGGCTGCAACCATCGCATCGCGGAGCGTAGTTCGAACTATACCATGGACAGGACATTCTAACGGCCTAGAGAATATTGACTACGATGACACGAGGAAACTCTTCTCCTTAGATTCCCCTGCCTTGCCAGCTGCATATTCGACATATCTATGGGCTAAGCAGTGCAACGTTGAAAATGTGCCGAGTTGGAGAGGTTTCATGGAGGTTCTAACGGCGGATAACACTTTCAATGTTTCTAAAGTTCTGTGCCTGCCTTTCATAAACCAGCCTCCTTCGAATATGACCACCATCAACACAGCTCTTCGTACTGCACTGGCCGAGACTCGTCGAATCAACCAGAAGACTTGCTTCGTAACATTCGACCAACCATTGTATCAAAAAGCTCGTGCGATTGTTGCAGCATCACAGGAGACGCTGAAGGACGTTGTGGTTTGCCTGGGTGGGTTCCACCTGCTGATGTCCTAGTTGGGCTAGTCGGCCACATAATGAATGAGAGCGGCCTTGAAGATATCTGGGCTGTAACATACGCTCCAGCATCGGTAAAAAAAATGGTGACCGGGCATGCTTACGCCCGTGCGATGCGTGCTCACATTTTAACTTTTACCGCTTTAGGAATAATGATCTGCCGTGAAATGGAAAGCGATATACGACAAAAATACGATGAAGACGTCAGAGCCTTTCTGCAAAGTTGGGAAACAGAACCTCCGACCATTGGCGATTGTCAAGTAGATCCCTCGATTGTGAACATGACTACGGACCTGATTGCTCAATTGGCCATATTGAAAAATCGAGGACCTACGGCACAGCTTTGGGTGCAATACTTCGAGTGTATCGTAATTGCGCTGCAGTTCATGGAGGCCGAACGCTCAGGGAACTGGAGATTGCACTTCCAAAGCATTCGGAAAATGTTGCCGATTTTCCATGCGGCAGGACATTTCAACTACGCCAAAAGTGCTCAAATATATCTTCAAGACATGGTCAACATGGAGCTAACGATGAGCGATGATGAGTACCGAAGATTCACAACGGAAGGTAACTTCACAGTGCGAAGGTCTGACAAAGCTTGGTGCGGTGTGTGGACGAACGTGACGATCGAGCAGACTCTGAACAGATTTTTCGGCACAGAATTGAAGCATGGCAGAGGTGTTACGCTTAGTGTCATCGCAAGATTTCTCTCAGTAATGCCCTCATCGTTTTCCGTTATTGAGTGCTTGGAAGAGTATTGTGGCATCGTATCGTCTACGAGCGAACAACACGTCGATCTGGCCAACCATCGAATGAAACGAGATGACGATGATTTAAAAAAGTTCATTTATTGGTTGGAGGAACACCGACCTTTTGAACCTCGGGCTTCCTTACTTTCTCTGTCGACGGGGATTGTCGGTGTGGTGACCACAGATTGCCACCTTGCATTTGAAAAAGGGACAAAAAGTATGGAATCAATGGTGGGAAAGAGCGTTGCCAAAGTGTCACTATCAACGGTCTCGAGCAAAGTGAGAAATCTGACGTCGGCGCAAATGCAGACTCACGTTAA
>JBAJMU010000307.1:0-14679 GCA_037952995.1 Hyposoter didymator
CAAGTTTTGAACAAAATATAGTACATGAGAGAGTTCTTCTTCCGAAGAGCGGTAAGAGGGGAAAGCCTATGCTTATACACCAGACTGATTCAAAAAAAAATATATTTTTTTTTCCGTCCGGATTCCCGTGCTATTATTAGGTAACAATAACAGAAAATTTCACAAAAAAAATGGGCGCGGTCACTCAATTATTAGAGGTGGCTATCTCGACTTTTGTGTATTTGATTTTTTTATGACCGTATTGCATTTAAGCATAGTCATGGTATCGGACTACGGATAAAAATCGAATCCAGCAACTCTTTCGTGACAAAAGTGAACTGGAACAATTTCAACAGATTTCAATATTCACAATTTGAATACAGGTACACTACCGGCGAAAAGTTTTAGGATAAAAATTTAAAAGAGTGCCGGGACGGTTTTTCGTGGAAGGTTCCACCTTCAATTTGGCTTTTTTAAAAAATATCTACGATTTTTTTTTACACTCAGCACTCAGTTTTGAAAACGACAATTTTTTGTCGTTTTCTTCACTGTTTAGAGTGGAGCCCGTTTAGAGTAAAAATGTTTTTTATACATTTCTGTGGATGAAATCATAAAGGTAGAAGTCCAAGCTTCAATTCAATTTTTTAGAAATTTTCCTACGACTTTTTTTTCAAAGATTTTTCGTTTTTTCAGAAACAAATGGATAATTTGGAAATTGCTCCGTAGTACGAAAACGATGAGGTTTACATTAAAACCTCGAGACGCTAAAAAGTTATATTAGACTATGTTGAGTTGACCAGAATTTTTTCAGATTTTTCTTTCGAAATTTCTTCCTCATCTATTTGAGATCTTCCGATCAACCGAGCTGCGATCTCAAATAGATGAGGAAGAAATTTCGAAAGAAAAATCTGAAAAAATTCTGGTCAACTCAACATAGTCTAATATAACTTTTTAGCGTCTCGAGGTTTTAATGTAAACCTCATCGTTTTCGTACTACGGAGCAATTTCCAAATCATCCATTTGTTTCTGAAAAAACGAAAAATCTTTGAAAAAAAAGTCGTAGGAAAATTTCTAAAAAATTAAATTGAAGCTTGGACTTCTACCTTTATGATTTCATCCACAGAAATGTATAAAAAACATTTTTACTCTAAACGGGGTCCACTCTAAACAGTGAAAAAAAACGACAAAAAATTGTCGTTTTCAAAACTGAGTGCTGAGTGTAAAAAAAAATGTAGACTCTTAAATTTTTTTCTGGAAACTGTTCGCCGGTAGTGCACCTGTATTTAAATTCTGAATATTGGAATCTTTTGAAATTGTTACAGTTCATTTTCGTCACGAAAGAGTTGCTGGATTCGATTTTTATCCGTAGTCCGATACCATGACTATGCCTAAATGCAATACGGTCATAAAAAAAAATCAAATACACAAAAGTCGATATAGCCACCTCTAAAAATTGAGTGACCGCGCACATTTTTTTTGTGAAATTTTCTGTTATTGTTACCTAATAATAGCGGGGGAATCCAGAAGGAAAAAAAATATATTTTTTTTTGAATCAGTCTATTATACACGGGTGCTTTGATGGTTCGGAACTGTGAAAGATTGAAAATTTCTATCGTTTAAGTAAATAAAATGAACAAGCACCGACAAATTTTTACGTAATATATCTAAAATTAGTTGTACATGAATGGTTGAAATAATTATTTGTAATATTAAGGAGGTTGACTACACAGAGCAATTTTGCCATGTTGAAAGCATAAAAATAATAAGAATGTAACGAAATTTGGTGAGTATATTCTTAAGCATTAAATATAAATATACAAATTTTTTAAGAGTTTTCTTCTACATAGTTTTCGAGTATTTCAACACTATAGCTTACGTGCATAAGCAAAGGATTCAGATGTATATAGGTATTGTAACGGAACGACCCGTACCGTCAACATTAGTGGACGAGTGCTCCGTCTCACTCTCATCATTGAGAATAGAGCGTCGCCATTTCGGCAATCGACGATAAGACACACCTCACTATTTCGAGCCCTTGTTCCACCTTCGACGTACGTTACGCCAGCGAGACGTAAGTGAGACGGCCCATCGGACCGCCCCACTTGTCACGCCTGTCAAAATCATCCACACCTTCTCTAATATCCTTTGTTCCTAATACCTGCAAAGATCTCACCGCCTCGCGAATACGCGATAATAACAACAATAAACCTCCTTGGCGGGTGAGAGCGAGAAAAGTCTATCTTTTGGACCCTATCACCCCACCTGACCACGATCCCACCGATCACCTCTCCGAGGATCGCGGTAGGGAAATTTCTCCTCTCTCCACAACTTGTCTATTTAAGGGCCTGCGACAAGAGCTCGTGGCCATTCTTCTGATCAAAATTCATTTATTCACAACGAGCTATATAATCTCACAGAATGGACTTGGAACAATTATAAGTCGAACTCCTCCAACGGACTTGAGTTCGCGATTAGGGAACTAATCCTGAGTTAAGTGCCTGCATTGCGCTTGACTTCCAACCTCAGGATTAGCAAGTATTTCTGGTGACCATAGGTAGGATTTCCACGGTTTTATTTGTTAAATTCCCGCGTTTGCAACGACTCTAACATCCGTCGCTTAAAATCATGTCTATTTTCTCAAGAAAACTCCACACCTCGCGAATAACGGGACGGAAATCGACATTGTAATTGAAACACCAGCTTCTCTGGTGCATAGGACGTGTGTCTTCAGCAAGCATACGTGCCGCGAAACCTTTGACATATTTCGCACCCGCTATGAGAGTTAATCTGTCAAAAGACCACGATTAATTTGCCACTTTGCTCGTCAGCTTCTCTGACGCGTAGTACGCTTGCACTCAGCAAGCAAGTGTGCAGCTGAGGGACAACTTAGTGTCCGCCGTGAGAATCAAACAATTCCGAGAATTATTTGATTCGATTTGCCCGCCAGCTTCTCTGGCGTTTGACGTCCTTTTTCTTATCTTATTCTTTGCTTCTCACGATTCCTTTTCACATGCAATAACGAACAATAGACTAAATAATCTTTATCAGGCATCCATTTTCTCATCAGCTGCATTGTAACTTCCAGTTAATTATATATCGAGATAATAATCGCGCCTCGCGGTAATTTTACAAATTCGACGCTTCTCGTCAACACGATCATAAATCACCGAGCGTTCGCTCGGCTCGTGACGTCACATGCACCTTACGTGTGTGTGCGCTCGAGACACGGATAGGCGGTCAAGCGAGACTCCGTCTCCTTCTTGCTATCCTGATCCTCCCCAATATCTTTGACCATCAATAATATTTAATTTCCGACTAATTAAACCACAAATTCATTAATTTTTCGACTAACACCGCTCAGGGCTTCACCCGCTTTCAAGATTATAATTGCATCTTAAGATTCTGTTCATTTCAATAATTTGTAATTTTTCTTCCAGCAGCGATCTCTCTTACGTTCTCAGGAACGCCAATGATGAAGGGTCGTACACGTCATTCATGACGGCACGCACACATCACCCTGAGGCAACGCATAACTCCCTAGGAGTTACGCATCCAAGAGAGACGCCGCACTAGTAATTCACTTATTATCTCTGCAGTTTAACATTAAAATATCCTTCTAGCCCATCCTATCTCTAACAGGGAATCGCCCTCGAGTCCGAATCCCGTTTCAATCGTAAGGAGACGGAGAATCGCCTCCCCCGCAATATCGAAACGTTTCAGTATATCTTTTGCATATTGTAAACTCCAATTATTCGACAACTATGTAGACGAAAAATTTGAAAAAATTTGTGTCATTGTATTTGACGCTAAAGAAACATTCTTTATTCACGACAAAATGATAAGAATTGAATAAAATTTGTTGACAACATGTCAGCAAATTTTGTTGAATTCTTATCATTTTGTCGTATGTAGCCACCCTCCTTAAAACGCTCCGCCACACCGTTCAGCTCAGGTGTATCTGGACATGCCAGTTGAAGCTCTGCTCCTAGTTTCCTAAGAATATCCACAGTATTACCACCTGTGTATTCTGTTCCTTGATCAGATCTCATATGGCATACTTAATCCAGCAAATTTCGGGCAGTTCTTATGAACATTTCTAGGCAGTGGCCAGTATCACTTTTTGCTTTCATAGCATATGCCATAGCAAATCGTGATTTATCATCCAAAAATACAGAAATATATTTGTATCCCTTCGGATGGAAAATATTGGCCCCATAACGTCTGAGTGAACAATTTGCAATAGATTTGTTGCTCGTTTACCTGTTGAAGGGAACGGTAATTTGTCAAACTTTGAAATCTTACACACTTCACATTCTTTGATCCTACTTTGATCCATTTTTGATACTACTTTGCATAATTCTTTATTTTCTGGGAATTTATTTTGTAATTGTTTCAAATATGCAACTGATGCATGGCTGAATCTAAAATGCCATAACATTGCTTTTGACATGACTTTATTTTTATCTGAAATGGTTTCCACTTCTTCAGATGGTTCTAAAAAACGCAATTCATCGATGTCGTGTATTTTGCAATCCCAGATAGTTGTATCAAAATTTGAATGTTCGTATAAAGACTTTTTTCCAGCAATAAGATCATTTCGCTCAGACTTTTCCTCTGTCTCTACTTTCTTTTCAACTGTATCTGTCGTGGGTTTCGAATCATCCATCGTCAATTCAGATGTTTTTACTTTTTCATTATTCAATTCTTTTTCCCTTGCTGCTGAGCTACGAGTAAAATATCTTTTCTCTTGTGACTCGTTATCTGCTAAGTTTGCAAATACGCGTCTCCTTATTGTCCACATCCTGAATTTTTGTTGTTAACTTCCAACTCTATCATCCAGTATGGTATTTTATACACACACGAGATAAACGTTTCATTTGATTCTGGTTCGAATATATTCATTCGTTCATCATCTAAATAAATTGCAAGTCCTAACTCGGCAAACTTTCTGAGTGACATTAAATTTTCTTTTAGTTGATCCGCAACAATAACATTTTCAATTTCCAAACTCTTACTATTTTCTAATCTCAATTCAATTTTTCCCTCTTCTTCCGTTTTCAAATCCGCTGAGTCATTTTTATTATCGCGTTGAATCACACCATGTTTTTACTCATTAAATGTTTTAAAATCTAATTTTGAATTTGTTAGATGTTCCGTAGCGCCAGAATCTGCTAAAAACTCTGTCATCATTCTATTTCCTCTCGAGTGTGATGCATCAGCATATATTGTTTCTATATGGGTTAAATTTTTCTTTTTCTTATTTTCTATCTTATTATTCAACAGTGAGTCATTTTGCTCACCCCTTTTCATGTTATTGCTCTCTGCAAGTTTGCCTGGAGGCTTTTAATTCGTTGAACCATCGTTACTTTGAGGTTTGCCACTTTTCTCATTTCTTATGAATTTGAAGTTATTTCTGTGTTGGCTCTTGTAGTTTGAAAGCTTGAATCTCTTTGTTTTGATTTTATTTGAAACGTTAAGGCTTCTTTTGAACGAATCCCTTGGGTTCCCTTTGCCTGAATTATAACTTCTGCCTGCTCTGTTATTTCTATTATCTCTCTTTACATGCAAATTCTCATTGGAATCCCCAGTTGGGTTTGCCGCGGGAAATGGACAATTTGAAGCTATGCGATTACTGAATCGATTACAGTTGTAGCATAAAATGCCTCGTCCCTTATTTGGACAATCGTTAGCAATGTGTCCAATGGCTTGACATTCATAACATCTTTTTGCTCCAGATGCCATGTTAGCTGCTCTGGTTTCTATAATATCAGCACCGCGTATATCTTTGCGTGCTGCCTCATCTGGCATGCAGATTAATTTGAATTCTTCATATGTTGGACTTTTTTCTTTGGTACTTTTCGATACGTACTTGATAGTATGAACAGTAGGCACCGACAGCATGACTGCATTATAAAATGCATCTCGTTTCTCATCTTCGTGTAATGATTTTCCACCTGGAGAATTCTCATACGTGCGAATCGTTTCTTCAAATAGTTCACAAAACTGGATAGCTGTTTCCTTTCCAATTACGTATTTCGTGCTGTACAACTGTTTTCTTACTGAGTGAGTTACATTAGTTTCACATCTTTTAATTTCTTTTAGCTTGTTTATTATTTCCGCAGGATTCTGTAGTTGAGTCACCTTGGAATGGTAATTTCTGTCCTGTCTGAGGTGATTCATTGAAATATCTCTAACCTTGATCTTTTGTTCCTCCAAAGTTTTCGGATCTATTCTTCACTCAATTTCTTTGTCGATAACATGTAACAAGCCATGTGATCTCAACTCAGATGAAAAATAGTCATAGAAGTGTTCAAATTTACTGTTATTGTCCAGTTTGTATTCTCTTCTCATGTTCCCAGCTTTATCTACAATTTCAAACTTCAATGCTTCTTTTACGTTATTTGCTAGAGAGTTGATTGTTTGACCGTCATTTTTATTTCCCTCATTCTGTTTGAAATTTGCAAACTTTTTCTCGATCATTTCTGCTACTTCATTTCTCCAATTCATCGTGTCAGTATCATTGTCTTCGACAACCTCCTCAACTTTCATCGTTTCATATATTTATCCAAGTGTTTCTTTAACGTCACTCAACATACCAGTTTGTTTCTCATAATTGGCATGAAATTTTTCTATAATGTTACGGAATTTGTTTGTGTCACATCTCTCTTGTTTCATCTCACTCAATTCACCTTGTAAGGTTTTGATTCTATCCAAATTTCTTTTGGTAATGTCACTCGATGCACTACAGAATTTATTCATTGTAGTTATCAAGTTTCTTATTTTGTTATCATGGTCATTGATTTTTTCCAGAGCTGAGAGTTTCTTTTCATTTTCAATCATAACCTCTTTGGATGATGGGTTACCGAGTTCTTTTGGGATTACTTTAATTTTTCCACTTATATTTTCAATGGATGATATTTTTAATTTTGAATCGCTCGACTCTTTTCCGTTCTCTTTTTTTCCGTTGTGTTATTTGCCTCACCCGACTCTTTTTGCTTCTCATCATTTTTTTCTTTATTCTTTTGGTGTACATCTGTTACGTCCCGAGACGTATTAAATACTTCATATCAATAAATTATTTTTGAAGATATGTCGTCGCGACTGCATCCGGTGTAGTTTTCCTAGCTGACATGCAGCCGCGACGATTTAGCGGGAAGGCCAGGGAGTTGCACCGACCGTTCTGCCGAAAATGCTGACCGAGCGTGAGAACGCCTCAGGTTGGATTTTCTCGCGAACAGAAGAGCTCTGATTTCCTGCTGGACGTTTGCGAACTCTTCCAGCAGGGAATCAGAATATTTAGTCTCTTCCGAGCTTGAACAGCGAGAGCTTCTCGGGGAGTACTCCTTGGACAGTTCCCGACATAGCGTCCTGAAAAACTCCATTGAATCCGCTACCACACAAACGCGTTCCAGTAGGACGTAGTGGTAGAAAGGCGCTTTGGAGAGTGTCGCGCCGCGGTGGTAATTCTGTCCTCGATAGGATAGTGTTTTACGTTTTCGCCACGAACTCTATCGCGTCGTGTAATTATAAGGGAATAGTGTTAATCAACCATTGTGTAACCGTGTGTGTCGCGTGAGAGCGTGTGTGAGAGAGAGAGAGAAAGTTGTGTGCCTTTAATTTAAGCAAATAAATTGTGATCCGTCGGCAACGCGTTGCCGAACTCAATCGACGATTGTAAGTAAACTTGCATCTTCCTGTAGCGCGAACACGAGAGCCTTCACAGCTTCTCTCGTCTTCACGCTACAGCTACTTCCATAATAAATTATCGAGTTGAATTGCAATCTTCACTATAATTATTATTATTCCTGACAACGTCCCAAGTCCAAGATCGTCCTGTAGAGGACGAGATCAGAACCAACCCACATAAAAATAATAATAAACTGCTTGCGCTTCACGCAAGCAGGTTAACAGCTTGCGTGCGCACCGCTCCGCACGTAACACATCTAACGCATCGCTTTCCTCATCTTTATTTACACCGGCAGAATCAATCTCTGAAGTTTTCTTTGGCACTAAAAATGGTCTTTCATGCTTTTTCATCTCATCTTTCCACACCATCAGACGATCCCACATTTTTTCGTCCATTACACTTTTCTCTGTAATTTTTAATTGGTCAATAATTCATTTTCCTCGGTGCCTCAAAGAAAACTGTCCCAGGACCAGTCAACTGAACACAAGTATAGCCAGTCCTGAGGACGAATAAGCACTTCAAAAATCCGAACACAAGATTGTCTCCCTGCCTATTCCAGCTAATCAAATCATATGCACTGAACACAAGTGCAGATCCCTTAATGAACCATTCAGAGTCAATGAAAATTCAATTCTTGAATTTTTGAATTGTTACACATCTTTCTCAGCTAAATCTCGTCAACCTCTCACCTGTTACATAACGTTTGCCTTTGTCGGTTGTGATTAGAATTTCCTCCTTATTAACTTCGAGGTTAATATCCAACCCTTCATCATACTCTTCCAATTGGAATTTCTGAATGAAAATTCAGACGGTTCTCAAATCATATACAGCTGTAAAATATTACTGCAATTTACTCAATGCTCATATATTTTTCAGGAAATGACTGCGATCTTCTCTCTGTCGCGCTACTACACATTTTATGCAACTTCGTGTTGTTGACTCGCTTTACGTTTTTTTTCTGATCTCAATTTCTTCCTATTTTTACGCTATTCCTTCACCTCATAGTCCCGACAGTTTGTGGCCAGCGATTTATTTACCGGCGTCCCGGCTTTATTTTTCTTTTCCTCGAAGAACAATATTTCGAGTACGTGCACGTATTTTTGTTAATTTTATTTGTTTACTACTTACTCTCATCCTTTCTATTATCTGATTTGTCCTCCATTTTTTTTTAAATGCTCCTTAAAGTTGGACGATCACTTCTCTGTTGATGCTCAAATCAACCATTCGGATTTTTCTTCTCACATGTTTTTCAATATTTTAACGAGTAATTATTGGCGCAGTGGCAGCGTGAAAATGCCCATAACAGCGCGACTGTTCCCATAACCTGTTGGTTTTATCTTATTTTATAAGAAGAAAAACCAAGTATTTTACTTTTCCTTTCTTAGTCCTTTCATTATGACGTCCGATCAGGACGGAAGTCGAAACAAGAGTGAATGAAGAGATAGAAGAACAACGGAACGAAGAATTACAAAAGACTGTCATCGATCACAAACAGATAGACACAAGAAAACAGACAGGGAAACATATAGCGGGCGTTCTCAAATTCTAACAAAAATCTTCTCACTAAGCCACATGAAAATCTTGTCGCTGAAGCACATGAAAACCTTGTTGCTACCAGTTATCCGGAAGCTCGAGATAATTCCCAATGACATAAAAATCACGTCATTGAGCCTTATGAAAATCTTGTCGCTGCGAGTTATCCGGATGCTCTGGATAACTCTCAGCGACAAGTTGTTGCTCCGTAAGGAACCAAATATTGTGGAGCGACAAGTTTTCTGGAATCGTTTACAGCGTCAACATTTATACAGGAAAAACATTCATCGCTTTCTTATAGCGATGCATGATTTACCTATTTGTTGTATTAATCACAAAGCGACAATAACTCCTAGCGACATGAAAATCTTGTCACTGAGCGACATGAAAAAAGTGTCGCTGAGAGTCATGCTCTGGAAGGAGCCGATCATAGAGCGACAAGTTTTCTGGAATCGTTTGCAGTGATAACATTCATCTAAATGATTCTTACAGGCAAAATATGAATCGCTTTTTGATAGCGATGCATTTATTCCCTGCTAGTTGGATTAATCGCAAAGCGACAAGAACTCTCAGCGACATAAAAATCTTGACGCTGCGCTATATAAAAATCGTGTTGGTGAGAGTTTTGCTCTGGAAGGAGCAAAATATTATGCAGTGACAAGTTTTCTGACATTGCTTGCATCGACATCATTTGTGTAAATAATTCTCACAGGGAAAACATTCATCGCTCTCTGATAGCGAAGCATTTTTTCCCTGCTAGTTGGATTAATCAGAAAGCGCCAGTAACTGTTGTCGCTCAGCTACATAAAAATTTTGTCGCTGAGCTACGTGAAAATTTTGTCACTGAGCTACGAGAAGATCTTGTCGCTGACCTACATCAAAATCTTGTCTCTGAGCTGCATAAAATTCGTGTTGATGAGAGTTATCCTCAGGAAGGAGGAAAATATTATGGACCAACAAGTTTTCTGAAGTTGTTTGCAGCGACAATGTTTGTATGAATGTTTATTACAGGAAAAACATTTATCGCTTTCTGATAGCGATGTTTTTCCCGCTAGAAATCAAACACTGTCTGCGACGAGATTCAAGTTTGCAAAATGAAGAAAGAACTGAAGCAGGCAATGCGCTTGAATCTGTGACACAATCTTTTGTATCATGACGAAGCAAAAGATCTTGCCCAGAAAAAAGCATGCGAAGTTATCGCGGTGCGCTTGTGCAATTAGTCTTCGCAGGGCAGCTTTTCTGCTCACACATTGCTTTGTGGAATCAAAATTGTACAATGAAACAGAGAAAATTGTCGCAAGCGAACAGTTTTGTCATATGTGATCTACCAATGAATACCCATTTTCTTAAATCTGCGTAGAGATGCACCGTAAAGATTTATCAGTCTACTTAGATAAAACTGTTGTACACAGCAGCAAAGGAATAGTCAAATATCAGTGAGCTTGTACAAGTAGTCATCTGGTCAGCTTCTACGCAAACACTTCACTTTCTGGAATTATACCAACAGCGATGCAGCAGAGAAAATTATACGAAGTGAATGATTTAAAAATTCATCATCCATTCATTAATAATTATAATTCCATTGTATTCTATATCATGACGAAGAGAAAAGATCTTGGGAGAAAAATAAGACCTACAATCCACCATCGTAGAAATCTATCGAAAATATTAATCAGTTAAATCAGATAAAATACTCCAGTTCTGAGCGACGAAGATACTCTGAATGAAAAGGACCGCAAAAACAATGGAAAATGTCTTGCGTCAAAAGCCTTGGTCAGCTTCGCCTACTTTCGAGTACATAAAGCAAATCAGCATAACGCTTTCATTTTTCGATCACATGTGTAAGCGGGTCGAACGAACTGAACCAATTCAAGCCATGATAAAAGATCCACAAAGGATTGTTACGTCCCGAGATGTATAAAATATTTATGATCAAAAAATGATTTTTGCTGATATGTCGTCGTGACTGCATCTAGTGTAGTTTTTATAACCGTCGTGCGGCCATGACCATTTAGCGGGAAAGCCAAGAAGTTACGCCGACCGTTCTACCGAAAATTCTGACCGGGCGTGAGAACGTCTCCGGTTGGATTTTCTCGCGAACGAAAAGGCTCTGATTTCCTGCTGGACGTTTGCGAACTTTTCCAGCTGGGAATCTGAATATTTAGTCTCTCACGAGCTTGAACAGTGGAAGCTTCTCGGGGAGGACTCCTTGGACAGTTCCTGACATAGCGTCCTGAAAATCTTCGACGAATCCGCGATCACACAAAGTGATCGAGAAGGCGCGTTGCAAGAGTGTCGCACCGCGGTGATAAATCTTCCATCGATAGGATGAGTGTTTTACGTTTGTGCCACGAACTCTATCGCGGCGTGTAATAATGAGGAATTAGTAATAATCAAATATTGTCTAACCGTTTGTGTTGAGCGAGAGCGTGGGTGCAAGATTGAGAGGGAGAGAGAGAAAGCTATGGGTCTATAGTTAATAAGGATAATCGTCATTGTCGGCAACGCGTTGCCGAATACGATCGACACGGAGTAAGTCACTTTTGTATCAAGCTGTAGTGCGAACACAAGAGCCTTCATAGCTCCTCTCGTTTTCACGCTACCGCTATTACCTAAATAAATCAGGCAGTTTCATTTTAAACTGTCCAATATTATTTTATTCCTGACAAACCCAAACTCCAAGATCGCCCTGTATAGAACGAGATCCAAGCGTACCCACATAAAAATAATGATAAACCGTTTGCGCTTCTCGCAAACGGATTAACAAACGCGTGCGCACCGCTCCGCACGTAACAGGATCACGTGATCTCGAGAAAATGTTGGGTTCGGAGGAGTCAGAGAAAAAGATATGATATCCTAGCCAAAAATCCCCCGTACGGAGAAAAATGGCTGCACCAGTCTATTTTTTGGTGACCGCCATTTCCATTCGTTTTCACAGAAAAATCTACCTCCCTTAAAAAATATTTGGAACCTCCAATCTAATGGAGAATAGAAAAAACCCTATAAAGAAATGGATTCTAAACAAATTCAAAAAAAATGAAGGAACTAAGAGGAAATGTAAATCGCTAAAAAAACCCTCCAGAACAACCTCCCTCAAAAAAATGCAGCTCTAAAAAAAAAAAATGAGGAAAAATCACAAAAAAATTGAAGAAGATTGAAAAAAAATACGAGAAATGTGAAACTGGTGAAAAACAGTTGATGGTTTTCGCTCATCACTAAAAATTCTGATATCCATGAAAGGACAAGTATTCTATTGATGTCTGAAAATGATCTAAGGAGAAGAAAAAAGAAAACGTTTTCGCAGAAAAATAAGACCTTTAGAAAATAAGACCTTCCGCGTCTTAAGCTTATGGGCTGTTCGGTTTGGCAGAGAATAATCGCAATAATAACGCCAATAACAAAATATCAAAATCGAAATGAAAAAAAGCTTTATAATTACGAAAGGTTGAGTCTCCGACAGCGCACAGCCCGAGGAATCGACAAGCGGCGACCAAAAACAGTTCCGTAAACCCGGTCCACCGGTCGACACCCGTTCGTGCGAGTGGCGGGGCAAAATGTCCCGTCACAATACGTATATATATAGATTGTGATGTGAATAGCAATTTCATGATGAACTGAAAATTTCCCATCGTTTTCAGGAAAAGTAACCAAACAGCATAATTACTTTTTTTTTCTCAAATAGACTATTTCTCTGTAGAAAACCACTTCGGAAAAGGGAAGTAATACTATTTTTTGCTTCCTCATAGAGGAAGCTATGTGACGGTAAAAAATTTTTTTTTCCAGTTTTCAATGTCAATGTGCTTAAAATGTCCTAAAACGTCGAAAAATCATATCTACAAAAAATGTCCGGATGTGTGTGTGTATGTGTGTGTGTGTGTGTGTGTGTGCGTGTGGGTATGTTCTGGCACTGTAAAATTCAAACGTTTATAACTCGAGAACGGTTTGAGCTACATGTTTTTTAAGTCTCTTCGAAATCTCGCCTAACGAGAACGTTTTGCCGAGATATAACTATACCCCCGGCCCCTCGTGCTCTTTCAGGGAAAACTATATATTTCGCGTATAGCAAACACAGCTCATCGATCCAGGGGATATAACAAAAAGAACTCTGCTCTTCGGGACTCGACGAGAATCGAGAGCCCCAGCGCAAAAGCAAATTACNGTATTGAATTTGGGAATAATCGGTAGGACGGTTTAAATTTTATGGGTTTTCGAATTTCTCGAAAATCTTAGTTTCTCGAAAAATATCGAAATCTTGTAAGATATTATGTATGAGTCAGTACTCCCTCTGTACTTTCGAGCAAATTTGTCGGAATTATTGAATTTAAATGCAAATACAAGAAAGTAGAAAAATGCTGCAAATTGAAATTCGCAAATGGCTTCCTCAAGTTGCTCAAGATGCACGATGCTCAAAGCTTCCTCTATGAGGAAGCCAATTGCAAATTTCAATTTACAGCATTTTTTTCAAGTTTTGATTCCTATATTTTCCTACAATGATGGGTTTCTTTCATCATACACTAGTGGGCAACATTAAGGAATGTTTGGATGAGGAAAAAAATACCTATGATTCTGGCTTCTTCATCGAAGGCACGTTGATGAAGTATTTTTGGAGGGACCAGAAAACCATAAGAATCACGGAAATTATTCGCTGGAAATCCACAAGTCGTGGCCACCACAGATGTCGAAATAAATACGAGGAGACACGAAACGATCATATTTTCGCCGAACGAGAAAAATGTGCAACAACTTTATACTATAGCCACGATGTTATAACTTCGAATGTCGCCAAATTTATAGACCACAACGTTCGCACTTGAATGCTAATAAACATGAATCTAAATTCACCAGCGCATGCTTTCTCGCAGTGGGGTTTTTGAGATACGCAGAATGTGACACACTTATCAGAACGGACTTTAGCTTATCAAGTGGATAAAGGCAATGCTCGAGTCGAAAATGTCGTGTTTCAGATAAATTATCGTTACATGTAGTCAGGTTCTTTCCTATTCCGTTCCGTACGTGTATAATGTTAAACGGATGTTTTTCTTCTTTTTATACGTTTGATATTCTTCTGATTCAGGCACTTCTATATTTAGACGAATCTTTTTTCGGACAACAGCAGACAATTCTGAGGTGATTTCATATCGCCCCTTTCAGAATCTTGTAATGTGACGTTGATGCGTTTCAGTAATTTGAATCTTACTATCGTTTAACGTATTGTGTGCCATAAAAAAAAGTTTTTATCCGGATTGTTCGAGAAAAAAAGTTAGAGCGTCGACACCATTTTTTTGAAAATTTGAAAATGCCGTAGAGTTCGTATTTTTTTAACTGTTCTGACAAAATTGTCCGTGAACGGGGAGCTGGTCTAGATTAATATTTGTGTAAAACGGGAGCCATGTAGCTCTAACCGTGCCCGAGTTACAAACGTTTGAATTTTGCGGTGCCAGAATACTGTAACTGTTCGAAATGGGCTCAAAGACGCCTCG
>JBAJMU010000031.1:10181-25130 GCA_037952995.1 Hyposoter didymator
TCCGCCCCCCTCACCCGATATTTGCCCTAAAAATTCCCCGAAAAATATTATCACCCTCCTCATTCGATTAAAAATAATTCTCGTCAATTTCCTGGCGATTAAAAATTCCCTTTGATTGATTATTCGAGTTTTACCCCTGATTTTTGTTTTTCTTCGAGTTTTCGGGTTTCCCACCGATAATACAATTCCCTTTTTAGAAAATAAGACTAGTTACGCGATGCTCTTTCGATTGAGCCTACACCAGAACGATTGACCAAGTAATTTCTAAGAAAAAACTTCGCACGGGCTTAGTCGTACTAGCCAGAAATCCCCTCCACGGGGAAAAAAGCCTGGACAAGTCCATTTGTTCGTGACCCCCGTTCCCATTTGTTTTCACAGAAAAATATAACCTCTCTGGAAAAATAGAAACCTGTAATAAAATGAAGAATAGAAAAAAACCCAAGAAAAAAATGGAGAAAAACCCCAAAAAATTCTAGACAATTAATAAAAAATACAATAAATGTTAAAATGATAAATAAAAGTTGATGACGTTCGCTCAGCACTAAAAATTCTTAATATCCATAAAAGGACAAGTATTCCATTGATGGCTGAAAATCGATTAACGAGAAAAAGGGAAATCTTCTAAAAAGACACGGCATAAAAAAAGAAACCCCTAAAAACAAAATGGTGAATCGACAGAAAAACTTCATGCAAAAAATGAAAAACTCAAGTTTGCCATCGCATGTGGAGCAGTTGAGCGGATGCGCACAGAGTATTTGTCCGGCCCGAAATTTTTTATTAGAAGTGCTCACGGGAGTTGAACTTAACATAACGTCATTGTTTGCCCTCAGAAAGCTTTTCGAAAAAGACACGTGAATGGTCGGTGACAATCTCGAGTCAATTAAGGTTCTCTCCTAAACCGATTTACATTCCAAGCGAATAATACAAAAAATAGCTAGAAGTGCAGTTTTTTCCTATGCATTACGGGTCATTGAATTTAACTAGCTGCACCTTAATTAGTCATTAGTTTTTATTTTTCTATGTATCCATACTCATGTAAAATATTGCATAAATAATTAATTTATTGATTGTTTATTGAATCAAGAGGAAACTTTGAATTTCTACTAGTTCATTTGAATGTATAGTTCAGTGAGGTTTGTATAACGCTCATCATTTTACTCATGAATACAACCGAGTTGTTCTATCTATCTATAAATAGCGGAAGCTAATATAAAAATTTCCGGGCCGGACCAATACTGAAAACAAATGGAAACGGGGGTCACGAACAAATGGACTTGTCCAGGCTTTTTTCCCCGTGGAGGGGATTTTTGGCTAGGATATTACTTCTTTTTTTCTTACTCCTCGGAAACCTAGATTTTTTTATGATCACATGATACTTCGTGAATCTTTCCCCATGGTTTGAATTGGTTCAGTTTCGTCGATCCATTCATGTACTACCGCTCAAACGTTTAGATACATCAGACAACTCTGCCAAAAAAAAAGATATTCGAATTTCCAAAGTGGTGTTTGAAAAAGGATAGATCAGGCTTTAGTTTGCCTTATTTAAATATTTTTCTATTGATTTCTTTTTTGGCCTGGTACGGACTTCGGTTCTGGACCGTTTTTATGCCTCTTTTCGACTATCGCGCATCAGGCACACAATATGAGGGATTTTTTTTTCACTATTTAAAACTTGCAATGCAATGCAGAAGCTCAATCGTCCCCTTTTGAAAAATTTATTGTGATTTTTTTCCGAAAAGTTATTTCGTTTTTGGCTAAAAACCAAAAGTTTTGAGAAATTCAATATAACCCAAGAATCATAGAGTTTATAGAAAATTTTACAGATACAAAAAGTTGCGTATTTTCATACTAAATCGTCTGGAATTTTTTTAGACTTTCTCTCAGAATTTTTTTTTTCGGACAATTTTTTTTTAATTTGACCTCTAGCAGGAAAAAAATGCATAACTATCAAAAAGGGATAAATGTACAACATTTTCTTGTGCCTCAGCGACATGATTTTTATGTCACTGAGCCCTCGCATCGACCAGATTATCGTGTCGCTAAGCGAAAAGACTTCTAAGCCACTGATAGATATTATCGCTTATCGATTAATCTTCATGTGTTTCAGCGACAAGATTTTCATATCACTGAGCCCTCGCAGCGACAAGATTTTCATTTGCCTCAGCGACAAGATTTTCATGTGGCTCAGCGACAGGAGTTTATTTTGCTCAGCGACAAGAGTTTATTTCCCTGAGAGTTATTATCGCTTAGCGATTAATCTGATGCCTGCGGCATTGTAAGTCATGCTGTAAATGAATAAAATGGTGGGTGTAGGAATAGGTCAAAAGATGTGGAGCATATTCATTCATGAAGCATATTCTCCCGTCATTGGAGCATGTCGGTAATACGCCAGCTTAAAATTAGAATTTGTGAGGTTATGACGAGCTGTCGAAGCTGTATCACAGCATTCGTTCAGACTCTGTAACGACAAACCTGCAAGACATTCTTCTCCCATAACCTTGCATTCTCGGGCAAATAAATGGTTAGCCATAAATGGTTAGGTTCCTTGTTCGACAAGGAACAAATCGTAACAGTTGTTTTCTCGAAAATGTCATGGGCGGAAAGGAAAATATGAACGTATTTCAGCTATCTCTCTCACACTCGCATCAATATGGCCCTTCGAAATATCAGCTGACATATTCGCTCGCTCGTCTGCACTGTTCTTTTTTGTTGGTACTCATTCATGAGTTGCCCCCGACGGATCCATTGGAATCATCGCAGCCTCGACCAATGAGGAATTTTCTCGCCAGGGATTGGCTAGGATGGGCACGCAGACCCCTTTGCATGTGTTGTTGGGCGCGCATATACAGACACGCCAAATTCTTCTTTGTAGCGTAGTTCTGACAAAGGCTGAGATAGGACTAAGCCCGTGCAAAGTTTTATCTTAGCAATTACTTTATCAATCGTTCTGATTTTCGGCTCGATCGAAAGAGCATCGCGTAATTAGTCTCTATGTTCATTTTCAGGGCGCTAGACGACTCCTGGGCTTTGCAATTAGCTGAAATGGCATCAAAATTTTTGTCCCCACCACCGCGAATCGCTTTACGACGAGAAAATATCGACTCGGCGAGCGCTCGGAACAAGCAGACGACGCACAGCTGTCAAATGTACTTGTCCCGAGACTCAACCGAGTTTCTTGATATCACAAATATTACACTTGTGGAAAATAACTATTATGTAATATGGAAGTAACGTCGCAATGGTTTAATCGATACCTGTATGTCATATACATGTAATGTACCATGGTAATACGATGGTGATGAACGTACTCTATCATTCGCCAGAGTAATGCGAAGAATAAAAGTTCCAACAATGTTTTACGAAGTGGATAAGTGACGGGTCCGTCGTGAATTTTTTGAAACGACCTAACGATGTCCGAGGACCGGTGAGGTTGCATCCGGCGCAAGGTAAGTTTGGGAGTAAGGAGTGAAGGTAAGAAGGTAAGGCTATTACCCTGATTGATTGATTGATTGATTGATTTTTTTAGGTACTTTAGGATTAGGTCATGGCGTCCAGGATCGGTGCGGTCTTTACGGCTCCTCCGGGGTAACTTGCAACGACGCGGATGACAACGGCACGGGGTTCTCTTCCGAGAGGACTTTCACTCTGATGACCACCGGCTTTTCCCTTTCCTTGTTCTCTTTCAGATTCTTTCTGGTTGGTTAGTGGAGGAAGTGTTGGGTTTGGGAGAGGTTAAGATAGTCCGACCATAAGGGGCAAAGGTTTTTTGAACTCTGATGGTTTTGGTTCTTTATTAATTTCTCGAAGTACACAAGTGGTATGATCTAACTCTATGCGAGGACCTGGTGCTGGTTTCGGATCTTGGGGCAGACCGTCTTCTCCGAACAGCGCATTTAATTTTTTTTCATTTCGTTTTCTTTTGGAGAGCAGAGCCTCTGTTCGGAGATTATCGAGGTCCCGTTCCTCAATTATAAAGCGATTAACATGCCGAAAAGCAGCTGCATAGGCCTCACTCTCTTGATAGGCGGTGGGCCTTAGATCGACACTCCAATGCGTGGCTTTTACAAATCCATTCGGGAGATTTGCGTGCCACTGGAGTTTACGTCGCAAATCACTGGCGCGTCGCCTTATTCTAGGCATTCGACAAAACTTCAAAAAGAAGCAAGAATAAGTAATATTTTTTTAAAAGAAATTAAAAACCTTGATAAGATAATTATTTGGTAGCTGTGAGACAGAAAAGCGTCCCGGATCGCGCGACCAAAATCTTCAATATCAGATTTCTCTCGATTGGCTGAACGGATTCTGTTCTACCAAGGACCAATCGAAAGATAAAAAATCAAAGAAAATTCAAATTGAATATGAAATTTTTTGGTTGCACCGTTTTTTCCGGAAAAACGATTCAAACTTTCTGTGGGGTCACAAAACCCCTATTTTACTGTATATCAGAGTGCGGCCGGCTCGCGCTACGCTTTTTTTTTAATGCTTGGCGTCGAGCCGCTGCCGCGTCTCTTGATTTGCAGGTTATTCGCGCCGAGTGACAGCTGTGAGGTTTCCACGGATAGGTAAGTGAAGTTTAACGAATAATTATGATTAATTAACTTTGGATAATGACTAGGATGATATTCCAAGAAATATTTACATTTTTTCTGTTTTATAGGGGTTTTCAGAGACAAAAAATAATCGACGGAAGAAAAAAGTTGTCGTCACAAAGTGACGTAGAACAATGGCTCCATTACAAAAATCTTTAACGGTCTAACAACATGTGCGAGTACCAAACATTGGTAAAGTGTGGGAATTAGCCAATTTGAAATGGCGCTCAAACTAGCGCTTCGAACGACCAGGCTCGACGCCGCCGATCCGTCGGTGGCGCCTCCACGAAGAAGAAGCCCACAACTCAGCTGGGGTCATCTTCGGTTGCTCTCTCTGCAACCGGCTCTCGACACGAGACAACGTGTGCTCTAAACCTTTTGCAATTCTGGAGTATTTTGGCAACTGAAATCTCCTTCGCGTGTGGAAAAAGGGTTCGGCTCTTCACTGCGAATCGATCGCTCAGCTCAGTTGAGCTCTCCGCTCTCAATTATTCCGACACACTGGACATTCTCCAAGACCCTCTCGAACTTCTCCACCGCGCGGCGAACACGTGTCAGTGTTTCGTATTTTGTGCAATTGGACGCTCCATAAACGGACTCCTCAGGTAACAAGTAAAGAAATAAACATTTGTATAAGTGATTGTCGAACAAACTCTCGTCTCGACTACATTATTTTCCCCAAAACAAAATCTCCCGCACGAAAATACCTCGCCTTCGATCAAATTTTTACAGCGGAAAAAGTCTGGGGCAATTTCCGAAACAGGTAATATCCAGATGATGTAAACGTTATGAAAGAATATAATATTGCAGTTATATAACTAGGATATTGTAACTGTTACATTTTATGCTCATAATGATGTGATCATAACACAGGTTATATTCGGGTTATGTATCTGTCATGAAATTCTTCAATATTGCAGTTACATAGCCAGATGGTACAACAGTCACAGAACATTGTTACAACCATGCGAGTATAACAATGGTAATCAGTACGTGACTTGAATGTTTTGAAACGGTAAAATATAGCAGCTACATAGCCAAGATGTCGTAACCGTTACATGTTATGCCTGTAACTGTGTGATTTTAACATTAATGATGTTACAGGTTATGTAAATATTATGAAATGCTGCGATATTGCACTCGTATAGCCAGTACTTTCAACAGCCACACCACGTTGTTACAACCATGTGAATACAACCATGGTAATACGTACACAATTTAAATGTTCAAAACGGTATCATATTGCAGTTACATAACTAGCATATTGTAACTGTTACATATTATGCTTATAACGATGTAATTATAAAACAGGTTATATTCAAGTAATGCATATGTCACGAAAGGTTGCAATATTGCAATTACATAGTCAGTACTGACAACAGCTACATAACACTGTTATAATCATCCGAGTGTAACAATGGTAATACGTACGTAATGTGAATGTTCTGAAACTGTAAAATATTACAGTTACATAGCCGACATATGGTAACCATTGCATATTTTTCCGGTAACGATGAGATTTTAACATTAATAATATCCACGTTATTTAAATGTTATGAAACGTTATCGATTTTTTCTGATTAAGCGTGGGTTTTTGTAACTTCTCGGTAAGCCTCTACCCGTCAGTTATTCTACCCTTGATAATGTATGTTAAATTAACATTGCTGTTGAAGTGAGGGATCAGTCGCTATTTCGCCGCTGTGAGTGCAAGAGATACCTGCCATTTTCAAAATGGAACGTTTTCAACATGATTTAACTAATTTAAAAAAGCCATCATCCTGCGTACACTGACAGAGCCTTTTTCTGATTAGTCAAACAACATGGAAAAATTTGAAATTCGAAAACTCGAGATGAGGCTCAGTGCGTGGTTGATCCATTTTCTTTATATAACTGACGCCGGAAAAAAGCAAATTTTCGAGATTTTTTTTTCAGTTCTGTTATTGGATATAGTGTAACGGTACGACGCGAGGGCAACCATCGCTGTGACGTCACACGCGCACCTCTTGTCCGACCGGATAAGACACACCTCTCGACGACATGAGTCTCGTTTCCCAACCCACTTCTGACGTTACGATGTCCTGCGAGCGACGCCCTAATTAGGACCTCCCTAAATTCACGTTGACATTTACCTCGCTATCCTATTCTCCTGATACTCGCCAGACAGCGAACTCCCAATGAAAACGTAACAAATAATGGCTCGGTCCCCAGATTCGGGATCAACCCCACTCGACGACGACCCCACCGGCTACCATACTGAGTAGCTGAGAAAGGAACAAGTCTCCTCTCACGCCTGTAGCTATTTGAGGGCCAACGCGAGCGGTCTCCACACATTATTCTGGAATCAACTAAATTTGGAACTTCGATTCGTAATCGCTAATAGTGCGCATGGGTAATGTCATACTTCAATCGGGAGTTTGACGCTTCCTTATATCTTTAGAGTTCGCGAATAGGACACTAATTCCATAGAAAGCCCTAGTATTACACTGGAAGTCGGAACGTGGAGTTAGCGGAATTCTGGTGGCCTTGCAACGCGTAGGACAATTCGCGTACATCTCGGGATGAATCGGTAAAAAATACGGGAGGCATTGTTAGAACGATCACTCCGGGCTCGTTATCTTCTACATCCCATGATGGCATTGTCTGGGCAAATGCACTCCACAAAAATCTCCCTAAAAATTAAAAACTCTTGAAATAAATACAAAAAAAAAAATACAACCAAAAATGGCAAGACACAATAACGCTTAATTGGATCATTGACGTACAGCACTTAAATTTCTCAGATCAATGAAAGGACAAGTTTTTCATTGATATCTGAGGATCACCTAATAAGTAATGAGACAGAATGATTTGTTATTGAAAAATGGTTATTACAAACTGTCAAAAAAAATCGATGCTGCCCCAGAAAAGCAATAAAAAATGTCTCGCCAAAAAAACCTTGGCCAATCCTGCCTGAAAAAACTTTGAACCCTTTGAAGAGTACAATTGAGGACAATCCCGCAAAAGTCTCTTAAAAAAATCAGACACCTGAAATGAATTCGAAAAAAATACAACGAAAAATGGTAATGAAGGACAATGATGTAATTGTTGTGCCCTGAGCGCAACCAAATTCCTAAGAATGGATAAAAATCATACATCGATCGTCAGCACTCAGTTTATCGACCTTTCGAGCACAAGTCACGTTAAAAGTGCATTTCTCATCAAAACCTCGCTCGAAGTCCGAGCGAGGCCACACCAAAATGCTGACGATCATCTTTTGCAATCGACCGTCCCGATCCAGCTGTATTCTGGGCAATGACCTCAAGACATCGGACGATCGATTGCCCACCACCAATAATTACCACCTCCACTAATAAACGACAAACCCCTATGTTAATAAAAGGGAAAGCAACATTTGAACGCACCAGTCTGCGATCCGACACTTAGAGGATCAGAGTTCATAATAGTCATTGGTCTCGAGGCAACTATCTCGATTGTAATAAACTATCCTACAATAAACCTATTAGTTAAGACCGACAGTATTGAGTTGGAGATTTACTCAACCTTGGCAATATCCCGAACTATTCGTCCTTGCAAACTCGCCCCCACGTGACGATTTGCACGGGCACAACATTGGTGGCAGCGGTGGGATTGCCACAACTCAAGAACTCAACTACAACTATTTGGTGAAAAGGAAGTTTCACACAACGCCAAAAGAAGGACGACATCAGTCAAGTATCTGAGGACCATCCGAACAAGGACAACAGGCCCAGAGCAGTTCAATTCGACACCCGGAAAACGACAACCGTACCCGAAGAGCGGACCAATCGACCAAGCAGACTCACCAGATTCGAGAGGAAGCCAGCTAGCGGATCAGCAGCAGCAGCATGCAGATCTACCAGATCATCGTACTGTAAGTGACGGAACAATTTCTCTTGTAACCCGCCAAAACCAGTCGCGAAAATAGCGAAAATACGTATGTCTAACGACGAGCTTGTAAACCGTCTAAAATTGCCAGGCGTACGCGCATTATCTAGATCCCTAGACTCGTTCTTCAATCGAAATCTCACTTTTACGCGTTCCCCCAAAACAGAAAATTCCCCGTCAGTCAAAAAGATCAAACGTAACCGAAGCATAGATACTCTAAACCAGTCTCTCGACTCAGAAGAATCCTTTCGAGACGCGGAAGAAACCGATAGTTTCAATAGAACCGATTTGCCAGATCTTTCTTTGTCTATTATTCAAAAACATAACGTCACTATGCCAGAAACCGTAAATCTAGAAGACACGCACGCCGGTAGCGCTGGCGGAAGCGGTCAAAACAACGGTGTCCCCCAAACCCCTCCAAGAAGGTCAAGAGGAGGCATGCCCCTCAGTGAGGCACGAGCAATTATTCCCACATTTGATGGCGAAAATCCTAGACGCGCGAAAAGTTTACTCGACGCGTATGAACTAGCTCACAGTCTAGTAGACGATTGCGACAAAGCAATCCTTTTAAAACTCGTACTGGCGACAAAACTGACAGATGACGCACGGGAAGATGTTCGTTATAAAACGATAGAATCATACGAAGCATTTAGACAACACATAACGGAACGATATGGGGTAAAACGAACCGTAGAAGCTCTTCAAGTAGAGATGCATACGTGCAAACAAAATCATAACGAAAGCATAGCAGATTTTGGAAAAAGATTACAAATTCTCACAATGGAATTAATAGAAGCAAGCATAGAAAACGAAGCTAACATAGCAGAAAAACTCGCGGTAGAACGCTACGTAAAGAAAATGGCGTTATCAAATTTCGAAAGAGGACTCAAAAAGGAGTACCAAATCCTCGTCAAAGCAAAAGGGTATCCCAATTTAAATGAAGCAATAAAAGGAGCCCAAAATGAAGAAATAATCCTTCAAGGCTACGAGTCAGTAGCAAAACAGACGCACTCAGGAAGGCGTCACGAATTTTGCCAAACGTGCAAAAAATCTGGCCATTCGACAGAAGAATGTCGATACTCAAATTCGCCAAACGGACGAGTTCAGTTACCCGTTCCAACTGGTAAGATAGGGTTAATAACCTGCAATTATTGCAAAAAACCCGGTCACCGCTGGAAAGATTGCCGCGGTAGGCTGAGGCAACAAAATCGTGGTGAACACGATTCGGGACAACGTCAGGATCACGATCAACGAGATTCCGGACAAAATCAAGGCAATTTCGGAGGCAACAACAACCGTAACAACAACAACAACAACGGCCCCAGCGATTCGACAGGTGAAGAAAAAAATGCAAACAACCAGAAGACAACAGTAGGGTCATTCACGGTCAACTCCATCGAGGCTGACCAAAAATTCACCGTCAGCAGTATTGCCGAGCAGCGAGCTACAGGCCAGCTCAAAAATAATGGGTCAGCTGTGACCCACACCATCGTACAAATACACGCAGTGAATCCCGAAGATTCAGCAAGCGATTTCGACATCGCATCACCGCAAGCTACTGAGAAAGTTCTCACATTAAAAAGCGATACAGGAGCACAATGCTGCCTGATCAAGAAAAGTGCCATCCACCCTGACACAGAAGCCATCGAAGAGACGATCGAGCTGAAAGGGATTGGAGGAAAAATTTTCCACGCATTATGCAAAGTGGAACTAGTATTGGAAACGCCAGCAGTCAACGTCCGCCACGGATTCTTCGTCATCGACGACGCGATCGGAATCAACACCGACGGAGTCCTGGGCATGGATTTCATCAAAAGGCACAACGTGGACATACTAGGTGGCCGTTCAATCAAAATTTACGGACACACCATAACACTGATCGACGGAAACGGAAAGCTGGAGTCACCACCTCGTTCCAAGAGCGTGAACTACGCCAAAACCCAGCAACTCAAGGTAGGATGCATAGCTGCCAAAGAAAAATCGCCAAGAATGACGATAGGCGAAATAATCACCTCACAAGGACACACACGTCCAGTCGTTATCGATAGCGCACGGAAACAAGAGGTCAAGGAAAAAATACCCACTGTGAAAATAGAAAAGTTTCGAAAAAAGCTAAAAACAATCTCTACGCAAGAGAAAAACGCCCCTAAAATGAACGCTACGAGCAAACGGGCACAACATTGGAAAGCACTTCTAAGTCAAGCACAATTCCTTGAAGAGGAAAAAGGATTTCTCCAAGAATCCCGCAAAGAAAAATCCGACGTATCCCATCTCGATGAAGAAATACGCGGAACCGCGCATCTTATGAATCACCTTATACATACGAAGGAAATCGCCGCATCATCAAACATTAGGCGACATCGATTGCCAAAGACTCGCAAAACAAAAATGACGAGTCGAGCGAAACAAATGCTCAAGGACGAAATTAAACGGTCAAGTCCGTTCGAAAAAATTCGGAAAAAAAATTTTAGAAAATTGATCAAAGTCACGGAAGGAGACTTGCACCCACTGCCCAATATTCCGGAAATATCGGCCCAGTCGGGACAAGCAAAACATTCTCCACATAATCGTGCTGACACAGCACGAGGATGTCAACTCGACTCAAAAAGGAGGACGGGAAAGGCCATGCAAGGCCACGAGAACACGAGCATTGCTCGCAATAGACCCCGCCTCACGAGAAGCTTCGATAAAAAAGGACGGAACGAAAACAGTACAGAAAAACATTCATCAGCGAAAAATCCAACTTCGGAAATAAGCGAAAACGAAGACCAGACACCCGACTCCGGTATGCAGCGAACGTGCGCGAACGAGACAGAGAGAAAATATTTAAAAAGCACCGTGAAAGAAAAAACAAATACTAATGCGATGGAAAATGACCACGACGCTACTCGCAGCGAACACCCACGCGAAAAAGAAGAAAAAAAAACACGAGAATTCAAAAAAGCGAGAAACATAATAGAAAAAAAATTAAAAATAAACGAAGAAATCGAAAAAAAAGGAAAAATAATAATTAAGATATCGAAGAATCTTGGACGAAAATAAAAAAGATAGGAAAAAAATGAATAAATACAGAAATCAATTGACTGAAATAATAAGAAATCGAAGTATCTTTGAAGGAAAGAAAAATGAATAAAAGAAAAATGAGAAAAAAAAATAAAATAAATAACCTAATTGAATATGGAATAATATTAAATAAAAAGACTCTGATGAAAAAGACGAAAAGATATAGACCCTCAAATCGCGAGAAGTAAGTTTTTCATAATGGAAAAAAAAAAAAATTAAAAAGGAAACAAATACCAATCTTAGTAGAAGTTCAATAAAAGTACATACCAGATTTAAAAAAAAAAAAAAAAACAGAAAAAATACTTTCAATAAATAGAGAAAATAAGAATCCTTTGCCCTCAAACGAAAATCAATAACTAATGAACCGATAAACCAGAAACCTTTCACTATTAAACGAAAATAATTGAAAAGAAATTAATAGATTGATAGATAGATAGAGCGAATGAAAGAATGCGAAACAATAGAAAGAGAGTAAGCGAAAAATGCAACGAAAGTTTAGGAGAAACCATCTCTATTACCCACATCTAGGCAGAAAACCAGAAGAAAAAAAATGTACACAAAAAGTAGTAAAATAAGGAAAAAGCTGTGATAGATACGCTAGAACGCGAACAAGGGAAACGCCCACTATAGAATGTATAAACAAAAAAAAAAAACAAAAAAAACTGCGTTCACGACAATCATCGATATACTGGTTTTGGACGGGAAATGTTCCGTCACTACTGCCGATTATCAGTTACCCATAATAATTGAAAAATTTCAAATGAAAAAAGTAAAAAACTTTCCAGCACACAACTCCGAACAAAAAAAAATGAGAAAAAAAAAAATATTAGTATTAGATTAACACAGACAAACTGTAATTTACTCATTGATGAAGAAAACTATGAAAAAAAAAAAGAAAAAGAAAACCCAAACAACATTGTAAACAAGCAAAAAATTGTAAGCCTTGAGACAAGAAAAAATTTAAAAGAATTTAGTTGCTCCACATAAAAAGTCGAAACCAAGTTTCGTCTTCCCAAGGGGGGAGGATTGTTGTGCCCTGAGCGCAACCAAATTCCTAAGAATGGATAAAAATCATACATCGATCGTCAGCACTCAGTTTATCGACCTTTCGAGCACAAGTCACGTTAAAAGTGCATTTCTCATCAAAACCTCGCTCGAAGTCCGAGCGAGGCCACACCAAAATGCTGACGATCATCTTTTGCAATCGACCGTCCCGATCCAGCTGTATTCTGGGCAATGACCTCACGACATCGGACGATCGATTGCCCACCACCAATAATTACCACCTCCACTAATAAACGACAAACCCCTATGTTAATAAAAGGGAAAGCAATATTTGAACGCACCAGTCTGCGATCCGACACTTAGAGGATCAGAGTTCATAATAGTCATTGGTCTCGAGGCAACTATCTCGATTGTAATAAACTATCCTACAATAAACCTATTAGTTAAGACCGACAGTATTGAGTTGGAGATTTACTCAACCTTGGCAATATCCCGAACTATTCGTCCTTGCAAACTCGCCCCCACGTGACGATTTGCACGGGCACAACATAATAATGGATCATTTACGTTTAGGGCTAAAAATTTTTATATCACGAGGAGGACAAGTTTTTGGTTAAGGTCTGATACATATATCCTAGCCGAAAATCCCCTCCACGGAAAAAAAGCCTGGACAAGTTCATTTGTTGTTGACCGCCGTTTCCATTTGTTTTCAGTAAAAAATCTACCCCCCTTTAAAAATGATTGAAACCTCCATTCAAATGAAGAATAGAAAAAACCCTAGTAAAAATGGCTTCTAAAAAAATTCAAAAAGACGAAGGAATGACGAGGAAATGTAAATCGCTAGAAAAAAAACCCTCTAGAACAACTCTCCTCAAAAAAAATGCAGCTCTAAAAAACAAGAAAGGAGAAAAACCACAAAAAAATTTAAGAAGATTAACAAAAATACGAGAAATGTGAAATTGGTAAAAAAAGGTTGATCGTTTTCGCTCAGCACTAAATATTCTGATATCTATGATAGGGCAAGTATTCCATTGATGTCTCAAAATCATCTAAGGAGAAGAAAAAAGAAAATGTTTTTGCAGAAAAATCTGACCCCCCTAAAACAATTGAAATCTCCAATAAAATAAAGAATGGAAAGAAACCCTAGAAAAAAATGGCTCCTAAAAAACTCAAATAGGCTGAAGAGGTTACAAGAGAATGTAAATCGCTGAAAAAACCCTTCTGAACAACTCCCCTCAAAAAATCAAAGCTCTAAAAATAATTAAGAATGGAAAAAAACGCAAAAAAAATACAAGCAATGTTAAAACGGTAAATAAAACGTTGTTGGTTTTCGCTCAGCACTAAAAATTCTGATATCTATAAAAGGACAAGTATTCCATTGATGTCTGAAAATAAATTCACGAGAAAAAAGAAAAACTTCCGGAAAGACACGTCTCAAAATAAAGAAACCCCTAAATACAACATAACGAATTGATAGAAAAACTTCATACAAAACACATAAAACTAAAGTTTGTCATTGTATGTTGAGCGGATGCGCACAGAGTACTTGTCCGGCCCGAAAATGTTTTTTTGTAGCTCCCGCTATTTATAGGTGGATGGAACAACTCGGTCGTATTCATGCAGAAAATGATAAGCGTTATACAAACGTCACTGAACTTTATACATTCAAATGGATTAATACAAATTGAAATTTTTCTCTCGATTCGATATACAATTAGCTAATTAATCATTTGCTCAATATTTTACACGTGTCTGGATCCATAGAAGAATAACAACTGATCGCTAATAAATGTATAGCTAAATGATAAATCAAATGACCCGTAATGCGTCGAAAAATGTTGCGTTTCTAGCTATTTTTCGTATTATTCGCTTGAAATATCAATCGTTCCTCGATTGACTCGAGATTTTCACCGACCTTTCGCGTGTCTTTTCTAAGATAATTTCAGAGACCTAAAAAATTGTATTATGGCAAGTTCAACTCAAGTGAGCACATTTGATAAAAGTTTTCGGGTCGGACAAGTACTCTGTGCGCATCCGCTCAACATACAATGGCAATCTTTAGTTTTATGTTTTTTGTATGAAGTTTTTCTGTCGATTCGCTATTTTGTATTTAGGGGTTTTTTTTTTTGAGACGTGTCTTTTCGGAAATTTTTCTTTTTTCTCGTGAATTTATTTTCAGACATGAATGGAATACTTGTCCTTTTACAGATATCAGAATTTTTAGTGCTGAGCGAAAACCAACAACTTTTTATTTACCGTTTTTACATTTCTTGTATTTTATTTGCGGTTTTTTCCATTCTTCATTTTTTTGTGAGCTTTGATTTTTTGAAGGGAGTTGTTCAGAAGAGTTTTTATCAGCGTGTGTGTGTGCGTGTGTGTGCGTGCGTGC
>JBAJMU010000031.1:34381-61012 GCA_037952995.1 Hyposoter didymator
GACCGTGCCTCGTCACAAATTGGTGTCAGAGTTTCTCGGACCGACAACACGTTCACACATACTACGGCCCAAAGCGGCACACACTACGGCCCACAGCGGCACATATACGCCCACAGAGGCAGAATCTACGAAAGCCCAAACGCGGCAGAAAAATGAATCTTCGAAAAATGAATTAAAAATGTGACGTTAGTCGACGAGGACGTCGAACACTGTAAGAGGGGGAGTGTGACGGTCTGGTAATAATGGAAGGTAGAGAGGTGGCCCGTAGCGCAGTGGTTAGCGCTCTGACTCACAGTCCGAGGGTCCTCGGTTCGAGTCCCACTCGGATCACCTTTTTATTCGTTCATTATTCTCAGACCGTGCCTCGTCACACCTTCCATTTTACTGTTTTTTTTTTTGGTAAATAAATTAGGGTAAACTATTCTGACGCGTACTGATGCATTGAGGCGGTCGTATTTTGAAATTTGTGTTCGTTTTTTCCTATAAATTCTGGTTTGGCTCCTTTTTCGATAGAATTTGGAGAAAATAGAATTAATCTACGTAAAGTGGTGAAATTTGTAAAAGAAATAATTGGTTTTGCTTTTTCTCAAGCTCGTTTCTTATTATTTTGTTTGCTTTCGTAATTGGTTTGTGAGAACGGGCTCATTTTAGGTTAAAAGGGGATTTTTGCAAAGAGCAATTTTTTTTTTTTTTTTTTTATATTGCTATTTTGTTATTGTTCGTAATCAATGAGTGGGGTATATTCATTTTAAATTCGAGGGAAATAATGTAAACAAATGTGGCGTTAAAATTTGCGAGATTTAAAAGTTTTCGGTTTTCGTGTTTTTTTTTTGGTGAGCTATGGGAATAATACAAATTTAGAATGATATGTTCGTTTTTGTTCTCGAAAGTTCAATTCGTCGACTGAAAATTATTTCGTTCTTCTTTTTGTTATTTATTGGCTTCGTTTTTTTTTTTTTTGAAGAAAAATTCGGTTTGTTTCAAACGGGAGATGTTAAATGTTTGTAAAAATTCGTTATTACTTGAATTTGTCGCGTGAAGCGCGAAAATGTTAAGATGTATATTCGGTGTGAACGGAGTTTAAAAGAGCGCGTATATCTATATATATATCCGTCGCGAACGGGGCACAAGAGCACGCGTATAACTATATATTTTCAGTCAGCTGTGCGTGCGAGGCGTGCGAAGAAAGAAAGAATGAAGGAGGAATAAGAATATCGAGCGTCTTTGTCGCTCTTTACGTACGCAGATGGGGGGCCGTGTTGGTGCGACAAGGCCAGCGGTATACGCTCATGCGTCGCACGGGCTCTCGCGTGAGTTATGTGTGTGAGTGAGCGACTTTGTCGTCTCTCCTCATTTCTATGGGCAATTCTGTATTAAATTAAAGTTTAAGTGCGTAATTTGGTACTTACATTGCCAGGATTATCCAAATTTTTATTTGCATTTGATTTTTCGTCCTTCCTTCTATTTTCCTTTTATTTATTCGGTTTTTCGTAGTTTGGTGAGAGAGATGGAGAAAATTTGGAATAGTGTGCTTTTCTCTTCTTGCTTTTGTCCGTTGGTGAGGTGGAGAGAAAAAAAAATTTCACTGTTCGTCGTTGATGTTTTCCTTTTTTTTTCACTGTTCGATTTTTCTTTTCTTTTTCACTGTCTTGTTTTTTTTTTCACTGTGTTTTCGTTAGATTCGTTGAACTGTTTTCTTTTCAAACTTTCACTTTTTCGATGTTTTTCGTTCTCTTTTTTTTTGGTTTCACCGGTCGCGTGAGGTTTTTGAATCCCGCTTCTGATACCAGTTGTAATGGCCGGGTTGTGAGGGTGAAATAATGATAATGTTAATAATAAATGATACAAAAGAATGAGGTAAAAGATAAAGTATATTGAGACTTGGTTTAATTAATGTAAGGGAGTGCACGAGGTATTAACGGTTCGAATGATGGTGATGAACTGAGGAGTCGAGGATTAGAATAAATGAGAATGATTTGGTGGAGTGGTAGTGGGGAGATGAAGCGGAGGAGAAGTTGAGGCTCGTGGGACAAAGCGGTGCTGAGGAATGCGGTGATAAGATTAGGATGCTGAGCTAGGAGTTTGAGTGTGAGAAAGAGTTGAGATTGAATGTGAGGTATCGGGTACGAATGTGGGAAAGAGTTTAGAGAAGAATAAAATATATAAGGGTGCTACCGTGACATTGTATATCAAATCGAGAGAAAAATTTGAATTTGTACTAATCCATTTGAATGTGTAAGCTTCAGTTGTTGTGTCCGTGCAAATCGTCACGTAGGGGCGAGTTTGCCAGGACGGATAGTTCGGGACGTTTGCCAAGGTTGAGTTAATCTCCAACTCAATACTTTCAGTTATACTACTAATTGTTTATTAAGAGAAGTTTGTTACAATCGGGTTTATGCCGCGAAACCAATATGAAGCGTGATCTGATGCTTTAGTGTCAGATTGCAGACTGGTGCCTTGAAATGTTGCTTTCCCTTTTATTAACTTAGGGGTTTGTCGTTTATTAGTGAAGGTGGTAATTATTGGTGGTGGGCAATCGATCGTCCGATGTCTTGAGGTCATTGCCCAGAATACAGGTGGATCGGGACGGTCGATTGCAAAATATGATCGTCAGCATTTTGGTGTGGGCTCGGACTTCGAGCGAGGTTTTGATGAGAAATGCACTTTTAACGTGACTTGTTGTGCTCGAAAGGTCGATAAACTGGGTGCTGACGATCGATGTATGATTTTTATCCATTCTTAGGAATTTGGTTGCGCTCAGGGCACGACACAGTGATGTTTGTATTCGCTGTGTGCAAGACTCTCTGGTGACGGGATAGCGACAGTTCTCCTCATTAATTCCCGCATACTTGCTATCCTCACACTCAACAGTTGAACTTGAACAATTAAGTGTTTTTTTCATTCGTTTTTCATTTTTCAACAATTAAGTGTTGCAATAAGTTTTGTGTTCGCTGTTAGTTGATAGACTAACAAAAATTGTTTCTGTCGCACACAAAGTAAGTAAATAACATAAAAATATTTGGGGGTTATGCATACGAAGTATCCGTGTTTTGAATGTCATAAATCAATGTAATTTTGTCCGTATTTTTAGAAGCTACATTTTTGTCATGAGTGTCATCTTGTACACTGGATTTGAGAAAATATCTCATGACATAAACTTTCAGCCTGAAACGCCAAGAAAAGGTAAAGATTTGGTAGAAGCCGGGCATGTCATAAATGTCGAAGAGCACAGAGAGTCAGGTGTTGGCCTTTTTATCCGAGCTGGTGTCATTAGACAAACGTCTGTCACGAAAAAAAGAATATCTTGTAGAATTGCATGTAAGATAAAAACTGTACTGAAAGCCATTTATTATTGACAATAATAATAATAATCGTATGTTTCCTAATATTATTTCAGCTTCATGCAACTCGGCGAATTCTGTTAGTTTCTTGTAATTGCGTTTACGGAAATAGTTCGAAATGCAAGCATGTCGCAGCCCTTATTGAGTATATCAACAATGACAAAAGTGAATCGAAAACAAATCATGAACAGTTATGGGGCAAACCTAGCGAAAAGAAGCTTAAACTTGAGAAGTATGCCAAAGGAAAATTTTTTTTAGAAATGTATCCTCCGCACGGTGATTTACAAGTAGAGCAATCCGAGATTCAGTTATCAGAATTGAAAAGTCGATCAGCATTAAAAATAATAATCTTTGAAAGCGAAAAAGATGAGGTGGAAGAGTCAGTTAAAGATTTGATGAATTCTATGCTTGTTAAAGTAGACTTGGAAAGCAAAAAGGAGAATTGTAAAGTATGCGTTGAAACCTTTTTGGTTCAATGTATGGCAAAAAAAGTGTATTCCAAAGTAACAGTCATTGGTGGAGAATTGAAAGACTTTCATGAGAAAAATATTAAGCTATCGAGAAACCAAATTGTGAAATTAGCCTGTGATACGCTGGAACAATCAGAATGTGATGAACAGTTTAATAGTCGATGTTCGGGATTGAGCATGATAATTTCAGCGGTAACGCGAGCATTCGGGTCGGGGTTCACGCTCTGCCGCTAATGTCGCCACGGGACGGGCAATACACGGGATCGACAGGCAACGCGAGGCCCTTTAGGTCGTTAATCGCGCTTTGCCACGGGTGTCGCTACAATCCGGGCAATTACTCAAATTTAGGGATAACGGTCATGCGCGGAATCGATCCTCATCGATTGCCGTGATTGACACCTCAGTCTTGGATCTCCGGTGGGAGCGTGAGCACGCGGGCAATTTATCTTCGGGTTAGGACTTTTCTATACTCGGGCCTTCGCCATGTTGGCTCAACTCGAGCCTTACAACCTCGAGTTGAGCGGGTTTTTGGGAAATCACGCCTAATTACTGCTTGTCGGGATGCGCTCTCACCAGCCACGGGAATATTTTCTCCAATTACTTTGGGATCGCCACGATAATGGCCGATTACGGGAAACGCGGGTCAAACGCACCGGGCACGATCGACGGTCCTCGTCGACCACGAGGTCGACGTAACGCACGGGTCTATCGGGCTATTCGCGCTTTCGGGTACATCGAGACTTACAACCTCGATTCTCGGGAAATCTCGCATAAATCGGCTGTTCGGGATATTTTTCCTTCTTTCGGCATTTACACATTTCGGGGCCACGTTTCGGGCTCTATTATCTCACCTCGGGGATAATTCTCCCGGGTTCTCGCTACACGGGCACATTTTCGGGTCGTCATCTTGCTCGAGGTATGTGTGGCTCGAGCACCGGGTCTCCGCAACGTAATTAATCGGGCGGGCATCGGGAATTCACCGCGTTCCAACAACTTTTGTAACTCGCAATAAATATACCAATTATTCTTTTACGCGTCCGCTCTTATTTCTTCACCGTACCACCTACACCAGATCCTTGTAAAAACAGTCGATATTTAAGGGTATCTGCAAGTAAAAAAGCTCATTCCATCAAAACTAGAGTTAAAAAAACTGTCGAGTCACTAATTGGTAACATGTTATTCCCAAAGAAGCTCGATATTCGTGCTACCAGATATGGAAAAGAACACGAGTCGAAAGCTCGAGAAACGTACAAATCGTTATTTAATGTTAACGTGATAAATGTAGGTGTCATAATCAGCGAAAAACAACCATGGCTGTGTGCCAGTCTCGACGGAGTAGTAGTAGAAGATACAAAAATTACCAAAATTGTCGAGATAAAATGCCCTAGTCAGTGCGAAAAAAAAGGAATAGTTGACTTCAGTACAAAAACATGTAATGTGTCCTACTTGAAGTTTAACGGAAACGCGGTTGAACTACGAGAAAGCACAGTTTACTATACACAATGTACACACAATTTTTGTATACACAATACAAATGTACATTTCTGGTTCAGATCTGTGTGATCTGTTTATCTACACACCTGTTCAAAATGGAAGTGTTTGCATATCTGTTAAAGGCAATGAAATTTTTTTAAGTAAGACTGTGATAAAATGTGAAGAATTTTATTTCAAAAATTTTCTTCCTGCCTTATTCCAAAAAATGGGAATGTGCAACAGCAAACAAACAAACAAGGAAAACAATAACAACAAAGAGAAAGTATAAAATATAGCCTAAGTCAACTCGTTACTTGTACGGAGAAAACGTCATTTAAAATTATATAAGACATTATTGTATTGGATATGATCTGTTTAATATAAAACACATTAAATAAAAAAAATTTCAATCGCCAAGAGAATATGGTTTGATTGTTTATTTATGTACAATTTAAAAATGAAACGACATACATACGATTACATACATGGTTCCAAAATTATTACATTTCATGTGCTATCGTTTTCACTGAAGATAGGTGATTGTAAATTCGTCAGTACACAACATATGTGTACAATATTATCGATGTTATCAAAAATATATTCTTGGATTTTATCTAAAATTTTGTACACTCTCAATCTTTGCATAACCCTCTCAACGTGGATCGGAACTCTTGCTATGCTGTACGTTGCCTTAGTTTCGTCTGTACTGAATTCTGATTTTTTTTCCAAAAAAGGAGGCATCACGACTGTTACTTTTTTACCCTTTGCATCCACCATTTCTTTAATTTGCGGAAATCCTTTGTCTGCCAAAACAACATCGCCTTCTTCTAGTAAATCTATTAAACCATATTCCACTGTCAACTGAGAATCGCTTTTTCTTCCCCCAGAAACTTTGGATTTGAAACTAATGAATCCAGATGGGGTGATTCCAATAAGCAGCTTAGCTGTAAAACCTTTCTTGTAATGTGAATAACAGAGAATCCTGTTATCTACTTCCGAGGGACACTGAATTCTGAATTCCGTACAGTCTATGATCACTCGAGTATTTTCATAATTTGGCTTAAAACATTGTGGCATCGATCGCATTACGACACTTTTCTTTGGCCAGAAAACGAAATTTTGTGTGGCAGCCGATAAGTATTTTAAAACCGGAAAAAAACTCTTGACACGGTTGTTCTATGCACGTCAAACAACACGGCGATTGCTGAAAATGTCAGATCAGTTTTAATTTTCATTTAAAAAAGTAGAAGTCGATTTTCTTTGGACAACGTACTATGATCTGACCCGTCTTTTAATCGCTTTAATAATAAATTAAAATTCTCAAATGTCACCCCTGCGAAGTCTAAAAGTTGTTCCTGTTTTTTAATTGACAAATATCCAGCAAATCCTGAAAATTCTGGTGTGTTCAAGTTTTCATTTTCTACATCGGGCCCTACACTCACATTTGCATAACTCTTCGATTCTGTGCCACACTTTTTATCTTTACATTCTTTCCTGTTTGGAGTGATTACTGCGCGTGAATTGTCATTTATAGTAGTTTGAATTTCCACATCCCACGTAGATTTACCATCGAACCCAATTCTATTACAAGTAAATGTTCTGTCAAATTTTTCATCAATGAACGATGTAATTTGACATCCTTGGTCAATAGTTTTCGGGATGTTGCACTCCATTTGAACATCCTCTAATGTATCTCGAGTTCCATCAAGTTAGAGAACTTGAATGATGGTTGAAGAACTTTTTTGCGGCGTGAACCGATTGTACCGTTTATCTTGTTTATTTTCCGCTTCATAAAACGAGCATGTCTGCAATAAAAACATATTATCCTGTGTTTTATAGAAACCTCTATGAATTTAATGAGTTAACATTTTAATTGAAGTATACCTATTCACGGCTGCGATTTCATTTGCGCTTTTTTTCGGATCTGACCAAGGAAATATTGTCGGTACATAACTTGGGCTACTTTCTTCTTCTCGTTTTTCATTTCCAATAAAATGACCACTGCATATATAATCATTCCGTTTTGGCACCCAGGGTGAACCATCAGCGCTGTGGAAAAACCATTAAATTTATTACGTTATAAATAATTTATTTATCCTATTACTTGAGCATTCAAATACCGCTCCTACTTTCGATATTTATGATATATATACGACAGAGGTTATGTTACTCACTTTTTTCTTTTCACAGCTGCTATCCACTTCTTTCTTTGCTCCAATTTATGTGATGCGGTTGGAAACGTGTAAAACTTACACGCACTATTTTTCCTAGTGCTTTTACACTCAACAACACTACAATAACGACTACTCATTTTAATAATACCGAACACGAGACCCACAACACGCTGCCGCGCTACTACGATGATGAGGAAAAACGCCGACTCCTGCCACCATGGGCGCTGGAATAGCTCAGTCTATCCCTTCCAAGCCAAATGCACACAGCGAATAACGCTCATGATTTTCTCATGAATACAACCGAGTTGTTCTATCTATCTATAAACCTAAAAAAGAAAAGAAATAAAATGAAAAATAGAACAAAAAACCTAGGAAAAAATGGCTCTTAGAAAAATGGAGAAAAGCCCCAAAAAAAATCAAAACAATTGAAAAAATACAATGAATGTAAAAATGGTAAAAAAAAAATTCATGATTTTCGCTCAGCACTAAAAATTCTTGATATCCATAAAAGGATAAGGATTCCATTGATGGCTGAAAATCAATTAACGAGAAAAAAGGTTTTTTGTGGGGTTTTTCTACATTTTTTCAGGAGCCATTTTTTCCTAGGGTTTCTTTCTATTTTTCAATTTATTTCAATTCTTTTTTAGCGGGGTTGTGTTTTTCTGTGAAAACAATTGGAAACGGGGTCGCGAACAAATGGACTTGTCCAGGCTTTTTTCCCCGGGAGGGGATTTTTCGGTAGGATATCACTTCTTTTTTCTGATTGAAAATCTCCAATTTTTTCAATCCATTGGGAATAATTTGCTGAATTTTTCCCTAGAAGTGTACTCTCTGGAGCTCATTTTAAGCCAAGTCTCTATCTCAATTTTCCACCGAGATATGAATTTTTGCGCATTACCATGATTTTGGCTTGAAAATGACGATTTTTCATCAATTTTCAAACGAAAATCGCTGTTCTCCGAGTGAAAATAGTATGAATTTTGATTTTTTTTCCAGCCACATAATTTGTTGAGCTGAAAGGAAACGTAAACGCGTGCCATAATCTTAATTTTTTTCGAGAATGGTATTTTTGCATATCAAGAGACTCGGCGGAGTCTCGGGACAAGTACATTTGACAGCATCGTCTGCTTGCCCGAGACCCGGCCGAGTATATTATCTCTGAATAAAGCGATTTCGACGGTGGGGGTAGACACTTTCTTGAATTACGAAGCCCAGGGGTAATCCCATGATCTAAAAATTGAACTGGAAACTAATTAAGTTGTCCCACTTCGATTGAGCCGTAAATCAACCCGATTGATACCGTAATTGTTGAGAAAAAACTTTGCACGGGTAAAATTATGCGATGATCGAAGGGTGCGTGCGTGTATGTATACGACACAGAGATGGCCGTGTGGCCATCGTGTTTCTGATTGGTCGTGACTGACGACATATCCAGCTGTTCCCATTCGAGGAAAACCTGATAGTTGCCAGTTCACGAATACATCTTCAGACATGTGTCGTTAAATTTCGCGGTGATAAATGTAGAAAAATTCGAAAGTCAGCTGGTCAAAATTAGAAAATCATAACCTAAAATTCCGCTAGAAATCGTGTGTGTTTCGACGGCCCATTTTGACGCGAGCGTGAAAGAGATAGCAGCAGGGGGTTGACATTTTTTGCCGACTTTGTTATGAATAATGTGCTGAAAGCTCTGACAGCTCACTATCACCTCTGTAATGTATGGACGCCTTAAGGGTATTAGTAGCGCCATCAGCGACTATAAGAAAATGTAAGAACTTTCGAAATGGGTCCGCCTCCATCATTCCTAGCCAAACCTCCATTGTGAGCACATCTCGGTGCCGCTTTCCAAGTCGTATTATAATAACGCGTGATCTTCTAATAAATCTTTTGTATATTGGATATATTGTCTGTTCTCTTCAACAAATATATTACAACCTCACCAATGCTAATTTGCAGCTGGCATTAACGACATGCTCCAATGACAGGGAAATATGGTTCAGGAATGAATAGGCTTTACAACCATTGCCCTATTCCTAAGCCCACAATTTTATTCATTTACAGCATATCTAAAATCGCCGCTGGCATATTACATTGATTGCGGAGCGACAATAACTCTCAGCGACATAAAAATCTTGTCGCGGAGCTACATGAAAATCTTATCGCTGCGAGTTATCCGGAAGCTTTGGATAACTCTCAGCGACGAGTTGTTGCACCGAAAGGAACCAATTATTGTGTAGCGATGTGAATATATGTATCTACAGCATAACTCACATCGCCGCTGGCGTTAGATTAATTGCAAAGCGACAATAACTCTCAGCGACATAAAAATCTTGTCGCTGAGCAACATAAAAATCTTGTCGCTTAAGCGCATAACAATCTTGTAGCAGCCAGCCACCCGGAAGCTCTAGATAACTCTCAGTGGCATAAAAATCTTGTCGCAGCGAGTTATCCCGAAGCTATAGATAACTCTCAGCGACACGTTGTTGCTCTGGAAGGAACCAAATATTATGGAGCGATATATATATGCAAAAATACCATTTTCGAGAAAAATTAAGATTATGGCACGCGTTTACGTTTCCTTTCAGCTCAACAAACGATGTAGCTTGAAAAAAAAACCATAATTTATACCATTTTTACCCGGAGAAGAGCCATTTTCGTTTGAAAATTGATGAAAAATCGTCATTTTCGAGCAAAGAATCATGGAAATGGGCCAAAAATCATATCTCGGTGAAAAATTGAGATAGAGACATGATTCTTAGCTTAAAATGAGCTGCAGAGAGTTCTCTTATAGGGAAAAATTCAGCAAATTATTCTCACCGGACTGAAAAAAATTGGAGACTTTCAATCAGAAAAAAAAGTGATATCCTAGCCAAAAATCCCCTCCCGGAGAAAAAAGCCTGGACAAGTCCATTTGTTCGTGACCCCCGTTTTCAATTGTTTCCACAGAAAAATCCAACCCCTTTAAAAACGAGTTGAAATAAAACGAAAGTAGAAAACAAACCCTAGGAAAAAATGGCTCCTGAAAAAATGGAGAAAAACTCAAAAAAAAAATCAAAACAATTGAAAAAAAATACAATGAATATAGAAATGGTAAAAAATAAAAATTGATGATTTGCGCTCAGCACTAAAAATTCTTGATATCCATAAAAGGACAAGTATTCCATTGATGGTTGAAAATCGATTAACGAGAAAAAGGGAAAAGTTCCAAAAAAACACGTCACAAAAAAAAGAACCCCTTAATACACAATGGCGAATCGACAGAAAAACTTGTGCGACGCGATGGAAAACTAAAGCTTGCCATCGCATGTCGAGCAGTTGCGCGGATGCGCACAGAGTACTTGTCCGGCCCGAAATTTTTTAGTAGAAGTGCTTGTGTATTCAGGGGTTCTTTTTTTTGTGACGTGTTTTGTGAGCGAAAATCATCAATATTTTTTTTTTACCATTTTTACATTCATTGTATTTTTTTCAATTGTTTTGATTTTTCTTGGGGGTTTTCTCCATTTTTTTTAGGAGCTATATATCGCTCCATAATATTTGGTTCCTTCTGGAGGAACAAGTTGTCGCTGAGAGTTATCCAGAGCTTCCGGATAACTCGCAGCGACAAGATTTCCATGTGCCCCAGCGACAAGATTTTTATGTTGCTCAGCAACAAGATTTTTATGTCGCTGAGTGTTCGGGCAAGAGCATGATAATTTCAGCGGTAACGCGAGCATTCGGGTCGGGGTTCGCGCTCTGCCGCTAATGTCGCCACGGGACGGGCAATACACGGGATCGACAGGCAACGCGAGGCCCTTTAGGTCGACAATCGCGCTTTGCCACGGGCGTCGCTACAATCCGGGCAATTACTCAAATTTGGGGATAACGGTCATGCGCGTAATCGATATTCATCGATCGCCGTGATTGACTCCTCAGTCTTAGATCTCCGGTGGGAGCGCAAGCACGCGGGCAATTTATCGTCGGGTTCTTACTTGTCTATACCCGGTTCTTCGCCATGTTGGCTCAACTCGCGCCTTACAACCTCGAGTTGAGCGGGTTTTGGGAAATCACGCCTAATTACTGCTTTTCGGGATGCGCTCTCACCAGCCACGGGAATATTTTCTCTACTTACGTCGGGATCGCCACGATAATGGCTGATTACGGGAAAAGCGGGTCAAACGCGCCGGGCACGATCAACGGTCCTCGTTGACCACGAGGTCGACGTAACGCACGGGTCTATCGGGCTATTCGCGCTTTCGGGTAATTCGAGACTTACAACCTCGATCCTCGGGAAATCTCGCATAAATCGGCTGTTCGGGATATTTCCCGTTCGTTCGGCATTCGTTCACATCTCGGGACGTTTCGGGCTCTAGTATCTCACCTCGGGGATAATTCTTTCGGGTTTCTCGCTAAACGGGCACACATTTCGGGTCGCCATCTTGCTCGAGCCATGTGTGGCTCGAGCACCGGGTCTTCGCAACATAATTAATCGGGCGGGCATCGGGAATTCACCGCACAACGACAATTTTGTAAACCTCAATAAATTCCGCCAATTATTATTTTACTCGCCCGCTTTTATTCTTTACCTGACCACCAACACCAGATCCTTGCCCAAACACTGAGAGTTGTTGTCCCTTTGCGATTAATCTAACGCCAGCGGCGATGTTAGTTATGCTGTAGATACATATCAAGAGACGCGGCAGCGGCTCACCGCCAAGTATTAAAAAAAAGCGTAGCGCGACCCGGCCGCACTCTTATATACAGTAACATAGGGGTTTTGTGACGTCACAGAAAGTTTGAATCGTTTTTCCGGAAAAACGGCGCGACCAAAAAATTTCATATTGGATTTGAATTTTCTTTGATTTTCTATCTTTCGATTGGTCCTTGGTAGAACAGAATCCGTTCAGCCAATCGAGAGAAATCTGATATTGAAGATTTTGGTCACGCGATCCGGGACGCTTTCTGATCTCACAATCAGAAGGGCGTAAGTTTCGTGCGCAGGCGCTTGGACATACGCCCTTACGTGCCTGGTGGACATTTTCGAGCTGTGACGTCACGCGCTCCGCTGAACGCGGTATCCCCACTCTTCGCGCGCCACTGTGCGAGAGAGACGGACTATATCGTCGAGCCTCTCTTGCCCTCTACCGCTGCCGCGCCTATAGCGCTGTCTCTCTCCCTTTACCGCTTTCGCGGCCCGCGCTGAAAAATTGAAACTCCCAAAAAGAAATGAAATCTGAATTAAATGAATTCGCAAAAGTAAAAAAAAGAACGCCAAGCATTAAAAAAGAATCGAAATCATTTCTTCGAGAGCCAAGCTGTTCGGTCGTGAGCGAAGCATCGACGGCAGCGAGGAAGCAATCGGGCAGAAATTCCTCGCTCCGTTGTCGGCGGCGCCAGCTCCCGGGCTAAAGGCCTACAGGCCACGTGGGACGAGCAATCGGGCGCTCGTTCCCGCTCTCACCACGGGCGTCACCACCTCTCGGGACCTTCTCGTCGCGGGACAGAGAAGCACGCATGCGCGTAGCCCGTCTTCATCGATCGCCATGATCGACCGGTCAGTCTTGATCCGGTATCTACGAAGCGTGCACGCACCTCCATAGTTATACACCCTCTCGGCTAAATTCTTGGGCATTCTCGCTAATTGTGAGTCTCATCCTTGACTACAACGGCAATTCGCACTTTACTTCTCTTTTGGCAAAAATTACGGGCACCTTCGCACATTCTTTCACACAAAAATTCGGGTTCCCCTTTCGCGGGCACGCTTCGGGTCGCCATCTTGCTCATACCACGTTGTGGCACGAGCACCGGGTCGTTCCTCGGGGCTCACGCATCGGGCTGGCCAAGGGCCATCCTCGCCTCACCAACTTGTGTAACAAATCAATAAATACCTCACGAATATTATCATTCGCTCGCTCTCCTTATTTTTTACCGATCCACCAAATCCAGTATCTCGCACAAACACAAGCAAAAAAAAACCAGCCACAACAGAAACTTGGGGTGCTTGGTTAAGAAAATAAGTCCGGGAAATTCGGCATGGACATAATCCTCTGCCTGATAATGCTTATTTTCTTAACCATACACCCCAAGTTTCTGTTGTGGCTGGTTTTTTTTGCTTGGCTCTCGAAGAAATGATTTCAATTCTTTTTTAATGCTTGGCGTTCTTCATTCATATCGCTCCACAATAATTGGTTCCTTTTGGAACAACAACTTGTCGCTGAGAGTTATCTGGAGCTTCCGGATAGCTGGCAGCCATAAGAATTATATGTGACACAGCGGAAAGATTTTCATGTGGCTCCGCGACAAGATTTTTATGTCGCCGAGAGTTATTGTCGCTCCGCAATCAATCTAATATGCCAGCGGCATATTAATAATAATATAATATAATACAATATGATATATAATATAATATAAGTTGTAACGGTACGAAATTAGCTCGAAGACGCCTCGCGTTACGCGTTGGTTCGAGCATCACGAGAAAGGAGCAGGCATGAAGAAAAAACGAGAGTTTTGATTATTGTTTAACAAATAAAAATGATTTATTCAATTCTTATGTTTTGTTTTTGACAAATAAATGTGTTTATCCTTTATTCTGCATGAATTTTGTTTGTTGTGATTGAATTCGATGAGAAATACAATTATTTTCATATAAAAACCTTGATGGAAATTTATGCGGTAATTTTACCGCTTACATGGAAATTTATCAGAATTCAGCCTTTTCTTGCATAAATTCTTTGAGATTAACGTAGACTCTTTGATTCTATACAATTTTAAATTTTATTTTTTTATCTTGAATAGTTTGTCTGTGATAAATTACGCTTTTTATGATAAAAATTAAGAGAGACGCTTGTTTGCCGCAATGTTGTTTTAATTCTTTTCGAATCTATTCCCCGCGCTTGTTTGATACTATTTTATGATTTTTGTACAACAAGCGTCTTTGCTATCGTTGGATCAGTGCAGGTTTCTTTGATGGTGCACGCTTATTTCGCTTTGAAATTTGGATAAACTTGATTAATTCATTGTATAGGATTCTGACGTATTTGGTTATTTAAGAATTTAATAGTATTGACCCTCTTCAACTCTACGAATGATGGAATTTTTTGAGAAAGAAAGGAATAATGTGCGTAGGCTGCGGGAGTTGAACGTAACCGAACCACTCCGTCGTCGAACGCACAAAGTAAGGTTAGGAATGCACACCGGCTGCGGGAGTTGAACGTAACCGAACCACTCCGTCGTCGAATGTGTCAAGGAAGGTTATTTTTAGGTTTAGGAAAAGTACACCGGCTGCGGGAGTCGAACGTAACCGAACTACTCCGTCGTCGAATGCACTAAGGAATTTAGGTTAGGAAAAAGTACACCGGCTGCGGGAGTCGAACGTAACCGAACTACTCCGTCGTCGGATGCACCAAGGAATTTTGTTGTGTAGAGGTGAAGAAGGTTCTTTGCTCAGAGCTGACTGTCTGTAGTTTTGCCTCGAGTTCTTTGAGAAGAGTGAGTGCGGAGTGCTGTTCCGCACCGGCTTTTATACCGTCACGATCCTTTGTTCTCCAATCTAAAAATAACTTGTAGTTTGATTCGCTTAGAGTTCTTGTGGTGGGGTGCTCGCTAAAATGTAATTGGAAATTCACTTCTCCCACCCATTCACCATTCGTTCGCATTCGCTCAACAGACTATGCGCTTGCGCATCTCGTTCGCTTAATCACACTCATCCCCACTTTTCGATGCGTGGCCGGATGAGGCACGCGCACTCCCCACTTTTACTGTTCACATCTCCCATTTTCCCCCACTTTCTAGACTCGCGTCCTCGGGCCGCGAAGTGGTTCGACCATCGGCCGCTTGGCGCGACCGTAGTCGAGCGACGGACGCCGCGCCGGGCGGTCCGCCAGCTGTCGCGAATCGTGCCGTTACAATAATATATAATATAATATAATATAATATAATAATATAATGAATAAAATTGTGGGCTTAGGAATAGGGCAATGGTTGTGAAGCGTATTCATTCCTGAACCATATTTCCCTGTCACTGGAGCATGTCGTTAATGCCAGCTGCAAATTAGCATTAGTGAGGTTATGGCGAGCTGTCAGAGCTTTTAGCACATTATCCATCACAAAGTCGGCAAAAAATGTCAACCCGTTCCAGCTATCTCACACTCGCGTCAATATGGGCCGTCGAAACATACACGATTGCTAGCGGAATATTAGGTTATGATTTTCTAATTTTTACCAGCTGACTTTCGAATGTTTCTATATTTATCACCGCGAAATTAAACGACACATGTGTGAAGATGTATTCGTGAACTGGCAACCAGCAGGTTTTCCTCGAATGGGAACAGCTGGATATGTCGTCAGTCACGACCAATCAGAAACACGATGGCCACACGGGCCTTTTTTCTGTGTCGTACACATACACGCACGCACACTTCGATCATCGCATAATTTTGCCCGTGCAAAGTTTTTTCTCAACAATTACGGCATCAATCGGGTTGATTTATCGCTCAATCAAAGTGGGACAACTTAATTAGTGTCCAGTTCAATTTTTAGATCATGGGATTACCCCTGGGCTTCGTAATTCAAGAAAGTGTCTACCCCCACCGTCGAAATCGCTTTATTCAGAGATAATATACTCGGCCGGGTCTCGGGCAAGCAGACGACGCTGTCAAATGTACTTGTACCGAGACTCTACCGAGTCTCCTGACATCGGAGGCTAATACAACAATTTTCTGGCCAGACGAGTACTTTTCTTATTTTTGAGCCGTGTCTTTTTTGAAGTTTCCCCTTTTTCCCATTCATTGTTTTTCAGCTGTCAATGGAATACTTGCCCTTACATGGATATCAAGAATTTTTAGTACTGAGCGAAGATCATCAACTTTTTTTTTACTATTTTCACATTTATTTTATTTTTTTCAATTGTCTTGAATTTTTCTTTGGGTTTTTCTCCATTTTTTTCTAGGGTTTTTTTTTCCATTCTTCATTTTATTGGAGGTTTGTATTTTTTCCAGGGCGGTTAGATTTTTCTGTGAAAACAAATGGAAACGTGGGTCACGAACAAATGGACTTGTCCAGGCTTTTTTCCTCGTGAAGGGGATTTTTGGCTAGGATATCACTTCTTTTTTTCTGACTCCTGCGAAACCTAAGTTTTTTCATGATCACATGATGCTTGGTGAATCTTTGCGTATGGTTTTAATTGGTTTAGTTACCCCGATCCACCCATACGCTACCGCCCAAACGTTTAGATACACTAGACAACTCTGTTAAGAAGAAAGATATTCAAATTTCCAAAGTGGCGTTTCAGAAAAGATAGATCAGACTTCAGTTTGCCTTATTCAAATATTTTTTCATTCATTTCTTTTTTGGTCCAGTGCGGGCTTTGGTTCCCGACCGTTTTTATGCCTTCTTTCGACCATCGCGGATCAGGCACACAATATAAGGGATTTTTTTTTTTACTATCTAAAACTTGGAATGCAATGCAGAGTTCTATCATTCCCTTTTGAAAAATTTATTGTGATTTTTTTCCCAAAAGTTATTTCGTTTTTGGCCGAAAACCAAAAGTTTTGAAAAATTCAATAGAACTCAAGAACGATAGGGTTTATAGAAAATTTTACAGATGCAAGGAGTTGCGTATTTCACTAAATCGCCTGAAATGTTTTTAGAATTTCTCTTAGAATTTTTTTTTCTGACAATTTTTTTTTAATTTCTTAAAAATTTGACTTCTAGCAGGAAAAAAATGCTTCACTAACAGAAAGGAATAAATGTACAACATTTTCTTGTGGCTCAGCGACATGATTTTGATGTCACTCAGCCCTCGCAGCGACAAGATTTTTATGTCAGTGAGCCCTCGCAGCGACAACATTTTTATGTCAATCGGTCAAAAGATGTGAAGCATATTTTTCATGGAGCATATTCTCTCGTCATCGGAGCATGTCGGTAATATTGTTGAATTAAAGTTTCGACATATTACCTTCCGTAGAGAATGGTTGAAAGACTATCGCGAGTTGCCTCACGGAGGTACAGTGACACTTGGCGACGACAAGGAGTGCGCGGTCGTGGGAGAGGGAACGGTCGAGATTCGGAAATTTGTTCGCGGCGCGTGGATGCAATCAAGCATCGAAGATGTTCTATACATACCCGAGATAACAAAGAATCTTTTTTCACTCGGTGTGTGCGCAGGAAAAGGAATCGGTATTTATTTTCGAAACGACATCGTGACTTTTAATAATAAGGGACTGGTAGTCGGATACGGTGTCCTACAAGAAAATCAAATATATCGAATGCTTCTCAAAACGATGACCGCGACGGTCAGTGATGAAACGAACACAGTAAAAATAGATTCACGCGTATGGCACGAATGTCTCGGACACGTAAACGCAAAAGCGATGAGAAATCTTGTAAAAAACAATCTCGTGAACGGAGTGAATCTTGTGAACGACGGTGAAGACTTTTGTGACTCGTGTCAACTGGGAAAATCCCATAGACAAAGTTTTGAGAAAAAACGTGTGCCCGCAGCGACAGTTCCGGGCGAGGTCATTCACACGGACGTGTGCGGGCCTGTGCCGGTTGAATCGATCAGAGGAGCGCGATTTTTACTCCTTTTCAAGGACGATGCGACGAGTTTCGAAATTTAAGATCTTCAACAAACTCGTAGAAAATAAATTCGGGCGCGTAATGCGAGTACTGCGCTCGGACAACGGTCGAGAACACAAAAATCACAGAATGGACGATTATGCGAATTCAAGAGGAATTCAACGAGAATTCACGGCTCCATATACGCCGGAGCAGAACGGAAAAGCGGAACGAGAGAATCGGACGCTTATCGAGATCGCAAGGACAATGCTCTTGGCGAAAGAATTACCCAACTTTCTTAGGGCGGAAGTGTGCGCAACAGCGGTGTACCTGGCGAACAGGGCCGGGGCTTCGAGTGCAAAGAGAGGAGCGACGCCCTACGAGCTATGGGTCGGTGTGAAACCGACTTTATAGACCATTTAAGAATATTCGGATCGGAAGCGTTTGTGATGTGCCAAAACAACTCACGACGAAACTGGACGCGAGAGCAAAGAAGATGATTTAGGTCGGATACGACTCGAATTCGACCAATTATCGTGTATACGATCCGGAGAAGAGAAAAATACATATCTCACGACACGTGACGTGCCGCGAATCGATTGGGCCAACGATCGAATCAGGAGCGGGAGATACGAGCGACGATGAAATCGTTTTACCGAAAAAAGAAGACGCTCCAGCCGATCAAGAGGCAGAGTCGGATGACGAGGACGATGAGATATTCGTCGAGGCAGAAGAGCCTCCAGAACGAGATGGACAACGCAATCGAGAAGATCGTGTACAGAATGTCGACGGCGGCGAGAGACAGCTGAGGGATCGGAATTTAATACGAAAGCCGATAAGATTCGAAACTAATATTGCGGAATTCAACATTCCTGAGACATTTAAAGAAGCACTGGAGGACGAGCATCACGAGAAGTGGAAGACAGCAATCCAGTCCGAACTTGAGTCACATCGAGAGAATCGAACGTGGACTCTAGTCAAACGTCAAGAAGGAATGAAAACAATAGACTTGGAATGGGTTTTTCGAATCACAAGGAATAAAACTGGCGAAGGATGTCTGTTCAAGGCGCGACTCTGCGCAAGAGGCTTTATGCAAAAGAAAAGAATCGATTTCAACGAAACTTTTGCGCCAGTCGTGAGATACGACTCAATAAGAATTCTTCTGTCAATCGCCGCAGCAAGGGATGTCGAACTGGCCCAGTTCGATATACAAACAGCATTCCTTTACGGAAAGCTGGACGTCGGGATCTATATGGAATTATCAGAGGGATTTTTCGATGAGGAAGAATCCAGAGCGCACACGGTGTGCTTGCTGGAGGAATCACTTTACGGTCTGAAACAAGCGCCGAGGTGTTGGAATCAAGAGTTTTCGGCCTTCCTCAATCGGTTTCAATTCCACGAAACAAATGCAGATCGGTGCATTTATGTGGGATACGTCGATGAGAAATTGGTATACTTGGCCCTGTACGTCGACGATGGTCTTGTAGCAGCAGAGAATGCAGAAATTATCGAGACCGTGTTGAATTATCTCAACAAGAAATTCAGAATTCCTCTTGGAGATGCGAGTTTCTTCGTGGGACTACAAATCGAAAGAGATCGAACGAGAAGTTCGATCTTTATTCATCAAAGAGAATATGCAAAGAAGATGTGAAAAAATTCAAAATGGGGAATGCGAAGTTCCTGCGTACTCCCAGCGATGCAAATGTCACGCTCATTCCGGCGACAGAAGAAGAAGAAACATCAAGAGTGCCTTACAGGGAGGCAGTCGGCTCCTTGATGTTCCTAACGGTGGTGTCGAGACCTGACATAGCGTACGCGGTAGCGCAAGTCAGTAAATTTCTAAATCGACACACTGAAAATCACTGGCGTGCTGTAAAAAGAATAATTGCATACGTATCGGGAACAACGGATTACGGCATCGAGTATCGAAGAGGCGGAAGCGAATCGTGGGAAACGACGCTCGTCGGCTACGCGGATGCGGATTTCGCGAGGGACATCGAGACGAGGAGATCAACGACGGGATATCTTTTCGAGATGGCCGGAGGCCCGGTGACCTGGGCGAGTCAGAGACAACCGATTGTCACATTGAGTACGACAGAAGCAGAGTATGTGGCTGCATCAATCACGTCGCGAGAAGCGATCTGGCTACGTGGACTTCTGGAAGAAATCGAGTGTCCGTGTGAAGGTGCAACGGTGATCTTCGTGGATAACCAGAGTGCGATTCGGCTCGTGAGGAATCCCGAATTTCACAAACGGACAAAACATATTCATGTTCGTTTTCACTTTGTACGAGAAAAAGTGCAAGAGGAAATACTGAAAATTGAATATCTTGAAACGGAGAATCAGAAAGCGGATCTATTCACGAAACCACTCCCAAGGGACCGATTCAACATGCTTGGGGAAAGCATTGGTCAAAGAAAGAGGAGTGAATCCTATTCAAACGGCGGAAGTGTTGGATTAAAGTTTGAAAGAGGATTCTCCGAGTGTGTCGCTGGTAGCGAGAAGCTCGGCGAGAGAGGGAGAAAGAACTGATTGGCTGAGCTCGACTGCCAGCAAGAGGGGCGCTCCCGCGAATCGAGAGCCCACGATCATCGCTCCCTTCTTCTACGAACCTCCGAGACGGACGGATGCGAGTTTTGTTGTATTCGAAATAAAATCGTGAGCTGCGAAACGTTGCTGAACAAAATTAAATGACGTGTACTCGAGTAATTTTATTTTAACCTGACTGAATTCATTTTTCCTGATTCCAACTAAAGAATATTCAAAAAATATGCCAGCTGAAAATTCGAATTCCTGAGGTTATGACGAGCTGTCAAAGCTGTATCACAGCATTCTTTCAGACTCGGTAACCAAAAACTTGCAACACATTCTTCTCCCATAACCTTGCATCCTCGGGAAAATAAATGGTTAGCCAACGTTCGTTGTTCGACAAGGAACTAGTTGTAACAGTTATTTTCTCGAAAATCTCAAGGGCGGAAAATAAAAATATGAACTTATTTTAGCTATCTCTCTCACATTCGCGTCAATATGGCCCTTCGAAATATCAGCTGACATTTTTCACTCGCTCGTCTGCACTGTCGTGTGCACGACGGATCCACTGGAATCATCGCAGCCTCGACCAATCAGAAATTTCGCAGCCGGGGATTGGCTACTATGGGCACGCAGATCCCTTTGCATGTGGTGTCGGCCGGCCATATACAGACACGCCAAATCCTTCGATGTAGCGTGGTTCTGACGAAGGCCGAGATCCGGCAAAAATCCCCTCGACGGGGAAAAAAAAGCCCACACAAGTACATTGTTTGGTCCCATGGCAGAGAAAAATTCATGAATTTGTTCAGCCGTAAAATTCGGAATATCAAAAATCGGACAAGCAAAATCGGGCAAAATGTTTTCTCATAGAATCATAAATAAAATGTAACTCGAGCCAAAAATAATCAATGATTTCTTCTAGCATTAAAATTTCTGATATCAGTAACAGGACAAGTATTTTATTGATTACTGGGTATGAGTTAACGAGAAAGGGAAAAGCCATCAATTGTTTCTTGAAAAGTATTACTAGGTTATAAGAAAAAGAATGGAGAGAGCAAATGCGCACAGAGTACGTGGCCGGCCCATTACTCTTTATGCAGATTGCTCATGCCAGAATGAATTGAATTGGGACTACGTTTATCGGAAAAATTTACTCTAAAATTATCAACTTTCAACCAAAAGTTACCTGCATAACGTGGGACGATTTCGTTTTTTTTTTCTTGATGGCCATTGACCATGGGTCACATGAGTAAAAAGTAACGCGCCGGCCAAGTACTCTGTGCGCATATGCTCTCTCCATTCTTCTTCTTATAACCTAGTAATACTTTTCAAGAAACAATTAATGGCTTTTCCCTTTCTCGTTAACTCATACCCAGTAATCAATAAAATACTTGTCCTGTTACTGATATCAGAAATTTTAATGCTAGAAGAAATCATTGACTATTTTTGGCTCGATTTGCATTTTATTTATGATTCTATGAGAAAAAATTTTGCCCGATTTTTGATATTCCGAATTTTACGGCTGAACAAATTCATGAATTTTTCTCAGCCATGGGACCAAACAATGTACTTGTCCAAGCTTTTTTTTCCCCGTCGAGGGGATTTTCGCCTGATATCACTCCTTTTTTCTGGCAAAATACTCAGTAGATAAGTCGCTCTCGGTATCAATCTTTTGTTTCGATTTTCTTTTTTCAATATCGATTATGGTAATTGCTGGTGTAAGGCTTTAATGAACGGAGTTAGTGCATTTGGGTCGATAGGGTGGGTTTGAAATAAAAGATTCCTCCCTGAGAATGATCGATATTTTATTTTGCGAAGTTCACAGCACGGGGCCCGTCGTCGAACTGAATTCTTCGATTTCGCTCTTATTATTCTCGAATTCGTAAATTCCCTCTCTCTCTCTCTCGTCATCAACCGAAGCTCTAGCTCGGACGCGTCATTATTATTATTACGATTGTACTCTGACGCTCACACCGGTTTTGAATTCACCATTAAGAATAAGTTTCGCTAAAAAAATTTTATCTAGATTTTTTATGATTGTCTTTTGTGGAAATGATTTCTCAACAGACTATATTTGTTCTATCCTGCATCTATTCAATCGTTTTTGCTTCCTCATAGAGGATGCTATGTGACAATGAATTTTTTTTTTCCAGTTTTCAATGTCAATGTGCTTGAAATGTCCCAAAACGTCGAAAAATGATATCTACAAAAATGTCCAGATATATGTGTTCGGGATTGAGCGAGCCCCGGCGGCAGCGTGGACCGCTGGGTCTGGAATCCACGCTCCGCCGCTGACGGCAGCACCTCTCGGGCCTACGAGCACCGGCAGCGTGGAGCTCGAGCAGCCAGGCGCTCGTTCCCGCTGCCGACACAGGCGTCGCCACCTCCTGGGCGACTTTACTTTGCAGGGCCGGGAAGACGCTCCGCGCATGCGCGCGGTGCGTCCTCATCGATCGCCATGATCGACCAGTCAGTCGAAATCTTGGAAACATACAGAGCGCACGCAAATTCTCTCTTTCTCCTAAGTCTCGGGTATCCTTTGGGCATTCCTCACAGTAATTATATCGGGAATCTTATCAAATCACGGCACTTCGCATATTTCGCTCCTTTCGAGCAGTCTGTAAAATTTCGGGTATATTTCTTGCCAATTACCAGGTCCTTGACCATTCTTACAACGGGCACGAGGCGGTCAAGCGTCTTGACCACGCACGTGGGTTTTCGGGCATCGTGCTCAATCGCACGTCGTATCGGAACATATCCAGGCAATCGGGCCACAATACACACTGTACTCGCAAAATAAAGACTTTAGTATAATTTCCCATCTACGCTCGCTCGTATTTTTATTTCTCCGCCAACACCAGACTCCCGCAAAAACAGTATGTGTGTGTATGTTCTGGCACTGTAAAATTCAAACGTTAATCTAGACCAGCTTTTCGTTCACGGACAATTTTGTTAAAGCAGCTAAAAAAATACAAACTCTACGGCATTTTGAAATTCAAAAAAAAATGGTGTCGACGCCCTAACTTCCGCAAATTTCAAGATTTATTATTTATTTATTTTTTTGTAAATAGAGTATCTTAATAGGAAAGTTGGTATTGTATTTGGGAATAATCGGTTGAACGGTACAAATTTTATGTGTTTTCGAATTTTACGAAAATCTTAGTTTTTCGAAAAATATCGAAATCTTGTAAGATATTGTGCAGAAGTCAGTACTTCCTCTATACTGTCTAGCAATTTTCACCACTTTTTAGAAGTACGGGAGAAGAAGTCATGTATCTATTTTTTTAAAGAAAAATACCACCGGATAAATAACGTTATACATAAATATTTCGAGTTTCAAGATGTTACGCCTCTGCGCCGTTAGAGCCCTACTGTGTAAAATAGAGCGGTAGAGTGAAAGAGATAGCACGTGGCGTAGAAACCAGTAGAGCGAGAGAGGCAGCGATTCTCGCTTCAGATATAGCTATAGCGTCTCTGTGGTGGGCATCAAGGGGTCCACAGAGACGTTATGCTTGTGTGGGTCTGCGCGCCGCTTCTTCGATGTAGTAGAAGCGACGATATAGGTATAGAGCGCCATGAGCATCACGAGGCCTATGCCTGTGTGGGTCTGCGCGCGTATACAGACGCGGGGAGTTCGTTCGATGTAGTAGAATCGTGCATATACCAAACCCCGTGCAAAGTTTTTTCTCAGCAATTACGGCACCAATCGTGTTCTAATTAGGCTTAATCGAAAAAGTAACGCGTAATTAGCATCCAGTGCCATTTTCAGATCGCTAGAAGCCTCCTAAGCTTTGTAATAAGCCGAAGAGTCAGGCGATTTTTGCTCCTACCGACGAAATTTGCTTTATTCAGAGATAATATACTCTGGCTCGTCTCGCGCAAGCAGACGACAGCAGAGCTGTCGCAATGTACTTGTCCCGAGACTCTACCGAGTCTCTTGATAGGACTTAGCCCGTGCAAAGTTTTTTCTCAGCTATTACTTAATTCTGACGAAGGCCGAGATAGGACTTAGCCCGTTCAAAGTTTTTTCTCAGCAATTACTTAATCAATCGCACTGAATTCGGGCTCTATCGAAAGAGTATCGCGTAATTGGTCTCCATGTCAATTTTCAGGTCACTAGACGACTCCTGGGCTTTACGGTTAGCTGAAATGTCATCAAAATTTTTGTCCCCACCACCGCGAATCGCTTTACTACGAGAAAGTATCGACTCGGCGAGCGCTCGGGACAAGCAGACGACGCACAGCTGTCAAGCGTACTTGTACCGAGACTCTGCCGAGTCTCTTGGCATTAGAGAAGCGACAAGCGACCCGATCGCACGTCAGCTTCTCTGACGCTTCGTACATCGACGTCTTGGACATTCGATGTCTAACGGGGCACGTTCAGGCTCTGTCCCGTCATGAGATATGTGGCCAATTGGAACAGTTTCACGTATCGCACTTTGCACACCAGCCTCTCTGGTGGTTAACGCGACAACCTCGCGTCACCCTCGAAAAGAAACCGAGGAAAACGAATCTTGCTCGCCAGCCTTCCTGGCGTTTAATTCATTGGAGCCACGTGGTGCCCTCGATCAAAGGAACCAAGGAATTTACTCTTGCACGTCAGCCCCTCTGAAGTAGGGGATTATTTCGAATCGATAAATTTCCCTCGCCTGAACGACCGTCAAAATTCTTAGAGTTATTCGAGTATTCGTTGCTTCACAGCCAAGACAATGAAGAGAGGATGTAATGAGTTCGTGTGCGTAGGGTTAAACCCACGTGCCACATGCACACCGGCGCTCCAGCGACGATACCTCTTGGGCTCCAATATTTTCCTAATTCCTGCTGTCTCGCTTGCCCGTAATTCTTGCTAAATTCTTGCCAATTATAAACTCTTTCCGTGTCACAAGCCATTCGGTTGCCTAATTGCGCTTTCCGATTGTTCGCGTTACCTTTAATTACTTGCGCTCTTTGTTACCCTGGCGATCCGCTCTTTCGCGAATTTATTTTGCCTGTTTCGAACATGAATCGTCAGGCCGAGTCGTTCAGAGCCGAGAAAGTTTGTGGGATCGACATTATTGTTTAGCCGATTCTAGCTGCAAGAAATTTCATTGTTAATATCAAGTGTGACTTTTAAATAAAGCCGATTTATTATCATTTTTGTGGACGTTGGTTTGCTTTCATTATTTCTTGTCAGTTTCGAAAAACAGGCTGTTACTTTTCCCTAAAAAATCACGCCCCCTACCGTTTTTATCTTAGCTATCGAGCTAAGTAGCAGGACTACCTCGGTCATCATCTTTTATCGCATACTCCGGTCAATGAAGAAGTCGAAATTATTTCGACGGTACTTTGTACCTGGCACCCAGTCCACTCCCGCAAGCGTTGGGAGTGCGCGGGAGTGAACTGGGTTCTGATGAAATGCAGAGAACAAAGAATCTCAAAGAAAAATTGTAAAATAATTCTCTATCTCGGTCGATCATGGCCTTGCGAAACTTTTTACCCTTTTGACAATTGCTCGGAACCATCGCCGTTTTTGAGATACACCGCATTCATCCCAGCATTCATCTATCCACTAAACAAATCTATTTGGTTTTTGAATTTCAGCAGATCCAAACGGGAGATTTCATGCTCACCGCAAGACGCCTTTTTTTAGAGGACCTTCACGAGATCAACTACAGGAGCTATCTGAAGCAATGTTTTGTTAAATAAAAAATAGCGATAGAGAGTTAAAAGATAACACTTTATTTACTTCCTTATGCTTTTCCTCGTCAAAAGAAATCCCTTTCTGGAAAAAATTCGTAAAAAAAACGAGTTCTTTTGGCCTTCCAACTGTATATAACCCCTTAAGATACTCTATTTATGAAAAAAATTGATAATAAATTTCGAAATTTGCGAAAGTTAGAGTGCCGACACCATTTTTCCGAAAATTTCAAAATGCCGTAGAGTTCGTATTTTTTGAGCTGTTCTGACGAAATTCACCGTGAACGAAGAGCTGGTCTAGATTAACATCTGTGCAAAACGGGAGCCATGTAGCTGAAACCGTTCTGGAGTTATGAACATTGGAATTTTACAGTGCCAGAACACACACACACACACACACACACACACACACACACACGCACGCACGCACGCACGCAC
>JBAJMU010000311.1:0-14336 GCA_037952995.1 Hyposoter didymator
GAAATTGTAAGATGCAATATTTTTTTTTTTTTTTTCGACAGTTATCTGCGGTGCCGTACAAAATTTTGTTCCGGGACAGCTAAAAAATTGCTCAACGGCGAAATAGAACTGCTCCGGAATCATTCGGATAACTGTTTTAATGAGCACAATGCTCAACTGATAGCTGATTTCAAGGACGCCTTAACAAATGCTCTCGAACGCAATTTTTGGAAACTGCGGCAAGTCTACGAAACGGTTGCTGCAATGTGAGAATAAAGGAAAAAATACTTTTGTTATTATATTATTTGCTAAAAATTGCTTCTTGCATCATCGGAAATTCTTCAAAGCAATTCTACATCCGTTCGCGATGAAAATCTAGAACATTTCGCATTTTTTAAATTATATTTCATCACTAAGTCTTTCTTATCATACTTGAAATCAATAAAAATTTGTGAAAATATTTTCATTGATAACATTTAGAAAATTCCATTCTTTAACAAAACAGTAAGGTAAATTCCAAACACTTATTTATTGAAATAGCATGAATGCTTTGAGCTGTTATTGTCAACAATACTTATTTTTTATCAAACGTCAGTCGATGCTAAATTTCCTAATGCAACATTATACTCGCGTTTTAACTGGAAAAAATACTTTTCAATAATAATAATAATAATAATCGAAACGATTATTGTTGTAACTATTATTATTATCAATGTTATTGTTATTATAATTGTTATTATTGTTATCATTATTATTATTGTTATGAAAATATCAATCATAATAACGAAATAATAGAATATACATAAAGTAATAACAATAATAACAGGTTACTGTCGAAATTATTCATAACCGTTATATTCTTCACAACAGGTTCCCTCGAGAAATCAGAATTGAAGTTCCGTTTCAAGAAATTATTAGTTCCTTGAAGCGGTGGAGGAGACGTTTCTATCCCGAATGCCCGGATTCCTTGCAGGCGATGATAGTGCAGTTGGAGCAACCCGAAAGTCAGCGGCTTCTGGAGTATGACCTCGGGAGATTGTCATCGGTCTCCATTTCGGATCGTGAGCAGAACGTCCACCTGCTTTTGTTCGATCGTGAACTGGCAAACGAATTCGTAAACGTATCCCATCTATTCATAGACGGGACGTTTCAAACGACTCCTAGAGTGCAGGGTGTCTACCAACTGGTAGTCGTTCTGGCCGTTAAATACGATCATGTAAGAAGTCATGGTAAACAAAGTATGTATTCCTTTACAATCGTCTAATTCTTATCAATTATTCTAGGCAATACCAATCGCGCACATTCTTATGTCGCGAAAAATGGAATTAAGCTACGAAGCTGTTCTGCGCGTGGTAAAAACGACCGTCATCCATGATCAGAGTCCCGCAGTCGTGATGACAGACTTCGAGCAAGGGTTGCGAAACGCTTGCAGAAACGTTTTTCCTGGCACAATTGTAGCAGGCTGCAGCGTGCATTATGACCGAGTAAGTGTCATGCAATGTGATTTCATCACAAAATTCATAAATTTCGGATTATATTGATATTTTCATTCATTAGGCTATACTTAAAAAGGTCAAAAGTCTCCGTTTACCGCCAATAGCACGGCAAGAAGACGGTAAAGTGTTTTTCAAAAAAGTACTGGCCCTCGCCTATTTACCGGCTGCGATGATTGCGGAGCAATATGCGGCATTGACGGACGCTCTTTCAGAGGAACTGCGGCAAACGCTCACCCCGTTCCTCAATTACTACGAGCGTCAGTGGCTCGGAAGAGTTAATCCGAGCGGGTTCAGCGTTTTCCGGTTATCCCGCAGAACCAATAATGTTGCCGAATCGTATAACAGCGTTTTGAAAAACAAGATGAGGCAACATCCATCTGCGTGGACGTTAATCTGTGAGTCTTGATGTTAATCGATCTTTTTCGAAATTTCAAGTCTTCAAACTCTAAATTGACCAGGAACGGAAAGTATGTCTCCTGTTCGGTTTATGAAAGTCGTTCAATGGTGTGTTTACGTTATACTAGGTAAACTCATTAAGTTGACGTCGAACGCCCGCGATGACGTTGAAAGTTTACGACGCAACCGAAGAATCAGGCGACATCCGCGATATGTAACAACATTCAGGCGGAGAGAGTTAACAAGTGGTATATTTTTCACATCTATTTCATCTAGAACGAGATACTCACACGGAATTTCGATATCCCTTATATTTTGAATATCTATAATACAGTGGTGCCAACTATACTTCTGATATTAATTCAAATATTCCATCAGCATGGACTAGACTCGCGGCAGGTGAGATTACACCAGCGGAATTCCTTAATCTCACTGCCAGCCTCGAAGGCCATATCAACCAAAGGCTGATGCGTCTTCCCAAAGAAGGTTTAGAGGATGACATCGAATTGGAAGAAGGTCCTGAAGTTGGTGTACTGGGTAAGAAACAAAATGCAATTTTTTTTAATTCCGATAATTGCTCAAACTGGTTCCGGATAGATAAAAATAAATCGGTATGGAGTTTCTTTTTGAACTCAGCTTTCTGAAAGTTACCATTTTTAAAAGTGAAATACGTGATTTTTTACCACACTCACACGATTTTTCTAATCAGTATAAATCAGTCAAGGAGTGCGATTTGCTTGCAGAATACAACATTCTTCACTTTTCGAATATTATTAACAAAAAACTTGCATTCATCAACCATCCATATCTTCTCTTTTTGTAGTATTTTCGGTCAATTTTTATTTCGTCTACAATTTTCGAAGAATTTCTCATTTTGTTACTATTAAACATCATGTCCGGGCGATTATTTGGAACTAATTGAGGTCTATTATTTTAAAAAATCACTTTCGCATCAACAACCTATGTTAGGCGTGTGTAAAATTACGGTTGTCTTTTAGGGCTCGATTTTAACTTAATTTCAATTGGGCTTGAGGGTTAATCTCTAGCTTCAATTGTTCCGCAAAACATTCAAAAAGTATGTCAATGAATATCCATCGATTTTTTTAGAGGCCGATCCGGATTATGATGTCATCGATATTGATGAAGCAAACATCGAAGCAGCGCCGGAACTCGATCACGGTAAATAAAAATATAGCCAAGAATTAGGGTGCATTGAAAAAAATGAACTTTTCAAGAATGAAACGATAAAACCGGTCTGTTATGTGGATACAAAGTCAGTCTTGAAAATCTAGAAATTATAATTTTTCTGCCAGTTCACTATTTGTTATTGTTTTTCATGAAGTGATTTTTTTGGCAATGGAACAAAAAAAAATTGTCGGTTTAAAATCCCTACTCAGAAAAGTTGGTTCAAGACTGTAACTGTTATTAACATTTTTAAGGATGAAATTATGTAACATGTCTCAAAAATACATATTTCATTTCAGAATCAGACGTCGATCACGCAGATTCGTCATCTGGTAGGGATTCGGGAACAGACGATGAATTCTATAATGGTAAAATATTTCATAATATGCCGATCTAGAAATTGATGCTAATGATTGACCCATTAACGTTTGAAAGGACATTTTCTCTTCCTTTTTCAAAGATTATTTTCTCTGTGAAATTCTGCCAAATTTCAAAAAACAATCAGACCTAAACGGAATGGCCGTTGCAAAATATAAAGAGAAAATATCCACCCAGGCGTTAATGGATTGAACATTTTTTCAACCAAAATTGGAGCTATATTTATTTGGTCAAGTAATATTATGGGGAAAATTGATTATGTTACTTTTTTGTTCAACTATGCAGGTGAATTGAATATGCAACCGGAAGCTCCCCAAGGTGCGAGGGATGACTTGGAGGAATTGCCACCGCCAGCCTCCCTACCTTTTCATCCGCTGAGGCCTTTGGACGAAATCAATCACGGTAATTATCACTATACGACTTGGTGTCCAAGAACCAGACTATTTTCATATTTTAAATATCACGAAACCACGTAGTTCCTTTAATGACAGCGACTATGATATGGGGTTGAGATTATCGCGTTCCTTGATGAAAGAACGGAACTGCTGATAATATTTCTTCAGTATCACAAGTCCGGAAAAAAAACTCTATGAGAAAAATTTATTATATTCTATAAAGAGAATATGATCCAAAAGTAAATATTGCATGAATTGAAGTTTACAAATAGTCTTTGAATTTTTTTTTCAACNTTGACTCAACCTTGGCAAACATCCCGAACTATCCGTCCTGGCAAACTCGCCCCTACGTGACGATTTGCCCAACAATTGAATTGCAGCCGGAAGCTCCCCAAGGTGCGAGGGATGACTTGGAGGAATTGCCACCGCCAGCCTCCCCATCTCCCCACCAAACCAGACTATTTTCATATTTTAAATATCACGAAACCACGTAGTTTCTTTTATGACAGCGACTGTGATATGGGGTTAATACTATCGCGTTCCTTGATGAAAGAACGGAACTGCTGAAAATATTTCTTCAGTATCACAAGTCCGGAAAAAAAACTCTATAAGAAAAATTTATTAAATGTTATAATGATGTTATAAAATGTTACAATGAGCCTTTGAATTTTTTTTTCAACCGAAATTGGATCGATATTTATTTGGACAAGTAGTATTATAGTGAAAATTGATTACGTAACTTTTGTATTCAACTGTGCAGGTAAATCGAATATACAGCCAGAAGCTCCCCAAGATGCGGGGGATGACTTGTTGGGGGAACTGCCACCGCCAGCCTCCCCACTTATTAATCCGAACGGAATCCATCACAGTAATTATCACAGTATGACTTTGTCCCCAAGAACCACAGTATTTTTATATTTTTAAGAAAAATGTATTATATGTTATGGAGAGAATATGATTCAGAAGTAAATATTGCATGCATTGCAGTTTACAAATAGGTTCTGAATTTTTTTTTTTTTTATAGACTCAGTTATCATCAACATCCCGTCCTCTTCTTCCGAGGATGGAACGGACGACGAACATACCGATGGTACATATTCCACAATGTTCTAGTCTACAAATAAACGCTAACGACCAACATTTTTTTAAATTGGAAAATTGGCCTCATGTGATATTTCGGCAAGTCATTTTCTTTATTTTGTAGTTTGATTCCATCACTTTTTATCCAACTATGCAGATGAAGTCGAGATGATCATCATTCCGGAAGTTCGCGAAGCTGCGGGTGTTGAAATATTGAACGAAATGCCACCGCCAACCATCCCTCCCGTTAACCTACCGGGACCTTCGGCCGCAACGAATAACGGTAATGATTACTGCATAAATTTGGGTAAAAAAACTGGAAAATTTTTATATTTGAGAAAGTGAAAGATCACGCAAATCTCGTGTAGTGGGACGAATCGGAGTAAAATAGCTGAGTACAATTTTTACAGTCTCCAAAAGCCGAAAGAAAAACCAAAGAAAAAAGAGGAGACGCCAAATGAGAGCAGCGATGCCAGCACCAGCACCAGCACGTGGACGAAAAAGACGTGCGAAAAAAAGAAAGAAGAATATACAAGGTAACATTACATGTTGAAGGAGATGCAAAATAGATTCCGATAGTAATTTGCTTCGTTAATTTATATCTTAATCTTTTTATCGATCATTTTCAATACTTTGAGGTTTTCTGCATTTTCCCATTTTCTTTACCGAATTCATTGAATATCAGTTGAAATGAACTGAACTCGGGTATCTATAATATTATATTTACATCAAATAACTGTATGAATCTATTTTGCATCTTTCGTAATGTTACTAGGCGTATGTCGTAAATAGAAAACGTGATCCGTGATACATTTTTCACTTTGACTTGAAAACGGGCTACAGTAATGACAATTGAATAGTGGAATAAATAATCAAAATAGAGTTGGTGCGTCGTCACGGCAAACAAAAATGAACATAACGGTGAATGATTACAATACCTTAGAATGACACTGAAGTTCACAACATTGGATTTCAACGAAAACTACTTTTTTTATTCATAGTTTGGTCAATTCAAAAAACCATAACTTTTTCGTACCAATTTTGAGTTTGGGTCCTGAAAAAAGATCGTTTTATTGTCCCCCTATTAACTACATATTAGATAGGAAACTTTTGAAATCTTCTGTAAAAAATGAAAAAATAGAATTTCGTTGCATTGCACCGATGTTCATGTCCGTCGTTAGCTTAGATCTACCAGAAAAAAAAAGGAAATCGTTGAACTGTCAACAAAAAAGAGTAGAATGAGACAAATTTGTCAGAGGGAATATTGCATTCAAATATTGGAAACGGAAGTTTGACATTTTTTGAGCGGGCAGGCTGTTGTTTTAAAGTCATGGTGTGATATTTTTCCCAGATGGAGAAAATATGAACCGACGTGTAAGTTGCTAGATCTTTTCGAAGATTGGAAATTCATGAATTGATTGTTCTTTGGAAAAACTGAAATTGCTTCAACATTATAAAATCGGTTGCTCCATTCGCATAGACAATTTTAAATTAATTTTCGTTTTATTTCAATTATAAAGATATAGAAAAACAACGATTTTTGTCAAAAACCCAATTTTGAGTGTGTCGTATGCATGCGTATGCAGCCGAGAGCACGCGTTCGCTGAGCTTCTAGCTTTGTGAGTCGTGTGCTTTTGCCCGCGCTTCTTGAAGTGTGGACGCGGACGACATTACTCGATAATTGGGTGTTAAACTGAATTACAAAAATCCTTGTCAAAAGATACGATAGTAGGCTAGAATTCAGATATAAATATTTGATAGTTGAATGTACCTGCATATAGCGACACAGACTTTCGATTAGCCAACCCGATCTTGAGTGTGTCGTATGCATGCATTTATGCAGCCGAGAGCACGTGTTCGCGAAGCTTCTAGCTTTGTGAATTGTGTGCTTTTGCCCGCGTTTCTCGAAGTGTGGATGCGGACGACATTACTTAATAATTGGGCGTTAATCTGAAGTAGAAAAAATCTTGTTACAAAACACGATGGTAGACTAGAATTCAGGAAGAAATATTTGATAGGCGAATGTAACTCCTTATAGCGATATAGAGACTTCAGATTAGCCAACCCGATGTTGAGTGTGTCGTATGCATGCATTTATGCAGCCGAGAGCACGTGTTCACTAAGCTTCTAGTTTTGTGAATTGTGTGCTTTTGCCCGCGCTTCTGGAAGTGTGGATGCGGACGACATTACTCAATTATTGGGTGTTGATCTGAAGTACAAAAATGTTTGCTACAAGAGACGATAGTAGGCATAGTAGCCGAGAATTCAGTTATGGATATTAGACAGTCGAACAGAATCGACAGTAAAAATAGACGTACTTCGACTTAAGTTCGCGAACCACAGACTACTGGGCAAAAGTTTGGATGCACCGATCAAAATTTCCAGTCGCAATAGAAATTTTGTATTTCCGTCGAAAAAAAAGACATTCCAATTAGCGTAAAAAATTTGAAAAAGGGTCAATTAATCGTATATCAGCAGGAAATAGGAATAAGCACAGAATATAAAATACAGACTAGCGCAAGTAACCGCGTAAGGCTACTGCAAGGGTTACAAAAATTGGAAACAGGACATTAGCAAAGGAGAGTACCGGGGCAACGGAGATATGGGGGAGGGTCCTCCCTCCCCCATATCTCCGTTCACTCCCTCCTGGGAGTGAAGAAAGAAACAAGCGAACCCGGCGTGATTTGTAATGAGGCGCGGAAGAAAATAACTAAGGTAATAATAGAAAAAATCGGAAGCGGTTGAAAGGAAATTCAGATGAAAAGTAAAAGGAAAAATAGGAAACTCGTTAGCTGAAAAATATCACCTGTCATCATACTCTGCCAATATGATAGCTTTTGAAAGACAAGCAACGAAAAGAAACGGATAGACGGGCTGTGACAAAACAAAAATAAATAGAACCCGACTGCACCTGTCATCAAAGAAGAAAAAACGATGTAACATAGATTTTAGGGAGAAAATGTGAACCATAAATGGGCGGGAAAGGGGGGGGGGATATGAACAAATGACGGCCAGAATGAGATGCAACAACAGCGAGAGGGGGAGGGGGAGATCTTGCGGGGATACGAAATGCCACATCGGAGCGTAGAAAGGAACAATCTAATAATGGGAGAATAAAGTGAAACGTTTCGATATAGCGGGGGAGGCGATTTTCCGTCTCCTTCCGATTGAAACGGGATTCGGACTCGAGGGCGATTCCCTGTTAGAGATAGGATTGGGCTAGAAGGATGATTTGATGTTAAAATGTGAAGTTTACAAGAGAATTATAAATCCAGCGTCTCTCTTACATGCGTAACTCCTAGGGAGTTATGCGTTGCCTCAAGGTGATTTGTGCGTGTCGTCATGAATGTCGTGTACGACCCTTCATCATTGGCGTTCCTGAGAACGTAAGAGAGATCGCTGCTGAAAGAAAAATACAAATTATTGAAATTAACAGAATTTTGAAATGCAATTATAATATCGAAAGCGGGTGAAGCCCTGTGCGGTGTTGGTTAGAAATTAGTCGAATCTTTGATTAATTAGTCGGAAATTAAATATTCTTGATGGTCAAAGATTTTGGAAAGGGTCAGGATAGTAAGAAGGAGACGGAGTCTCGCTTGACCGCGTATCCGTGTCTCGAGCGCACACACACGTAAGGTGCGTGTGACGTCACGAGCCGAGCGAACGCTCGGTGATTTATAACCGTGTTGACGAGAAGCGTCGAATTTGAAAATATGTTGCCAGGCGTGATTATTTCGTTAAATATAATTGATTGGAACTTATAATGCAGCGAATAATAAAATTGAGCTGGAGAAAGTTATTTAGACTATTGTTCGTTGTTGTATGTGGAAATTGAATCGTGAGAAGCAAAGAATGATATATGAAAAAGGACGTCAAACGCCAGAGAAGCTGGCGGGCAAATCGAATCAAATAATTCTTTGGAATTATTTGATTCTCGCGGCGGACACTGAGATGTCTCTCAGCTGGACGCTTGCTTGCCGAGTGCAGGCGTACGAAGCGTCAGAGAAGCTGACGTGAAAAGTTTCGAATTAATCTTAATCTTTTGATTGATTAATTCTCATAGCGGGCGCGAACAATATTTAATGTTTCGCGGTGCGTGTGTTTGCTGAACGCACACGCCCCAAGCACCAGGGAAGCTGGTGTGCAAACTATTTTTGTCGAACTAAAGAGCATGATCCGCGTGGTGTGGAGTTTGTCCGTATGACAGCCAGGACTCGAATGCGTTGATTTTACCGAATAATCGCGACACGGCCTACCTATGGTCACCAGATAAATTCCCCAATCCTGAGGTCGAAAGTCAAGCGCAATGCAGGCATCTAACTCAGGATTAGTTCCCTAAACGCGAACTCAAGTTGCTCGGAGGAGTTCGACTTCAAACAATTTGTTACAAGTCCATTCTGTACGATAATGTTTTCTCGTTGTGAGTAAATGAATTTGGATCAGAAGAATGGCCACGAGCTCTTGTCGCAGGCCCTTAAATAGACGAGTTGTGGCGAGAGGAGAAATTTCCCTACCGCGATCCTCGGAGAGGTGATCGGTGGGATCGTGGTCAGGTGGGGTGACCACCGGGTCCAAAAGATAGACTTTTCTCGCTCTCACCCGCCAAGGAGGTTTATTGTTGTTATTATCGCGTATTCGCGAGACGGTGAGATCTTTGCAGGTATTAGGAGCAAAGGATATTGAGAAGGTGTTGATGATTTTGACAGGCGTGACAAGCGGGGCGGTCCGATGGGCCGTCTCACTTGCGTCTTGCTGGCGTAACGTACGTCGAAGGTGGAACAAGGGCTCGAGATAGTGAGGTGTGTCTTGTCGTCGATGGCCGAAATGGCGACGCTCTTCTCTCAAAACTGAGAGTGAGACAGCGCACTCGTCCACTCATGTTGACGGTACGGGTCGTTCCGTTACAAAGAAACAAACCACCACGTACTGTTTTGTCATGAGGCGAAAAAAAAATAACGGACGTATTACTAGAAGGAATAGGAATTGATTCGGAGATTCGGAAGAAAAATGAAAGAAAAAATAGGAAACTAATTATCAAGAGACGCGGCAGCGGCTCGACGCCAAGTATTAAAAAAAAAGCGTAGCGCGAGCCGGCCGCACTCTTATATACAGTAAAATAGGGGTTTTGTGACGTCACAGAAAGTTTGAATCTTTTTTACGGAAAAACGGCGCGACCAAAAAATTTCACATTAGATATGAATTTTCTTTGATTTTTTATCTTTCGATTGGTCCTTGGTAGAACAGAATCCGTTCAGCCAATCGAGAGAAATCTGATATTAAAGATTTTGGTCGCGCGATCCGGGACGCTTTTCTGTCTCACAGTCAGAAGGGCGTAAGTCTCGTGCGCAGGCGCTTGGACATACGCCCTTACGTGCCTGGTGGACATTTTCGAGCTGTGACGTCACGCGCTCCGCTGAACGCGGTATCCCCACTCTTCGCGCGCCACTGTGCGAGAGAGACAGACTATTGGGAACTCAAATGCTGACGTCACAGCTCTCAAAATGGCGGCAGCAAAGACTGCAAACTGACAGCTGAGCGAGCTAAACTAAATGAAAGACCGGATAAACTAGTAAAACAGATTTGATAAAAGAGCGAATAAAATAGTGAGGCGGGTTAAATAAAAGTAGTGTAAAATGCGATTGACGATGGAAGCGGTGTGCGACTTCGGCAAGTGTTCAATTACGAGCAGGAACTATGTGGAAGGCGAAAATTTATTAAATTCCGAACATTTGCTCCTGTGTGGTCGAACTTCGGGTGCTGATGACGAAAGCTACAACATTATCGCTTTCTGCGTTCAGACGTCGAATATTCGTGATTCTCCACACGAAATAAAAGGAAAAATAAACAGCAAAGGGAAAATCATCGAAATGATTTGTTCCTGCAAGGCAGGCTTGAGCGAAAAATGTAAACACGTCATGTCTGTGTTACTCTACTGTAACAGGTAAGCAGTAAATTATTAATTTGAGGAAATTGTTATGCGCACGATATTAAAAATAATTTCAAATAATATACAGATGTCAGAACAATGTTAACTCCCAGTTTTAAGCTGATTGTATTCTCGACGTATAGAAAAAATAAAATCTAACTTTCCATTTTGAGGTTAGAAATTGCACGATCACTTTGAGCTTCTAGATTATCATGACAGCATGAATGATGGGTCTTGAAATCATGCAATTATAATGCAAAGTTTGTCTTTATTTTCAGAAATAGTTTGGAGGAATTGAACACCGTATCATGTACGGATAAAAAGTGTGTGTGGAGCGCACCGCACAAGAAATCACTCGAGCAATATTGTCCTGCGCCTTTGAGCAATCACCAGTGTTATCGGGATAAGTTCAACGATTCTAGCTCAAGCCATCTTTCCGAGGAACAGGAACAGTTAATAAGAGAAAATTTGCATAAATTTTGCAAGAATTCGGCGTTAGTGAAGCATGCGTAAGCCAAGTATCTCTCCGTAATGTATTTGGGACGAACATTTTTTAATCATGTGATCTTTTATCGACAGCCCTGCATTATCGATTGGTATTAATTATTTTTTTACATTTAATTATTCGTGTCCCTTGTTTTTTTCTAATTATAATTGTAGAGTAGGGAGACATGTTCCGATAGAAATCACAGGCGGCGCAAACGAGGACTCGGTGGACCCGCAGATAATAGAAAGAATATTTAACAGAGAAGAGTCTGCGATTATACAGTTTCTCTCGAGTACAGTCTACAGACCTCTGCGAGAGTGTTGCGATAATGCTCTCTTGAGGTTGAAAGGCGACGTCGAGACAATCTGCCAAGAGACTACAAGTTCGTTTTCTACGTGGAACAACGAACGTCAGTTTCGAATCACAGGCTCTCGGTGTTACCAAATATATACGTACGCCCAAAATAAAAAACCAGACTGGTTACAAAAATCCGTGAAATACTTTTATCCAAAAAGCTTTTCGAATAAGTATACAAAACACGGTATTCTAAGCGAACCGATTGCCAGAGAAACGTATGAGGCGTCAACCACAAATACAGTGGTTAAATGTGGCCTGATTGTCTGCAGATCGAATCCCTGGCTCGCGTACAGTCCTGATGGAATAATATTCAAAAACAATGAAGTAGAGAAATTGTTGGAAATAAAATGCCCATATCTAGGCACAACGCTGAGTATTAACGAGCTCTTAACAAAATTGCCCTGGCTGAATGTCGAAGCAGATCAAATAATCGTGAAGAAAAAACATGCATATTATGCGCAAGTCCAGTTGGGTATGGCGCTTTTAAACGTAAACTCCGCTGATCTCATGATTTACGCATCATCTGACAAGAGTTTTAAAATCATAGAAGTCAAACTAGACAACGAGTACACAATGAAAATGTTATTGGACATAAAGTTGGCTTATTTCAATAACATGCTTCATAATAGTTGCATGTTAATTCAGGATATTGAGGAAGAAGCGAAAGATAAATCTTGAGAATATTTTCGGAAATTGAAAGTAAGAGGAAATGATATATGATCTCGAATGTTTTGTCTCACGCCACATTTATTATTTCTTTTATGTATAAGTACAATAAAAAATTGTAATCACAAATCATACATGTTTTATATTGTATTTATTTAATGGCATAATCTAAATTGAATTTTTACATTTTACGTCATACCACTTGTATCGAACTTAGAATTGTTCAGGATTGGTGAGCCCAAATTTACGATTGCGCATATAACCGTAAATATTTTTTCGCTTTTATGTAAAAGACAACTTGGCAATTTATCGCTGAGAATTTTAAAAGTTTTGAGTCGTTGATTAGATCGTTCAACGTGTACTCTGGCGTGTGCAATCTTTGCATTTAATAGAGCCTCGATCTTGGAAAACTGTTTTTTATTTCGCAAAAATGGAGGTCTGATAAGTTTAATATCGTTTTTTTTGCAAATATCGTCAACGAGGAAACCTTTGTCCGTCATGAGCGCGTCGTTTTTTTCAACCAAGTCGATCAAATTACTCTGTTCGAAGATCGCTTTGTCCGAGGAGCGTCCTCCGTAAGATTTGCTCACAAATGAAATTAAACCGGCCGGGGTTACACCAGTCATGAATTTGACTGTGTAAGTGCCTTTGTAGTGCGAATATGTTGCGAGTTGACAGCATTTTTTTTTTGGTTTTTGTATCGCTATTTCGATACAATCGATGACACACCGAACATCGGGAAAATCATGGAAGCACTGCGGAATATTTCGCAACACTTCATCTTTAGCCGGCCAAGGGATCGCAATATTTTTGAGACCAATGAACAGGACATCTATAACTCCAGATATGACTAATTTACAGTTTTCTCCTGTGCAACCAAACAACACCGACAGAAGCGCGTAGCTTATATTTTGTTTCAATTTCATGAAAGTCATGATTATTTCGTCCGCATGCTGAAGTTTGACTCGTGCTTTTGGTGCTATACACGTCAGAACGGTGATGAGGAACTTGAGGATGTCAAAATTTGGTATGCCAGTCAGAGTATTTAATTTTTCGTCGGTGGTAATTAAATCGATGAATTTGAACTGGCTCAAGTCCCCGCTTGTAACTTGAACTCCTTTATCTTGAAATGTTGCTAGAAGTTTCTGGGCATCATCGTCCAATGCTGGCAGAAACTGCTCGAAACTTTCTTCTACGTTTTCTTCTTGTTGGTCTTCTTTTTGTTGATTTTCTCGTTTTATTTCGCCCATTCTTTTTTGAGCAGCTTGGTTTCTTCGGGCCTCCGCAGTTCTCGTTGTACATCCTAGTAATTTATTACAATTTACTGTAACCTTTGGCAAGTTACACGATGGTACTGCGTCGTGCTTCAAGTACCGCCGTTTCGCTGGAATATCTAAACCATAATCGTTCAACTTGAGAACACATATATATTAAATAAGTATGTAAAACTTATTGATGAAAATTCATATTACATACCTGGCAATAGATAATCGTCCTTTTTGAAATGCAACGAGCAGATATATGTTGCGTTTGTGATTTTTTGAGCCATTCGTGGGCCGATCCTCAACTTAATCTCCCAGGCTTTTCGCTGATCCACTTTTTCTTTCTCGCCAAATTTGTTGACAATATCAACGAAATATTGCCCTGCTTTCGGAAATGCATGGAACCGGAGAGACGGATCGGAACTTGCTTTACTCGCGCATCCGTCGACACGACAATATCTTTTACTTTTTGCAGCCACTGGGGAAAATCTCGCTCCATTCTCACTTGAGCTAACAGGATCCATCGATCACAATAAATTAAAAAAAACTGTACTCAAAAGATAATAATAAGAGATTTTAAAAATCTCGACTAAGGTATCACAGCTGTAATGTGTTTCGCGCTTGCTGAGCAGTCAGTTCGTTAGTACTCAATTCTACCACCAGATGTCGCGTCGCCATGCTTGAGTTCCCAATATCGGGCCTCTCTTTCCGTATGGTTTTCGATGTCTA
>JBAJMU010000313.1:0-14021 GCA_037952995.1 Hyposoter didymator
TTAAGCACATTGACATTGAAAACTGAAAAAAAAAATTTTTTTACCGTCACATAGCTTCCTCTATGAGGAAGCAAAAGGAGGGTAACTGTTTTAAATGCGGAAAACCGGGACACTGGAAACCGGGACGATCGAGAACTGACAAAACAGAAAACCGAAAGCAAACAAAGCCTGAGAGCAGAGGTCATCGGAGAGGTAATCGAGGTTAAAATATTAATATCTCAGCGTGCAGTCGAGTCATGGTACCTCGACTCAGGAGCCAGTCAGCATATGTCGCCGACGCGCCAATGGTTCATCAACTATAAAGAGCTAACCAAGCCAATCCAGATTGAGAACGGCGATGTGATATTCGCAGTTGGAAAGGGCGAAATCGACATACTCGCATTCAATGGATCGCAGTGGAAAAGAAAATACCTTGCGGAGGTGTTGTATGTGCCAAAACTAAAATGTAATATGTTTTTTTTTGTCGTCAGCTCTCGACAAAGGTTTAAAATTGTCATCCGACAATCGAAGATGTGAGTTGCGTAGATGTGGAAGCATCGTTGCAGTGGGAGACAGAGAAGAAAACCTGTACCAGATGCGTTTTCGCCCATTCTCGCCAGATTGTGAGGAAAAAAAGCTCGTGTGTGCACGCATTGAGAAGTCAGAACCTCTCAACGTCTGGCACCAGAAATTAGCGCATCAAAATATAGCGCACGTGAAAAAAATGCTGTTAAAATGGGGCGTGAATGCAGAAGACGAAGGAGAGTGATTTTGTGAAGGCTGCACACTGGGAAAGATGAGCCGCAAGCTATTTCGATCGAGCAAGTCACGTACACAAGAGCCTGCAGATCTTATCCACGCTGATCTATGCGGACCAATGGACACGGTATCTGTTGGCAAGTCCAGATATTTTCTGTTACTTAAGGATGATTATTCGCATTACAAGGTACCATTTTTTCTGAAACACAAATCAGAGGTCAAAAACCTCCTCGAAGGTTTTATCAAGCGAATTGAGACTGAAACTGGAAAAGTAATAAAAACCATCTCAAAAGGACGATTGGTGAGAGGAGCCTCACGTTTGAAGAATTTACGACTCTTCTCACACAAATTGAGGCCGTACTCAACACTCGTCCGCTGGAGCCACTATCGGAGGATCCGGACGATCTCTCCGTCCTTACACCCGGGCACTTCCTCATCGGGGAGGCTCTCACAACGGTTCCGGAGCCTTCGCTGCGGGAAGTCAACACTGCCAGGCTCTCGCGCTGGCAACTCATACAGGAACGGCTTCAGTTCTTCTGGGATCATTGGTCATCGGGATATCTTCAGCGGCAGCAGGCCATCTCCAAGTGGCACCATCCGTCACACCAAATTCGGGTCGGGTCAATGGTCCTGCTGACCAACGAGACTTTGCCACCAACACGGTGGCCCCTCGCTCGGGTCCTGGAACTTCATCCGGGCCAGGACGGCCTCACACGGGTAGTCACCATCAAAACGGCTACATCCATCCTCAAGAGGCCAATAGCCAAGTTGGCCATCCTTCCGATACCTCAACCGGGATCAATCGACAGCACGGCTGCCGATGGCGGGCGGAATGTTGGGGAATGACGCAATTTTGCACCGGTAACGCGAGCAGCGGGTCGGGGTTCGCGCTCTGCCGGTCGCGGCGCCACGCGATGGCCCTGTCAATCAAAGGGCCTCGCATTTATCATAATTCGGGAAATAGTTACGCGCGCTGACGTAATTGTCGCCACCGCCAGGGACGACACGCTTGACCAGCGACGGGACATGCGCGTAACTCATCACTCATCGATCGACGTATCGATCCTTCTTCTCCTTCTGGACGCGATAGGAAACGGTCACGCGCTTTTCGGTGTTTTGAACGTATCTTGGGATTTTCTCCATCCGCGAATACTTTCGCCATCGGGTAATCGTCTTACAAACGATTACGGTTTTCTCATTCTCCACATCGAGGAGAATCGGGCTACGGATATATTTTTCGGGCATTTCGAAACGAAAGTTATTCGGGACCTCGGGAAAAATTGGCATCGGTTTTTTCGCATCGCGGCCATATCGGTTTTCAAGGATCTCGTTGACCACGCGGTTAGCGAGAACGAATTCACTCGGGAATTCGTCGGGAAACTCTTTGCACGGCGAGATTTACGACCTCGTCTTGCTCGGAACCAAGAGTTCGGGACAACTAATAAATTATTGTATCTTTCCGGGAAAATTAAAACTTGGGTTCTTCGCACAATCGCTATCGCGTCGTACTTAAAATTATTTCCACCTACACCAGATCCTCATTACGCAACAGCAGGGCATGACTTAATTGAACTTTTTTATAAATTTGACAGTCCTTTATCCATTGACCGTACTATTATCCGGCGAAACTTTACCGACTTTACATCTACAATGTTTCTATCAACTTTGTCCCAATTTTATAATCCTGGGCTCACTAGTAACAGCCAGTCTGACTCTACTCCTTATGTTATTGATTCCCAGCTTGATAGACTATGTGATTGTCTGACTAGAACCCTTGATTTAAATGCGCTCTTGCGATCCATCACTACTTCTAAACCTAGTATTCCATGGCTCACCAGTGACCTCCGTAGGAAGATAAAAAAAAAAAACATTTTATACAAACAAGCTAGGCGCTCGGGTGATGTTCTCAGGCTAGCAATTTTTAGACACTACCGCAATACTTTGTCTCGTAACTTGAAACTTGCTAAAACGGCATTTCAACTTGCTAGACTTTCTGACATTACCGATTCTCTTCGCTTGTGGAGGGAACTGGGTCGGCTTGGGCGTGTCAAGTCAAGCACGGCATCGTGTCTGAATTTTTTCTCAGCTAATGAGCTAAATCGATTTTTTGCTGGAGTTTCTAGTGCTGCGGCACCGTGTGAACTCGATGAGCTTATGGGACGCTTGGGTGCAATAGAATCAAATAATCAACCTTTCAACTTCACTCCTGTGACAGCTGAGTCAGTATCCAACTTAATCACATCTTCTACCTCACCTTCCCATGCCTCTGGACCTGATGGCGTTTCTTCTTTTGTGATTCATACTGCGCTCCCGCTAATTGCTCAGTCTATTGCTGACATCNTCAATAAATCGTTCGAGTGTGGCTATTTTCCATCCATTTGGAAACAAATCTACATTCGACCGTTATTGAAATCTAACCCGCCTTTATCACCTTCTGACTGTAGACCAATTGCCAATCTGTGTGTCCTCTCTAAAATCCTTGAAAGAGTTGTCCTCAAACAAATTAATTACTATTGCTTATTACGGAACGTATTTGACCGACGGCAATCGGGCTACAGAAAGAATTTTAGTACACAAACAGCCTCATTAAGAATTTGTCATGATGTCAGACGAGCAGTTGATCAGCGGAAGGTAACTGTGTTGGTTCTCTTTGATTTTAGTAAAGCGTTTGATACTGTTCCGCATCTCAACTTACTAGTTAAACTGCATAATATTGGTTTCTCGCATAAAGTTCTTCGGTGGTTTCATTCCTATCTCACAGGTAGATCACAAGCTGTTATCAACAATACACGCACTTGCTCTGAATGGTTGACTACTACTATGGGAGTGCCACAGGGTTCTGTCTTAGGTCCACTACTTTTCTCGATCTACATCAATGATTTATCCTCAATTTTGAAACATACAAATTACATGCTCTTTGCTGACGATCTCCAGATTTTGACCAGTTGCCTCCCGTGTGATCTTACGAATGAAATTGCAAATATCAATATTGATGTTGATTGTATAGCTCAATATGCTGTGGAGAATGGATTGAATCTAAATTTAAAGAAATCTAAAGTGATTATTTTGGGTAGTGGCGCCTTCATTAATCAGATCGACCTCAGTACATTACCTCCTATCACTGTATCGCTTCCCTATGTCAGTGAGGCAAAGAACTTGGGCGTGACTTTTACTTCAAATCTTTCATGGAGGGAACACGTGTTATCATTGTCGAAAAGAGTGCATTTTTCATTATTCAGACTCAAATATAACAAAGGTGCGTTGTCTACCGAACTCAGATCTATGCTTGTTAAATCACTTATTTTTCCTATCTTAGATTATTGTTGTCTTGTCTATAACGATTTGACCAATGAATTAAACACAGTTCTCCAAAGACTGATAAACTACTGCATTCGCTTCATTTTTGACTTACGATCGGATGTCCATATTTCCCCTTTCAGAAGGCGTTTAGGCTGGCTGACAGTGGAATTAAGACGGTTATATTTCATGGGAGTGATGACGTTTAAGGTACTTAACGGTACAGCTCCGTCCTATCTGATCGAATTATTCCCACCTGCACGTCCTGCTATTCACCCCTGTCGTCAGGCTACACAATCTACTTTCCTAATTCCTAACCACCGTACAGCTTCTTATCGTAATTCCTTTGTTTTGTCCGCTATGTATTTCTGGCACTCTCTTCCTGCACATGTTGTCTCCTGCACGTCTCTCGCGGTTTTCAAGGGTAGTTTATTGGCGTACCTGCGAACACTTGACAGTGACGCTGCATAGCTAATCCTTACTGGGTTTAATGAATAATGCCCTTACTTATGCTACTTATGCTAGTTATTTTTATTTTTATTTTTATTTTTATTTTTATTTTTATTTTCAACTTGATGCGCTTGCTCCTTTTTGGTGCTCCTTATTGTATTCTCATGCGTTGAACTATTCCATCGAAATCGTTATGCGTTATTTTTTAAGTTATTTTTGCGATTAGTGTTGTAGAAGTTGAACTCACCTATTGACTGCACAGTCAAATTGATTATATCTAATATGTTTTTGTAAGGTTGTTCTTCAACCATATATTCCTATCTTTTTGTAAATTTTGCCTCAAGGCTTTTTAGCCAAGGCTTAAACAAATAAATTAATCAATCAATCAATCTCTCTCTCACTCGTCGCACCCAACTTCGAGCATCGCACATCTTCGCTGTCTCCACTTCAACGCCGACTCTCTTCCTGCGCATCTAGACCTTCTTAATCTTCATCTCATCACGCGTTCTTTCCACATTATTGCGATTTCGGAAACTTGGCTTCATGGTGGCGTCCATGATTCCATACTTAACTTACCTAACTTTTTCTTTATTAGAAACGATCGCGTCGGTAAAGTCGGGGGCGGCGTTGCTATTTATATTCACAATTCTCTGCGTGCGACCATTCTCGATTCTTCCCCCTCAACCTTCTCCAACTCTTCAGAGTATCTCATGCTCGAAATTCGCTCACCTAACTGTGATCCTATCCTCTTTACTGCCATCTTCAGAAGACCCAAAGCTAAACTATTTGGCGATGTCATTGCCGCTTTTGACAGATTCGCACATCACTACAAAAATATTATCATTTCCGGTGATCTCAACTGCAACATGCTCTCCAATAATTTCGAAGCAACCTTTCTCAGAGACTTCATCTTTACTCACTCTCTCTATCTAGTTCCTTCTGAAGCAACCTTTCACACTTCTCACTGTGATTCGTGGCTAGATGTTTTTATCATCGACAGTCAAGACAAACTTGTCGAATTCACCAAATCAGACGTACCATTTATCGCGGGGCATGATGCCGTTGAGATCACTGTGAACCTGGCGGCTACTGCGTTCTCTCCTCGTACTCTCCAGAGAAGACGTATATCAAATTTCAACTCTTCCGCTTATCACCAGGACTTAACAACCGTACTTTGCTTGATCCCCGCTCCTCCCCTAACGTCACCAAGCGACCTCGATTCTTTTCTCAGTACTTTTACTTCCACCATTGCCGATACATTTAATAAACATGCGCCGCTCTTAACCTTTTCTGTCACCAAATCTCCGACGCCCTGGATAACTCCAGATATTAAAAAATTGATCAGGGAACGCAATGCTCTATACAAGCACGCTAAACGCTCTCGCAATCCCCTTGCTTTCGCAGTCTATCGCCAGCTTAGAGACCGCGTCACAAATCTTATCAGGAGCTCGAGAGAGACATATCTTCTTGGTAAACTAAATGCTATTAGTGACGTCAACCGTATGTGGAAGGAACTTGCAAATCTGGGTCTTGTCAAACCCAGATTCTCATCTCCTTTACACTTCTTCTCTGCAAATCAACTGAACATCTATTATGCCACGATTGTTGGTGTTGATCCACAGCTTGACCTCGCAACCCTCATCTCATCGCTTGCCCCTATTGCACGACCCGATCCCCCCTTCTCCTTCCTCCCCATCTCCTTAGACGATATTACCATCCTCCTGTCTACACTCTCATCCTCCTCACTCAGCCAAGGTTATGACGAAATCTCTGCCTTTTCCATCACCAACTCTCAAGGCGCCATCTCCACTCTTCTCATGTTTATTTCCAATCAAGCGATATCTCTCTATCACTTTCCACCTATCTGGAAACGCGCGTTGATTAGGCCGCTATCTAAAACTAATTTGCCGCAACATCCCTCTGACACACGACCGATTGTGAATCTGCCTGTTTTTTCAAAACTCTTCGAACGTGCACTGTTTAAACAAATCTTTGACTTCGTTACCACAAATGATCTGCTGGGTCCACGACAGTCTGGATTCCGCCCCAAGTTCAGCACTCAATCTGCCCTTCTGCGTGTTACAGATGATGTCCGCCTTGCTATTGAGCAACGTAAACTGACTATTCTTGTGTTATTTAATTTTAGTAAGGCCTTCGACACTATACCGCACTTACAACTACTGTCTAAACTTAAACGTCTTGGCTTTGTGGATTCAGCACTGTCATTTGTCTACTCCTACCTTGTCGGGAGAATGCAATCTGTTGTCGACGAACGAGGTTATCTGTCTGTCTGGTCAAGCGTCACTCGTGGTGTTCCGCAGGGTTCGGTTCTAGGCCCTCTTCTTTTCCTTCTTTATATTAACAACATCGGCTCTAACCTGCGGTACACCAACCGGATGATATTTGCTGATGACACTCAGATCTATCTCCACTGCCTCCCCTCTGAATTAAATGCTGGCATTGCCCAAATGACTTTTGACGTTAATGTCATTAACGATTTCGCCGTCTCGCACGGTCTTAAGCTGAATCCCGCTAAGACTAAAGCACTCATCATCGGTAGAAATGCCTATACTCGTTCTCTCGACCTCAACGCTTGTCCCCCGATTAGGCTTGGTCTCGACTGTTCTCTCCCCTACGTATCTCATGCCCGTAATTTAGGTGTTATCATCGCCGCTGACTTATCATGGAACAAGCACGTCAATCTACTCTCTCAAAAAATCCATTCAACTTTACACAAACTTAAATTTAATTCTAAAATCATTCCTGTCGAAGCCAGAGCCAAACTAATTCAGTCGCTTGCTCTCTCTCACATCGACTACTGCTGCCTTGTTTACAATGACGTCACCGGCGAACTTAACGTCAAACTCCAGCGTCTAGTAAATTGTTGCATCCGCTTTATTATTAAATTACGGCGTGATACCTCGATCACCCCTTATCGTCTTCGACTAAATTGGCTATCCGTCGCCAATCGTCGGCGCTACTTTCTTGGCATTGCCGCGTTTAGGATCTCTCGTAATGATGCACCTGCGTACTTGATCGATCTTCTTCCTTAGGACCCCCTACTCGCCAGACGCTCAGAACGTACAAATAACCTGTCCTCTGTTTCCTTTCAGATTCCCATTCATCGCACTTCCACTTATCACAACTCTTTCCGTCTCTCCGCTGCCTACTTTTGGCACTCCCTACCTTCCGAGATAAAGGCCTCCGCTTCCCTTACCGTCTTCAAACCCAAACTTCACCGCTTTCTCCTTGCTAATGAACTGCGCGACCACTCAGCTTCTGTGTCTCCCACTCCAGCCCCCGCTGCTATCACCTAACCCCCGCAGATCTTTTGTACTTGCGTCTTTAATTCTCGTCCCGCCTTATTGTTACTCTATCTAGTAAACTTACGCCCTGTCTTGCTAATCGTACTTCGCACTCTGTACTCGCATTTCTTATTTTCTATTTTACTCTTTTATTATTTATGTTATTTATATTTTTTATATTCTTATATTTATTTGTATCTTATTTTCACAATCATCTTTATTTATTTGTATTTTTATTTACTCTATATTTACTATGTTCTAATCTACCTTATACTGCTTATTCTATTATTGTTTTTTTTCTTTCTTCTTCTCTTTTTGTATTTAGTTGTTTATCAACTATTGTTCTCTTTGTTATCCGCGCCCTTTAGCCTGCTTGGGCGGAAATAAATAAATAAATAAATAAATAAATGAATAAAAAAATAAAAAAATAAATAAATAAATAAATAAATAAATAAATAAATAAATAAATAAATAAATAAATAAATAAATAAATAAATCTCTCTCTCTCTCTCTCTCTCTCCCCCATTTTCGCTCTCTCCGGTGAGTCAATTGGACGTGTGATTTTCTGCTCTTACTCTTGCCTCGCTTTTTGGAGTGATTCTGCCTGCCCTGCCTGCGGGCTGCTTTGTTTCAGGCCTAAAAAGCATGCTAAAATCTGCTTCCATCACTCTATCTCCTTATTTCTGCAACAAATCACCGATTCACTGAGATATATCTGATGGAAGTTTTTGACATTTTTCCTAACCTCACTTTGGTTATCGCTGGGACATTCGCAAGTGTGGCTGGCACTGACTTCGCTCTATCCCAACTACATTCATCGTCTACGTGTATGACACTCACACCACTATACTGCGCTGATGTTGTGAGGTCTCCTTCTTGTTGCCGTCAACCCTCGCCAGTCACGTGCTCCGCAAGAATCATCATATAACATCGATTATATTGCCTATAGTACTGCTTAGTGATCGAGTTATTGTAACCGACTATAGATTGTCGCATTTTGCTATAGTGCTAGCGTCGTGCCTCTCACTATATAGTCTTCTAATAACTGGCAATAGTTACTGCGGACCGACTCCTCGTATTTCTTATCTCGCTATAAATTCAGTGTCTTGCGTGTGAGACTGATTTTATCTTTGTAATCTTATTATTTTCATTTTGTTACTCGCTATTGACTTATTCTTAATTGTAAACACTATTATGGCGTCCCGTTGTTTCATTTGTAAAAAAGCGGGCAAGAAGAATGACAAGTTATTTAGCTGCTCCGGAGACTGTGGACAGCGCTTCCACTCTGAATGCGCTGTTACTAATTTCGATCTAAGTATTTCGTCTCTTGATGACGAGTCGGTTTTTCTGTGCGGTGAGTGCACGTCACACTCGTGTAAAATTTGCAAACTTCCTATTGCAGTAGGTGACAATTCTCTTGTCTGTATCGGCGACTGTAATGGGCACTTTCACTCGACTTGCGCTGCGCGTCCGTTCGGGTTAAATCTTACTGATCCTGATCTTGCTATTGACTTTCGTTGCGACTTATGCCTCATGCAAAGGTCCTCCGTTACTCCTCGTACACCAATTGGCTCCCAGCAAACGAGCACAGTAGCACAACATCATGCCCAACAATCGTTTGACAATAATAATGACCCCAGATTCGATGAGCTTATGGCCCAAATGAAAGCGATGAGCACAATGATGCGCACACAGTTTGCTTCCATACATGAAAGTATGAAAATTAGCGGCGAAGATTTCGGTCGACGCATGGACAATCTTGAGGGAAAATTCGACCAGGGTCTCTCGTCCTTATCAAGCGAAGTTAAAGAAGTTGTAAATCGCGTGTCCGTTTTAGAAGCGACTTCCGTTATCTCCAATGACTTAATTAATCGCGTCACTCACCTTGAAGCGTCCGAGAACAATTCTGCTGCTCTAGCCAATCGTGTTGATCGACTCGAGACCTCGACCATCGATTCAGACAAACTGTCGATTGCAGGCGTGCCATTAGATACCGGGGACAGCCCGCGAAAAGTAGTGGAAAAAGTATTTACTGCTCTTGGAATTCCCGAAGCGATTGGCAAGGTTGATGAGATCATCATGATCCCTCGCAAGAAAACTAACCCTGAACCGATTGGGAACACTAGCTCCGCCAACTCAGCTTCATCGAGTGGCTCTGGCACCATTATGGTTACCATGATCTCGCAAACTCAACGTGATCGTGTAGCAAGCACCAAACGTAACAAAACCAAATTGTTAGTTAAAGATGTATGGTCTCTCAGTCATCCTAGTCATCCGGGACAAATTTTTATCAATGAGGTATTACCCCAGGCTACGTATAAAGTTTATCGTAAGGTGAAAGCTAAAGCCAGGCTAACTCACAGCAGCGTTTGGCTGCGTGGAGGTCTGATACATGTTCGTAGAGCGCATGGAGCTCCTGAGGTTCTCATCTCTTCTGAATCGGATTTGGCCTTGCTCGACTGACTGTTTGTAAACCTAACCCCCAGTGCCTCCAGCGCTATCGTTAATCAGCCTACTCTCGCCCACGTAACAGACCTGGTTAACTTGAGGGTCGCGCATTTCAACGCTAACTCTCTCTTAGGCCACTTCGACATCTTTCTACACTATTTTGCATCCGGCCAGTTCCATGTGATCGCGATCACGGAGACCTGGCTCCATTCGCTCATCTCTGATGCCATGGTAAAGTTCGAAAATCACGTGCTTGTACGTCATGACCGACAGGTTAAGCGTGGAGGGGGTATTGCGGTTTACATACATGAGTCATTGAGGGTTAAGGTACTCGAGCTTTCGCCAAACTCCGCATTAAATGATCCGGAGTATGTTATATTGGAGCTGTCGAACAGTGATAAGTATCCCGTTCTTTTCTCCGCTATTTATCGTAGACCCAAAGGTACATTATTTAGAGAGTTATTAGCCGCTTTTTCTCGTCATTCATTCGCTTACTCCAATATAGTCATAACCGGTGATCTAAATTGTAACCTAGCCACTGTCAATTTTGACTCTCAGTATTTAAGAGATCTAGTGCAATCGCAGTCGTTGTGCATTGTGGACTCTGAGGCAACTCACCACTCAGGTTCCTCTGATTCCTGGTTGGACGTTTTTATTATAGATAGCGTTGACAAACTAGTTAGCTATTCTAAATCTGACGCTCCTTTTATCGCTGGACACGATCGCATTGAACTTATTTATAAATTTGACTGTCCTTTACCCATAGATCGTACCTTATTGCGTCGTAATTTTAGTAATTTTATTCTTGCTGACTTTTCTTTGACTTTCTCTCGTATCTACAATGCACAACCTTTTGTTAACCACTGCACTCGCTCAGTCGATGCTAGCATTGACTTCCAGTTAAATAAGCTTGGCACTAGTTTGACGAGTGCTCTAGACTTGCATGCACCTTTGACTGCTTTCAAAGTGTCTAGACCTCACGCGCCCTGGCTCACTAGCGACCTTCGAAAACAAATTAAAATTAAAAATATTCTCTACAAGCAAGCTAGGCGGTCGGGAGATGTTCTAAAGCTGGCTATTTTTAGGCATTATCGAAATAACTTGTCGCGCAACTTGAAACTGGCAAAATCGTCGTTCCAGTTAGCCAAGCTTTCGAGCATCTCCGATCCGTCTCGTTTGTGGAAGGAACTCGGTCGTCTAGGACTTGTCAAATCCAACGTAGCTTCGTGCTTAAATTTCTTTTCTGCCAACGAGCTCAATTCATTCTTTGCGGATATCTCCAGCGCCTGTGCTCCGTGTCAATTAGTCGACATTACTAACTGTGTACGCGAGGCTGAGATTGCTACCGATATATTTAATTTTACACCGGTGACTGCTGAAGAAGTATCTAACCTCATCCTATCATCGACTACTCCCTCGCATGCAACTGGTCCTAACGGTATCTCCTCCTTTGCGATACATTCTACTCTCCCCTTGATTTCCGAGTCTCTTGCTGCAATTTTCAACCAGTCACTTGAGCATGGGTACTTTCCGATGCTTTGGAAACGAGCTTTCATCAGGCCTCTATTAAAGTCCAATCCACCCTTGTCACTGTCAGACTGTAGACCGATTGCCAACCTCTGTTTCCTCTCTAAGGTCCTTGAGAGAATTGTCCTCAAACAAGTAAATAATTTTTGCTTGGCACGCAACGCACTCGACCCACGACAATCAGGCTACAGGAAGCATTTCAGCACCCAGACTGCGCTATTACGCATTTGTCATGAAGTCAGACGAGCCGTCGATGAAAGGAAAGTTACGATTCTTGTCCTTTTTGATTTCAGTAAGGCTTTCGACACAGTCCCTCACTTGAATTTGCTTCTCAAATTGCGGAATTTGGGCTTCTCCCATAATGCCGTTGTGTGGTTTTTTTCGTACCTGACCGCCAGATCGCAGGCAGTTGCTGATAAAACTGGACCGTGTTCTGAATGGCTGTCCACTACTATGGGCGTGCCTCAGGGTTCGGTGCTGGGACCATTATTGTTTTCTCTTTATATCAACGATTTAGCTGCAATCTTGAATCATACTGGTCATATGCTATTTGCGGACGACCTTCAGATATTCTCTAGCTGCACCCCATCTGCTCTTGCCAATGAAATCAATAAAATCAACATTGACGTTTGCTCTATTGCACGGTATGCCCTCGAAAATGGGCTTAAACTTAATCTTGCGAAATCCAAAGTCGTTGTTTTAGGCAGTCGCGCTTTCGTTAGTCAGATCGACCTAAACCTATTACCTAAAATTAAAGTTGGCGATGTTCCTCTTCTGTATGTCAAAGAGGTCAAAAACTTGGGAGTGATTTTCGCGTCTAACCTCTCTTGGAGGCGACATGTCTTGTTGCTGTCTAAAAGGGTCCATTTCACTCTCTTCAGACTCAAATTTAATAAAGCGGCGTTGTCTATTGAGCTGTTCCGGATTTTGCCCCGGATTGTTGCCGCTGAAATTGTGATCGAAGGCGAGGTGGAATCATGCATGGGATTTTTGCATGCGAAATAATTGTGCGACACGAGACGGTTTGGAGAGTAGCCTTTCTTTGGTTTATTTTACTATTTACACAGAGAGAATTCGAAAATTGGAGCGTTCACTCGCACTTTGTGCGTAATACCAACACGTGTCCGCCACGTGAGAGTGGAGCAGACCGAGAACTTATGTGATAATTAAAGCTTAGAGAAATATATTGCACAAACAATTAAAGCTGACTAGGAGAAAATAAGAGCGATCTCGTCGCCGTGAAAACGCGGACACCTTTTCACAACCGACAGGGAGTTGAGCCGAATAACTTAGAGAGAATTTATAAGAGCCGTTGCGAGAAGCCTCGTGTCGCGAGGTGCTCGAGAGCGAGAGCCCACACACGTCGTCTCCCTCGGGAGATCGACGAAGAAGAGAGAGAGCAAGATGGACGCTGGTCAAGGTGTCACGTTCCTCATTGTGGCAGCGCCACCCGACTACTTGACAGCCTCCTGCCATTGGTGTTGAGATTCGCGATTATAGAGCCGCGCTAAGAGCGCGTGTAGCGGAGCGGGAACTTTAGAACGCTCTTTCCAGAACAGCTACACTTGTTAAGACTCTCATATTCCCTATACTTGACTACTGTTGTTTAGTTTATGCTGACTTGACTGACGAACTTAACACTATTCTCCAGCGATTGCTGAATTATTGTATCAGGTACATTTTTGACCTCCGGCGAGATGTGCATATCTCACCTTATCGTAGACGTCTGGGTTGGTTAACAGTCGAGGCGAGAAGATTGTATTTCATGGGTGTATTGTCCTTCAACATTCTTAAGGGCAATACGCCTGCATATTTGATAGAACTGTTTCCATTAGTGCGGCTAACCATTCGCCCTTCTCGTCAGGTGAATCCTCAGACTTTTCTTATCCCTTGTCATCGTACTGCTTTCTATCGTAATTCTTTGTCTTGTCCGCAATGTACTTCTGGCACTCGCTCCCTCTTCCTGTCACGTCCAGTGCTTCTGTCGCAGTCTTTAAGAAAAACCTGTCATCGCACCTTTTGGCTCTGGATAACGAGTCAGCTGATATTCTGTAAAACTCTTGCGTTGGTTATTCTCTTTTACCCTCCTGTTTCTTTGTTTAGCTCTTTTGCGATTTCTGTGTATACTTTTTGTTAGCTACTATTGAGCTATGTCCTATTAATATTGTATTTTCATGTGAACTGCGATTATATTCCATACCAGCGTGCGATTTTTGTAATTGTAATTTGTTCTAGCATTTATAATTGTATTTATGC
>JBAJMU010000315.1:0-13827 GCA_037952995.1 Hyposoter didymator
CGGCGTGGCCAGCAGATGAGAGATCCCAGATATCTCTACATATTCTCGAACTGCTCGAAAAAGGAGCAATCGCACCCTGCTTGCCGGTCAAAAATCAATTTGTGTCTCACATCTTTCTTCGGCCGAAGCCAAATGGATCCTCGAGATTAATAGTAAATTTAAAAGGACTCAATGAATTTATTCAATGTGAACATTTCAAAATAGAGGACCGAAAAAAAGTAATTCAACTGATGAGTCCGGGCGCGTTCATGGCGACCATAGATCTTACGGACGCATATTATCTGATTCCGCTCGATGAAGCTGATAGGAAATTCGTCAGGTTTACATTTGAGAACAAATTCTTTGAATTTACGTGCCTCCCGTTCGGTCTGTGCACCGCTCCCTATGTATTCACGAAATTGATCAAACCGATTATTACCCACTTGAGACAGCAAGGGTTTTTGACAGTGGTATACATAGACGATTTTTTACTATTGGGAGATTCTCACGAAGAGTGCTCGTGTAACGTCTCAGAAACCTTAAAAATACTAGAGGAAACAGGATTTATCGTTAATAGACAAAAAAGTGTACTTGCTCCAGCCCAAAGGGTGCAATATCTCGGGTTTATATTTGACTCAACAAAATGGACCGTAGAGCTTCCTGAATCGAAAAAAGAAAGCCTCAAATATTAAATCGAGCGCATAAGTTCCAAGAATAAATGCAAAATCAGGGACTTCGCGGAGTTCTTGGTAAAATTAACATCTAGCTGTTTCGCGATCAACTATGCCAGGGGTTACACGAAAGCTTTCGAAAGGGCAAAATTCTTAGCTCTAGCTGGAAACGGGGGAAATTACGAGAATCACATGAGGCTTTCTAATGACTTGACAAATGATTTTGCCTGGTGCAAGAATGCAATTCGAAATGCATGCAACCTCATTAACGACTCAACATTTGCTATGGAAATATTTTCGGACGCGTCTTTAACAGGCTGGGGAGCGTTTTGCGAGGGGGCGCGAGCTCGGGGACATTGGACCGAAAAGGAACGATACTCACACATTAATTACCTAGAATTACTCGCAGTATTTTTTGGACTGAAATGCTTCGCAGAAAATGTGTCGAATTGTAAAATATTATTACGTATAGATAATACGACTGCCATCTCGTATATAAATAAAATGGGAAGTATTCGGTTTAAACATTTAAATCGCATCCCGAGACAAATATGGCAATGGTGCGAGTCAAAAAATATTTGGGTCTTTGCGTCCTATGTGAGCTCCAAAATGAACGTTGAGGCAGACGAAGAGTCCCGCGCACTCGAACCGGAGACAGAGTTCAAGCTGTCAGACACAGCTTTCAGGGAAATCGTAAACAATTACGGAGAACCAGACATATATTTGTTTGCAACAAGAAACAATGCCAAATGCGAGAAATACGTATCATGGCGACGCGACCCGGGCTCTGTTGCCGTCGATGCATTTACCATCTCGTGGAAACCACATTTCTTTTATGCGTTTCCGCCTTTTTTCTATAATCTCGCGAACGTTGCAAAAAATCAAGCAAGAAAAATCCCAGGGTATTCTAGTTGTACCAGACTGGCCCAGTCAGCCCTGGTACCCAATGATTCAAACACTCGCGATTTCGAAGCCTCTCTTGTTTAAGCCCCATTCTCAGTTAATACTTTCGAACAACAGGGAACCTCATCCGATCTGGCGACACATTTCCCTGGTGGCCGTGAACTTATCAGGCGAGCGTTCGAAAGGAAGGGAACCTCAGTTGCAACGACGGACGTAATGGTAGCCTCGCTGTGCGACTCGTCAATCAAGCAATATGAATCATCACTAAGAAGATGGTGGTCCTACTGCAACAAAAATTCGATATCACCCTTCTCGGCCTCGATTACGGATATTCTGAAGTGTCTCACGGAACAATTTGCAGAAGGCGCCTCATACGGGTCGCTAAATACGTTACGATCTGCGATCGCCTTAATCGTGGGACAAGAGGTTGGACAAGACAGCCAAATAAAAAGGTTCTTCAGAGGCGCGTTTAAACTGAGACCGTCAGCGCCGAAATATGACTCTACGGGGAATCCGAGAACAGTTTTGAAGTTTTTGTCAAGCATGGCGGATAACGAGGAACTTGCGCTAAAAGAGCTCAGCATGAAGTTAATCACGCTGCTAGCTTTGATTACGGGACATCGAATGCAAACTTTTGCACTCATTAACATAGACAACATCGTCAGAGGCGACGATGCAATAGAGATTAGAATCCCGGATCCCGTCAAAACATCGGGCCCGAATCGAAAACAGCCAATCCTGGTCTTACCGGTTTTCAGAGATAATAGAAAATTGTTTGGAGCATCAGCACTGGAGACTCATTTAAAGAAAACTAAAATCATACGAGATAGGGAAAAATCATTATTTTTATCGTTAAAGAAACCTTTTTGCGCGGTCTCGAGTCAGACGTTGAGTCGTTGGGTCAAAGCAATGCTAAAGAAAAGCGGCGTAGACACAGAGACGTTTTCTGCGCACAGTACACGCCATGCCTCAACTTCGGCGGCAAAAAAAACGGCGTGGATATGCAGGGTGATTCAGAAAGACCTTCGGACCGAGTAATGCCGGGTTCGGGACGATATTTCAAGCATTCTGACCGAAGGATTTGAAAAAATATTAATTAGTGTTCAAATGGCAAGCAATAGAATTTGCTTTTTGAGAGCCAATCAGAACACTGTATTTCGTCATCGTGGGCGACACTTTGGGATCGGATAATAGAAGACTAATGCTCGCATTCAGGTGTTCGTTTTTTGTTTAAACAGCAATGTCACGCGAAGCGCTTTCGCGGGCAGCTTTCTTTCTTTCGTCTGACGTTAGCGCCGTGTTCGGAAGAACATAGAGACAGAAATAAATGTTTTCTACTTTTTATTTTTTTTTTCTCTTATACCAAGCCTCGTTCATTTTTTTTATCGTTCAAAAACCTTTGGCGAATTATTATCGCACAAATGAAAAACTTGCACCAAAATTGTCAAGGTTCCTATCCTTATGATGAAAAAGTTTCTGACGGCTTAGGTACTTTTAATGAAGATTTGTCGAACGTGCAATTTAGATTACACTTCGCAAAATCTCAATCTCGAATATCGGCGTATGAATATACTTTGTGAAGATTCGACTGATTCGAGTGAGGAATCCAAATTAGATTTCGACGAATTTCGATTAATCAACACTTAAATTATTCCTCAAAGAATTTCGATGTCAACTCTCTAAAACCCTTAATGAAACAAATAAAAAGTCAAATAAAATTGGAGAAAACATTTCCAATTCTTTTCCAAATAGCGTATGGCGTTCTTAACATTAAAAACATGGCACCTACGATTTTCATGATCTATCGTATAGTCGAAGCTGATCACGAAAAAAAACACTCGCTTTCAGAAAACTTCATGCTAAATGTCTGGATAATGATTAAATACGACCTTCTGTCATAGAGCCGTATAACCTTGTGTCGTTAAAAGCGCTCGGAGACGCGATTTCGCATATCGAAAACATTCTGGCGTTCTCTAATCGAGGTGTGTTTCGTGTCCTTACGTCGATTTTCTATATTTCTCTTTTGCCAAACGCGCCACAGTTATTCATCGTGCGGTAAATTTTTTGTTGAATTAGGAATATTATCAAAATTGTTTAATGTTTTAAATTCTCAAAGTTTTCAAAAAAAAATGGCGCACTACGAAGTCGGCGAGTACGCTAATATGGTGATTGTATACGTGGAGTCACAATTCAATGCATATGCTGCTCTCCGTCTTTATTCGGCTCGATGGCCGGATCGAAGGCTGCCAAGTGACCGCGTAATTACCGCAGCCTTTCAACGTTTTCCCGAAACCGGGAATTCAGCTCCAAACAAGAAAACTTGTGGGCGAGCAAGGACAGCTCGCACTGTGCGAGCCGAAGAAAGAATTTTACTAATGTTCGAGATTGAGCCGACCTTGAGCATCCGGGATGTTGCGAGGGCGCTGGATCTGAGCAACGGGACCGTTCAACGAACGTTAAAAGCCGAAAAAAAGCATGCGTGCCACTATACGCGTGTACAGCAGCTGGAGCCGGCAGATTACGCTGCTAGACTCGACTTTTGTCGGTTTTTAGTGCCATCGGAAGAAGAAGATCCCGCGTTTTTATCAAAAATCATTTTTTCGGATGAATCGAGATTCGGTCGCGATGGTATTTGGAATCACCACAATTTCCATTACTGGGCCGATAAAGACGCGAATCCTTGTGTCACGTCCGAGGGGAATCACCAACGACGCTTTCCCCCAATAAATTTATGGGCTGAAATTTACGGAAACCTTCTGGTCAGTACATAATTTGAATGCAAATTGTAATTTCAAAAATCTTAGGATAGTAATATTTTTTTCTTCTCATTTTTATAAGGACAATTTATCAACATTTATCTAGATCTCGTTATACAAACTAGATCTTATTATTCCTTTCCATTCGATTTTTCTAAACAATCCTTACAACGTTTACGCCACTGACTCGGTCGTTAACTACGTCAGCCGCTTTCTCGTAATATTTCCTTATCCCAAAGATTTCCTATCCCACCCTTGTTTCAATGATTTTTCAGATTGGACCATTCGAAATGGAAGGTCATTTAACGGCGAAACGATATGCCGATTTTCTACGAAGACATCTCCGGCGATTATATCTCCGTTCCGGAATGTCGAACCGGGAGTTCAACGAGACCTACTTCCAGCAATATGGTGCCCCGGCCCACACCAGTAGGCTCGCTCAACGAACGCTTCAGCGTATTTTCGGCAATCCCGTGATTGGACGAGGGGGTTGAACAATGGTTACGATGCTAATGACATGTCTGAATTTGAAAACGAATCGCAGGAAATTCAGACGTCATTAGCATCGTAACCGTTGTTCAGCCCGCGCCAAGAGTGCATCCATCGGTTAATGGAGTGCAGAAACGTAGATGCGACTAGGTTTGAGCGTGGGTTAAGGAAATTCCGCACTCCGAGTGCGAAGATGCTCACCCTGCATGCGAAACGTTAACTTGTTTTGGACTGTCCAAACTTTCTGAGCCGCACTTCCTTCACTGTTGTATGGACTGCGTACAGCACGCACCATTCGGTTGATTGTTCTCAGCCAGATCGAGTGAATCGCTTTTTAATGTGGGTCGGACACGGAAACATTGCGGCCCAAAAGGTTTTAACCAATTATCGAATTTGAACTGGGGGTGATTGGTTTAAACTTTTGAGGCTGCAATATTTTGGTGTCTTACCCACATTGAAAAGCGATTCACTCGATCCGTCTGAAAACAATCGACCGAATGTTGTGTGATGTACGCAGTCCATACAACAGTGAAGAAAGTGCGGCTCGAAACGTTTGGATAGTCTCGAACGAGTTTGCGTTTTGCATGCAGGGTGAGCATCTTCGCACTCGGAGTGCGAAATTTCCTCAACCCACGCTCGAACCTAGTCGCATCTCCGTTTCTGCACTCCATTAACCGATGGATGCAATCTTGGCGCGGGCTGAACAACTGTTACGATGCTAATGACATTTCTGAATTTCCCGCGATTCGTTTTCAAATTCAGACATGTCATTAGCATCGTAACAGTTGATCGGCCCGCGCCAAGATTGCATCCATCGGTTAATGGAGTGCAGAAACGTAGATGCGACTACGTTTGGGCGTGGGTTAAGGAAATTCCGCACTCCGAGTGCGGAGATGCTCACCCTGCATGCGAAACGCAAACTCGTTCGAGACTATCTAAACATTTCGAGCCGATTTGGACGGATCACAAACCTCTTACGCACGTCATTGAAAGCAAAGATGGCCAAACCATTGAGCGACCGTCGCGAAGAACGGAGGACGTAGAACAATGTCACCCATACATTTTTTACCTGAAAATCATCAACCGATCCCAAAAGATGCAAAATACTCCGAAGAACGCTAATTAACTGTGGACGACAAAAACCAACGCCAGAGATAGAAAATTCACCGCGAATAACGCAAAATGATCTCAACAGACATAAAAAATGCAAAAACTATTTATTCGTAGCGACTTCCATGTAACGTGGGCTACAAAATTTTAGGTAATCTTCCATCGCCATCTCTTCAGGCGATCTTCTCTTCCTCCTCTTCTTTTTCGGTGCCGCGATATTTTCGTCGTTGTGTTCCATCTATTAAAACATTCCTTCCGTATTAATATTAATTCGAAATCAACTTAAACGTGTAAAATGTAACCTGCATTCAAATAAAAAAGAGCAAAGTTCGAGTGTCATCATCTTTTCATCTCTTACTAATACCTGATTCACTATATCTTCAACCATCTCGTCTTCCCGTTCCTCAGCCCGCTCTCCCATTCTTGATTCATTTCCATGCTTCTTACATTCGTTGTCCCTCTCCTGTCTCCCCTCTTGCTCACTTTCTCCCTCGGTCCCCTGTTTCTCCATCATTCCCTCCTCCTCGTCTCCTTGATCCTCGACACCCGATGTCAAATCATTAGATTCGGCCTCGCGTTCCGAGTCCTCAACCCGTTCTTCTGTCATTCCCGCATCTTCATCTTCTTCTTCTTCACTTCCTGGTGCGCCTTCATTATCCGTTTCTTCGGCATTTCCTCCAACTTCCCTCAAAAACTGGAGGGGCCTAGAATATTAAAAAATGTGAAAACTATAAGTTCACTAAGGCATAAGAAATCATTGTATCCTGAAGCACGTAGTAAATTGGTGACGGAAAAAAAAACAGAATTTCGTTGCATTCCAACGATGCAATCTCAAACATCGTCTACATTGGCGAATTTTCATGCATTTCGTTACCGTGGCTCTCTTCGCGATTTCGACTTGCCTGCAGCTTCCCATTCATCAACAAAAACGTGGAATCGCCTGGCACTAGTTTCATACGGATCCTCGCTGGAAAAAGAGAATTATCATTTTTTTGCTCCCTCATAGAGGTGAAAATGTGATGGTGAAAATGTCGTTTTCCAGTTTTTAATGTCAATTCGCTTAAAATGTCCGGAAAAATCATGCCTAGAAAACATTTCCGAAAGTGTGTGTGTGTGTCTGTGTATGTGTGTGTGTATCCGGGCACTGTAAAATTGAAACGTTTATAACTCGAGAACGATATCAGCTATAGGGCTCCCATTCCCTTTGTTTTCTGAGATTTTCGCGGAATTGCAAAAGAAATACTAATCCTACGGCATTGTGAAAATTTCAAGCTGTTGACGCTTTAATTTCCGCGAATTTTAAGATTTTTCACTATTTTTTCATGTTACGAATACCGTCTCTTAATAGAAAAGTTGGTATTGAATTTGGGAAATATCGGTTGAACGGTTGAAATTAAATGATTTTTCGAATTTTACGGAAATCTGAGTTTTTTAAAAAATCGTCTAAATGCTTCAATTTTTGCAATTTTCACAAGAGATTGTGGATAAGTCCGTGCTTTTTAATTTTGTACGATGAAAAAAAATTAATTTATCCCTAAAGACAAAGCTATAAATTATTACAAATGACAATAATAATACTTACACGTTCAGATCAGGGTTGCCAAGAAATTCAATCATTGGCAAACGATTGTTTCTAACGAAAATTCGGACGTACTCAGCGCGATGTTTCTGATACGGTTCCTTATTGTAAATGAAATCACCAATTTCTTGAACAATCGGACGAGGCAAAACTTCTCTTGCTGTCAATGGCGACGAATATTTTTTCAGGGTAAGCCGCACGAGGAGCCTCCCAGTTGGAGCGGATTTTTGAAAAAATCAGTAAAATATCTTTTCCGCGGCATCATAGACAAATGTTGCGACAGGAGACGAGGCTTTCGGATGACAATTTAGTAGTGAAGGAAAACAAAGTTTTCATTTGTTTCATAATCTCGTCTCGAATAAATGTCTGATGCGACCATCACAGTTAAGAAAAGATTCATATTTGTCACTGCGTTCTTCCGGACACGGCGCTAACGTCAGACGACAGAGAGAAAGCTGCCCGCAAAAGCGCTTCGCGTGACATTGCCGTTTAAACAAAAAACGAACATCTGAATGCGAGCATTAGTCTTCTATTATCCGATCCCAAAGTGTCGCCCACGATGACGGAATACAGTGTTCTGATTGGCTCTCAAAAAGCAAATTCTATTGCTTGCCATTTGAACACTAATTAATATTTTTTTCAAATCCTTCGGTCAGAATGCTTAAAATATCGTCCCGAACCCGGCATTACTCGGTCCGAAGGTCTTTCTAAATCACCCTGTAGAAACAATAAGGAAAACAGCGGGATGGACGACTGGGTCACTCACATTCGCAAAGTTCTATAACTTGAATGTTGTGTCGCACAAAAGTGCGTTTGCAAAGTCCGTGCTAGAGTGCAAATAGCACGCATGGCTACTACTATGTTTAAGGTTAATTATTAGTCAAGGACATGTTACACTAATAAGAAAATAAATCGCTATCAGCCGAAATATTCCTGCTGTTGCAGCCTTTCAACAACTACATGATGATCATGGAGGGAGAGGCGCGAAATACAATTGAACAATTAAACGAACTTACCTGTAAGTGAAGTTCTATTGTAATTGTATAAGCGCCTCTTCCGAAATGATCACTCCCACCCAAAAAACCCCAGTTTACGTGATACGCAAACCCCTAAACGTCAAATAAAAGCTTTGAAATAATGACGAAAGTAGGGGAATGCATGCGCGACAGGGGCGACGCAGTTTGTTTTTACCTAACTGCTGTAAAAATTGTGGCGACGTCGGTGTGGAATGGAGGTACTACATGATGATCATTTCGGAAGAGGCGCTTATACAATTACAATAGAACTTCTCTTACAGGTAAGCTCGTTTAATTGTTCAATTCTCTTTCTCCCTCCATGGGTTCGCTCGCCTCGAGCGCTCTCTCGCCCTGCGTCCATCATTTTTCACGCTTCGAACGGTCCTTTGTGTTTACATAATTTGTCCACAATTGTTTAAAAATATTGTTGATAATCGTAGTTAATAGCATGCCAAACGCGGTAATCTTTTAGAAAAGTGTTATTGTCTCTCTTCCTCTACCGTTTCTCTCGCCTCGCCCTGTCTCCCTCCCTCCTACCCGTCCGCCTCGCCACTCGCGCGCTCTCTCTCTCTCTCTCCTCTCTCTCCCTCTCGCTTCCTTCATAATTTCTCACATCTCGCGCTCTCTCTTTCTCTGACTACCTTTTCTCTCGTCTCGCGCTCTCTTTCTCTCTCCCTCTATTATTCCTCACGCTTCGCGCGGTACTTCTTGCTCTACCGCTTTTCGCTCTTCGCAGGGTCTCTCTCCCTGTACCCGTTTTTCTGACCACCCGCCGACAAATCTATGTATTTTTAATGTCTTCTAATAAGCGATGAGTACATTACTCTTCCTTTATTGTTCCGCGCGCCTCACATTGTCTCTATTCCTCCACTAAATTTTCTGGCTACTCGTCGGCAAATGTCCATATTCGTCAAATTTGTAATAACCAATTACAGGGCGAAGAATATATTGCTCTCTCTCTCTCTCTCCCACCATAAGTTCGCTCGCCTCGCGCGTTCTCTCTCTCTCTCTCTCTTCCAGTCTACCATCTTTGCCGCCTTGAACGGTCCATCGTCCGTAAAAACTTCAAAAGCGTTCACACATAATGCGATTATTATACGATCCAAAAGAACTAGTTCAAAAATTATTCTATAATTATTTGAATTCACATAATTTGTCCGCAAATGTTTTGAAATATTGTTGATAATTGTAATTAATAGTATGCTAAACGCTGTAATCCTTTGAAAATTTATGTTGTGTCTCTTCCTCTACCGATTCTCTCGCCTCGCGCTGTCTCCTTCCCTTTACCAGTCCACCTTGCCGCACGCGTTCATTTATTCTATCGCTCTCTCTCTCTCTTCCCCTACCATTTCTCTCGCCTCGCGCTGACTCTCCCTCTCTCACTACCATTTCTCTTGCCCTATGCTCTTTTTCTCTCTTCCTCTACTGTTTCTCATGTCTCGCGCGGTCTTTCTTCTTCTAACGCTTTTCGTTCTTTGCACGTACCGCTTTTTTTGACCACATGCCGACAAATGTATATGTTTCTAATTGCTTATACATAAGCGATGAGGTCTTATAATGTTTTTCGACCAATTGAATTTTTTTTCCATCGTGAATTATTTTGTATTCTTTATTCACAGAATCATGCAAGTCGTCGAAGCTTGATTATATATTGATGTTACCCTTTAGATTTTTGGGATTTCGAAATACTGGCTGTTCGTTTTTTTTTTTATACTGGCCTTACTGACTTGCATGCATGTATGGTACCTTGCGACAAGGGATTCTACAAAACGTATCTGCACACAGGGCTCCATCAGTTGCGGGATTTTCTTTCTTACTCTTTTCTTTCTTTCTTTCACCTTCTTTCACAACTTGCTTTCACACTCACTTTCACAACAAATTCTTTCTTACTCTTTTCACAAATGTACACTTCTTACTTCTCGAATTTGCGGGGAAAAAATCAATTCCGGGAATTAATCAAAATTTTGAAGAACAGAAATTCCGAAAAATTGGAGAAAAAAAATTATTTTAAAAAAATGTGAATTCTGTCAGAAATTTGTCCCACACTGAGATGATAACTTACCCCGAGTTTTTTTTTCAGTAAAGAAACGTAGTTTTTCTTTTTTTCAGATCTTCCCGTTTTTTATCATTTTTTTCTATTAAAACCTTTGATCGAAAAAAATTTATTTGCGGACAAATTTCAAGATTAAAAGTTTGGTGTTTACAGATTTTGTTTTTTAATTCCTGTACACTCATTGTTCACCGAGATTCAGCCTTTCGAAAATCACCGAAAAATTCAGAAAATTTTCTCGTTTCCTCAATTTTTTGCACTAGTGTATATGATTTACAATTACAATTTATCCAATTAATTTATCGTTCGATAATTTAAAACCCCCAATAAACCAGCTTATATAATAACTTGTTGTTGACCAGGCTTCTTGGGCCTCTTATACTTCTAAATAATTGTAAATATTCAATTAATATTGCAGTTATGTTCGGTGTAAGAATAAAGTGATATGCCACGGAACGGCTAAAATGGTGGATGGCATAATTACCAATCTTCATCCTCATTCGGAATTTTGTCTACCCGATGAAGGTGCTGAGGCCATCGCACGATTCAAACAGGCTTTGGCGGAAGCGCTGTCTCGTCATCGGTACGGCCTGAAAGCGCTGTACGAATCTCTCGCTGCTGTGTAAGTGTTATACACAAATAGCGAATTATGTCTATAAGCAGTTAGAACAAAAATATTAATTTCTGCACGATGCTGAATTGCTCGGTACGTCATTCCTGCATAATAGTCATCCGGAAGCCGCGGCAACAACATCATCCAGGAGCTCCGGAGGTATATGAAAGAGTGTCGGAGAAAACGTTATCCCCGCTGCCCTCGTACCCTCGCGGAATTCGCGCAGCAATGTCAAGAACACGCGACAAATTTGGACTACGTCGCTGGTCGCTTGTCAGTGATGCTCATAACTGACATCAACGATTCGTAGCACGCCATTTTTTATGACGCAAATTTTATCAGCGAGGAAATGAGCGAAGTCACCAGGCTATTCATCGATGCTACTTTTCGATCACGACCCAGGAGTGCGATTACGTGCACGATCGAATTCGACAGTCGACTTCCTACGACTTTCCGTTCTCTAGATATGACATGGTTCATGGTTACTAGAAATGTAGGGTTTTTTGTTGGTGGTCTGAATAATTCCATGGCGGGCGTTTTATTTAAAATGTTTTAATTTATGTAAAACAATAAACCCAACTTTATTTCAGTGTTTATATACACAATTTGACGACTGTGCTTATTTTATCGTGTCCATTTCGTTTATTGTGATTGTGACACTCTTAATTGGATGAAAACAAAATTCAAAGGTCAGTTTATTATAAAAGTAATTGTAAATGATAAATGTTTGGACAAGCTCTAATGTTAGCCTTTTTTTTATGAGGTTATATCAACCTGTCACTTCTTAGCCTCAAAGTAATCCAAACCAATTCAAACTAAGAAAATGCAATTATAGAAAAGTTAGAGCATTACAGACCTTGAGTTAACGTAAGTATTCATTGTAAATAGATGGACGCATTGCAGGGTATATGTGTTAAATGCAGTAACGTGATTAGAGATGGTTTACAGCTTCCTCGACAACGTTTAAATAATTTAATAAGCTCACCGATTTATCTCTATTTTGCTGCGAGAAAAATGTTGTGCTGTTTTGCCTCAGCTCATGTACAGATATCGCACTATATATACTAATATCCAACTTGAAATTCTAAAGATGTTACTGGTGCAAAGATGTTACTCCAGCAACATTTACTAAGAGAGGAAGAAGCCAATGCCAAGATTCGGTTGTTCAACAACCAACGAAGATTTTTAAGGGACCAAAGCGATGTATTCGGACTGCACGATGGACATTTTGTCAAATTGTTTCGGTTGAATAAGGACATGGCATATTACTTATGCCAGCGACTTACTCCGTACATCAGTGGCCAGGATAATTTTTTGGCAGTTCGAGCCGATCTGAAGATTTTTGCAACCCTCGCTTTCTCGGCCACTGGAACGTACCAGAGGCCAATAGGACAAAATTTTCTCTTTCCAATGGGTCAATCAACAGTATCAAAATGTGTCAGGCAAATAACAAATCTAATATGCACACATATGGCTAATGAATGGATTATTTTCCCCACAGAAGCTGAGGATATACGTCGCAAGAAAGAACGGTTCGTGCAGGCTGCAGGATTCCCAGGCACACTCGGTGCAGTAGATTGTACGCATGTGGCAATTACAGCACCAACAGAAGAGGAACACAATTATCTCAATCGGAAAGGATTTCACTCCAAGAACGTACAGATTGTGAGTTTTTTGAAGTTACTATTTTATTATTAAGGTATAACCATCGCAGAATGGGTTGATTCAGGATTTTCCTAAAATTTTGTGTAAATATTCTTGACATTAAAACGAACAACTTTTCTATGAGACGAAACATTTTCTGCCTGTCTAGAATTTAAGATATTTAATTGCCAATTTTCGATTTTTCCCATCTAACTCATGTAAATTGAAGTGACGTTTCGTTAAAAGTGACGTTTCGTTAAAAAAGTTGCAAGAAAAAACAAAAGAAACGCGACTTCAATTTACATGCGTTTAGATGGGAAAAATAGAATATTGGAAATTAAATATCTTAAATTCTAGACGGCAGAAAATGTTTCGTCTCATAGGAAAGTTGTTCGTTTTAATGTCCAGAATATTTACACAAAATTTTAAGAAAATCCTAAATCAACCCATTCTGCTATAGTTATACCTTAATTTCTGGGACCTGTGACGTCGACTATTTTTTTCCGTGGGAACTTATAAATTTTTAAAATATGAAAATACAATTCAGAAAATTTTATAATATTTATAATTGGAGTCAATTAATCACAGGATGTTGAAAAGCCATTTAGCGGTACAGATAACTGTAAACATTGATCGTGGAATAAGTATTATATATATTTGTGTACGTTTCAGATTTGTGACTACGATCTGCGCATCATGAACATCAACCCAAGGTATGCTGGAGCTACGCATGATGCTTACATATGGAGGAACTCAGTGATAAGTGCAGAAATGGAGCGCCGGTACAATGAAGGTATTGATACTAATTTCGAAATATGCATGAATTGATGCATTGTACTGGGAGAAATTTATTGCAATAATGATGAAAATAATTTAATGTTTTATGTTCGTATCATAAATGTTCACTCACACTCGTACAATTTTATTTATCTGTCAATTTCTATTTCATAAATAGGAGATCACGACACCTGGCTAATCGGACTCAGGATATGGTCAGCAACCTTGGTTGATGACACC
>JBAJMU010000316.1:0-13806 GCA_037952995.1 Hyposoter didymator
CGGGAAATCTCGCATAAATCGGCTGTTCGGGATATTTTAACTTCTTTCGGCATTTACACATTTCGGGGCCACGTTTCGGGCTCTATTATCTCACCTCGGGGATAATTCTCCCGGGTTCTCGCTACACGGGCACATTTTCGGGTCGCCATCTTGCTCGAGCCATGTGTGGCTCGAGCACCGGGTCTTCGCAACGTAATTAATCGGGCGGGCATCGGGAATTCACCGCGTACCAACAACTTTTGTAACTCGCAATAAATATACCCATTATACTTTTACGCGCCCGCTCTTATTTCTTCACCTGACCACCAACACCAGATCCTTGAAAAAACANTTTTGCAACAGCGGCAGCAATCCGGGGCAAAATCCGGAACAGTGTGATATCAATTGAAACATTTGTTCTATAATATAACCGTCAAAAAATCAAATTGAAATATTCTGGTAATTTGCCTTTGATTTTGTTATGTTAATTTTTTAGATATTTTAGGAAAGAAAACGTTAACTCGGACTTTTTGAATATAAAAAATATAGAAATTATTAGAACCAAGAACCATTCAAAAATTCAAATTATAACCGCCAAAATTAGCGTCACTACGAACTATAAAAATTGGACAAGCTTTTATGTAATAATAATAATAATGAATAATATGTTCGGATAAATTTTAATTAAACCATATTTTTCGTCAACTTTAAATATTTTATTAACTTGCAAATTACAAAATTATAACCTTTTCAATAACATATTCTCAATCCTCATAAAAAGCCCGTTAATTCAAACATTTGGTCGACTATTATTGGACCATTTTTGTAAATAAAACTTAAACAATTTTTCTAATTTCATTAACTTACAATTTTTATCCGACATTTATGCAAATAGGCTCATCCGATTCGGTTTGAAAGGCTCTTTCATTTAAACCCTCACACTATTGAATTATAATATCATTTATCCCACCTATTAAGTCGCGAAAAACCGCAGAAAACCGCGGAATCGTCGCGAATTGTAATAGGATACTTTCTAATAATCCTACGACTTCGCATACCACTAGGACACATCACAACACGTATGTTAAGCCGAATCAAGGCCCATTTTATCATTATTAATAATAATAATCAATAAGAAATAAAAATATGAAATACTTATGGGGTTTACACACATTTATATTGTTAAATACGGGTTTATTCTTATATATATATTTACATATACATTGTATTCGTATATATATATATATATATATATATATATATATATTGTAACGGTACGAAATTGACTGAAAGACGCTTCGCGTTACGCGTCGGTTCGAGCTTCGAGAGAAAGGAGCAGGTGTGAAGAAAAAAACGAGAGTTTTATTTAATTTTTAACAAATAAAGCAATTTATTCAAAATTCACACGTTATTTTACACGTCACTGTGTGTTCTTTTTATCTTGCATGTACTTCCTTTATTGCAATCGATCCGCAAAAAATAAACGAATTTTTTGACATCAAAATCTCGATGGAAATTTATGCGGTCATTTTACCGCTTACGTGGTAATTTATGGAAATTTATGGTAATTTACGTTTTTCTTTCTTACTTTCTTTGAAATTCGAGTAAAACTCGTTGATTCTATACAATCTTAAGTTGTTTCATTAATCTAGACTATTTTTCCGATGATTAATTACGCTTGTGTAACGTGGCTAACTTTGAACAATGTGAAAGACGCGTATTTGACGCTATGTTGATTTTTAATCTGTTCTGTACGCTGTTATTTTATGATTCGCACGCACGTGTATTTATTTAACACTATAATAAAATAATTTCAATAATAAAACGCCCTAATTTTGCTTTGCGATTGATTTGGACAATTTTTATTTATAAACGCACGCTTATCTCGGTTTTACAATTAAATTTATTGAATTGGACAAGTTTTTCGCACGCTTTAGTTGATTTTCGACAAGTTTTTAACTAGGATTCTGAAGGATTAAATAATTTAATAATCGCGCGGATATCTTTAATTCGGTTGATCAATTAAAGATCAGTTTGTAATGGCAAATAACCCTCATGGATCCTCTCCGGATCCTTCGCTCGGGTTCACCTCGACATATTATTGTAAAGTCGCAAGTTTGAATACCCGGATCTACTATTAAAGTTAAGCGAATAAAATTGTAATGACTCTAATTGTATCGACCGTTAATAAAATAAAGGAATGAATCTGCAGTTGATAACGAATCGAATCTTCTTTACCTTCCTACGAGAAAAGATACCGAACGTTGGTAAGAAAGGGTATTGACCTATCGGTAGTCACGCTGCTATATAACGATAATCGATAATGCAGACTTCGACGTTAGCGGTTGACGGGGAACGATAGTCGATTGATGTTAAAGAAGAGTGCGGGTGTATTGATCGATAGATGGAAAACAATTTATAGAGTCTATTATTTATTCACGTTACACGGGGAAACGACGTGTAAGTTTATTTAGATCCCGTATTTAGGGAAGTGGGATTTGCCCCCCTAGGACCGGAATCTGTGTCGATAAGAATGTTACTTGGGTGACTGAATAAATTTATAATTAACTTACTATTTGGATGAACGTTGATTTTAGTCCAAAGTGACGACTTCTATATCGTCTGGTGTCGAGGGTCGAGACAGAGTTGTCGCCTTGGAGATGTTGTCCCACTGTCGCTGGAGTTCCTCGATAAGAACGAATCGTGTGGTACCGACGAGTCGAGCGAAAGGATAAGATGTGTTTGGATCGACGATATACACAGTTTGTTTAATTGTGGTATTCGAGATAACCCGCACTTTTGGCAAACTGCTTGCGACCTCGACAACTGCGTCGACGACGGATGGTCTTTCGGTGAGGTAGTCCTCAAGAAATGTTCTTAGGATAGATTTTTTATTATTTCCTCTATTTTGTCCCGGCTTTTGACACTGTTGAGCGATGGCACGACGGATTTGAAATTTAACTCCTGCGCGCCTTCTACCCATAATAAATGTCCTTCATTTTAGGAAAAGAAATGATAATGTTAATTAAAATTGCTCTGCTTAATAACGACAAAAGGACTTCGAATAAACGTGCTCTGATATACAGCACAGAAAAATCAATCGAGGATGAGGAAATCGATGTTTCTAGGGAAAATGGCCTCAGTCGGTGAAGAAGAGGACAAGATTGGACAAAATTGGACAAAATTGGACAAAATCCGAGTTAACGTGCTTGAGAATCAGCACGGTTATCAAGGCAGTGAGCCTTGCTCACTGCCTACCTACAGAATAAAAAATTGCAATATCAATACTGGGACAAGTGTTTCATACTAACTTTCGAAACGAAACTAGTCAATGTTTCATTTACGTACAAAATTAAAATTTACAATATCATTACTGGGACAAGTGTTTCATACTAACTGACAAAACGAAAATAGTCAATGTTCCATTTACGTACAGGATTACAATTTACCATATCAATACTGGTACCAGTGCTTCGATGGTTTTCAATAATTCGATCAGGTTTCTCGAATTTTTGCCCATAACCATCCATACGCTGAACGGCTGACGCCTCACCCGTACACGGGGACATTTGAAATATTTTTGGTGTTTATACATTGTACCGCAGGTTTTAACTTGAGGCCCCCAATACTGCTTGAAGGGTAACGATAACGGCCCTCTGGGCCGGACAAGTATTCTGTGCATACGCTCAACGTACGGTGGTGACCGTACGGTCACCTGGCTGGCTGTTTCGATTGTATTTGCCGAACGAGATAGTGCCTCTTGCGCCCAGCAAAAAGCATATCCAGATATTGTTTAGCTGCAGTGAGTTAGTAAGGTCAGATGGTAAAGCACCTCAAGCTGGACATTGGGTTTGTAGTTACTACGACGCAAAAAAAATTTACATTTACAATTCAAGTAGAGCTAGCACGCTCCATAGAGATCATAAAATTTATCTGGAAAAATTATTTCCATTTTATGACATTAACAAGAAAAATTCAGTTGTGTTCCCGTCTGTTGATAAACAACCGAACAACAATGACTGTGGTCTTTATGCCATAGCATTTGCCGTATCGTTGTTGTATGGCTTGAAGCCAGAAAACGTAAGATATTACCAGCCAGGTATGCGTCCACATTTGCTCAAAATTTTTGAGTCACAAAAAATCGAACATTTTCCGGTTGATAAAACTAATACAACTTTTGTACCATGTCTAGAGATTGTACAAAAAAAACGAAAAGAGAATTGGAAAAAACAATCCTGGAGGTTGAAGCAGAAAAAGTTACATGTAGACCCGGCTCAGACAAACGATGATTTAAGAGCGACAACAAATGTTTTTAATGAGAAAGGCATTGACAAACCTGTTGTCAAATCTCAACCTACCATTAAAGTATGTGCAAAAAAACGAGAAGCTTCTTCTCCTAAACATGCATGTGCAATAAAAAAAATTTGTCAGAGTTTACCACAAAATGATGATAAAGTGGTGCGTACTCAACGACCGTTCAATTCTCAGGGGTCATTACAAAATTGTATCAAGTCGTGTACGAGTACACAACTTGAAATTGAACAAGTGTTGCGTACACCAAAAGCTACTGTTCCGCAGATTACAGGGCGACATGAAAATAACGATGCAATGGTTATTGACGACGTACGAAATCATACCGATATAGTATTGGGTACGGAACAAGCTGCTGTTCCTCCGAGTAGAGTACTCGAAATCGATCAAGTATTACAGACGCAAAAAGCTGGTGATTCTCGAAGTTCTGTAGAAATAAAGAATGATGACGTAATAGGTACAGAACAAGCGGTTGTTTTTATTGAACAAGTGTTGCGTACACCAAAAGCTACTGTTCCTGAGATTACAGGGCGACATGAGAATGACGATGCAATGGTTATTGACGACGTACAAAATCATACCGATATAGTATTGGGTACGGAACAAGCTGCTGTTCCTCCGAGTAGCAGAGTACTTGAAATCGATCAAGTATTGCAGGCGCAAAAAGCTGGTGTTTCTCGAAGTTCAGTAGAAAAGAATGGTAACGTAATAGGTACAGAACAAGCGGTTGTTTTTATTGAACAAGTGTTGCGTACACCAAAAGCTACTGTTCCTCAGATTACAGGGCGACATGAGAATGACGATGCAATGGTTATTGACGACGTACAAAATCATACCGATATAGTATTGGGTACGGAACAAGCTGCTGTTCCTCCGAGTAGCAGAGTACTTGAAATCGATCAAGTATTGCAGACGCAAAAAGCTGGTGTTTCTCGAAGTTTAGTAGAAAAGAATGATGACGTAATAGGTGCAGAACAAGCGGTTGTTTTTATTGAACAAGTGTTGCGTACACCAAAAGCTACTGTTCCTCAGATTACAGGGCGACATGAGAATGACGATGCAATGGTTATTGACGCCGTACAAAATCATACCGATATAGTATTGGGTACGGAACAAGCTGCTGTTCCTCCGAGTAGCAGAGTACTTGAAATCGATCAAGTATTGCAGACGCGAAAAGCTGGTGATTCTCGAAGTTCTGTAGAAATAAAGAATGATAACGTAATAGGTACAGAACAAGCGGTTGTTTTTCAGAGTACCAAACTTGAAATGGAACAAGTGTTGCGTACACCGAAAGCTGCTGTTCCTCAGATTACAGGGCGATATGAGAATGACAATGTGATAGTTATTGATGACGAGACGATAACGCCTCCAGGTAATAATGAACAATCTTTCGATAGTCGTCAAACTCGTTTAATTGCTGATGGTTCACTGCTCAATGATGACCACGTTGAAGAATTTGGCAATTTATTGAAAATGGCGTCCAACTCGGCATTTGAGCAAAGACCCCCGTGGCTTCTTTACTTTCCTAATCGAATAGAGGCTGTCGAGCCGAATAAAAAACATATTCAGATTTTATTCAGCTGTGCTGAATTAATTTTGAAGAACAACGAAACTCACGCAGGACATTGGGTTTGTAGCTATTTTGATACGCAGAAAATATTCATTTATGACTCCATGGGGTCCAAAATGTTGCATAGATATCACAAAGTGTATTTACAGCATTTATTTCCCAACTATGATTTTGACAGAACCGACTCTGTATTGTTTCCGAGAGTCGATTTGCAACCGAATGGTCGCGATTGCGGATTATTTGCAATGGCGTTCGCTACATCGATATTCTACGGAATCAAATCAGAAACCGTTAGATATGATTGTGCAAAAATGCGCGAACATTTGCTAAAAATCCGAGAGTCAAGGATAATAGAACATTTTCCATATTTGGCAATTGAAAGTAACGCCGTTCGGGAAGTTCAATGCATAGTAGATGAACAAAAAGTAATTGACAACGATGTGGGTAGCGATAAATTTTCCAGTTTTGATTGTGGAAATTTGACGGAACTAATAAAATCTTGGTCCTTAGAAAATGAAAAGAAGCACATTGAGGTCTCATCGAATGATGGTTGCACGGATATATTGTGTGACAGAATACCGATCGACAAATTAAACTCCAACAGGTTGGAATCTTTGGTAGAAAATGCTCCTGTGATAGGTTTAAAAAAACCGACAGTCTTAAAAACGAAAATACCAGCAGTGTCAAAGGCACCGAATCATATAAACCATTCGACCGTTAATCATAAAGTGAATAAAGTCACGAGCGTTGGTCGAATTAGAAAAGATCATAAAATTACCGAGCATAATGTTAAAATGCGAGCGAAAGCTACAATTGTTAATAAATATTGCAAATACATTCGAAAGACGGCTTGGATTAAAACTAAATTTACGAAGGAAAGGTATATTCAAAACATTGCCGGAACGCTGGACCTTCGGTTACCAGAAGATTGTCGACTTGAAGCCGAGCGAATAGTAAGATGGTGCTTTGTTACCAGGCAAAAATACGTTATTGCACTAAATAAAACTTTTAAATCCCTTAAAGAAAAAGCTATAGTGTGCCTTACGCGCGTCGCGAATAGACCCGTTTCGAATAGTAATGAATACGTTCAGATGTTGTGCGGTCAAACACTGCACACTGCTTCGTCGGAGGCATATTTTGCGGAAACTGCTTATCATGCTTTTGCCTTAGGTCGATCAGAGCCTATTGTAATGAACTCTGAAGGCAAGGCTATGAACGTGTTACCGCTGATCAAGGGGGAGAAAAGAAATCAAAAATCGTGGAAGTGTGGTAGTTTGTGTAAAATAAAAGATTATGGTACTCAAATGATAAATCATTTGAAAGGTTTCTTCAACAAACTAACTACATGTAAACTATTCAAAATTTTTGGGTTCATTAAACGGACTCAGAAATGTTCTAATCGAACAACTGATAACAAACTCGGCCACTCGCATGGTTGTTACATTGATACAAAGAGTTGTTCCTCACAATTCTTGTCACTACAAGTATTATCACCACATTTCCCAATGATACGGTGTATCAAAAGATTGACATATCAACTGATGAACTTGTATACGAAACTTTGCGATCTAGATGCTCAATTCAATAATAGCAATGCTGAAACGCTTCGAGAAATTGCAGACCAAGCTCAACAGAAAGCACAAGGGATAAAATCGGAAGCTTTAGAAATTAATCTCGATGAAACTGAGATAAGATCACAGTATAAAGCAGCATTCAAAGCTTTGGCCAAACGGACTATAGATTTACCACGGTATGCGTGTATATCGTGTGAAAAACTTTGTGTCAAAAAAAGTATTTTTCCCATAAAAGTGTCTAAAGTATCGAAATATGGTAAAATTTGGAATGAGATACTACAATTTCTCCGTAAATATGGAAAAATTCCGGAAGAAAGCTACATTTGCCGTTATTGTGATGCCAAATTGAAGGAAGATAAGATGCCCCCCACGTGTGTTCTTAATGATCTTCATAATCCTAAGGCACCACCAATAATATCGGAACTCAATACGTTTGAGAAAATATTAATTCAAAGAGCTAAAGCTTTCCAAGTTGTTCAGAGATTGGGTACAATCATGAACAAAAAATTGCCGCAGAAGCATATGATTCCAAAAGCTTCAGGTAATAATTTCGTACTACCTTTGCCATTGGAGGAGACACTGAAAAAGATTTGTCTTCCCACCGATCCGATTAATATCAATCACGAGTTGTATATTTTAGTTCGTGGTATTCCGACAAAATCTAAAGTAGTGTGGGAACGATTGGTGGATAAAAACAAAGTATTCAAAGCTTTAAAATGGCTAAAATCAAATAATCATCTTTATGAACAAATAAAGTTGCCTACGTGCCCTGACGATTTACTCCCTAAAGATATTCCTGATGTCGAATTTAAGGAAGACGAATCTAGAGGAAATCCGCCCGCGTCAACCGGGAATACTGAACAAAAATTGAACACGGCTGGAGATGCAGTTGAAAAAAAAAAAGCTCTTCTGACTCAGATATCAGGATCTGATCCTTTTTATCAGCCATATACGATTCTTCCAATTCACGAAAAAAGAATTAATGCATCTGCAACGGATCTTTATCAAATGCTTAAAGTCAACGACGTTCCTCTAAACAAGAATCTACCCGATTTGGATTGTCAATGTTTTCCTCATTTACATGCTTATGGCAATAATGGGCAAAATCAAAAAAGATCTGTACGTCTTACGGATTTTGAGTATTGGAAAACTCGGTTCATGTCCGCAAACAAAGAATATCGGTCAGATGTACAATATCTTTTTTATGCTTTACACGATAATTACGTGCGACAGCTGAATGCTGGAATCTATCACAAATTAAACATAACGAATCCAAAAGAAAAGTATACGGCGGCTAGTTATCTGGATCAATTGTCTAAAGACCAACTAGAGTCGAACTTGAATTCGATATTTTCTAGGTTACGTAATACGGAACAATTTTGGAAAATACCTCGAAGTAATTTGAAAGCCATGACTCGCGAATATGGTCCTGCCACGTGGTTTCTTACCATCAGTCCAAGCGAATGGTTATGGGATGATTTATTTGAATATATCCGTCAGGTGAATGATATTTCGATTGATGATAAAATTCATCCGATGGAGTTGGTCATTAAAGACCCAATATCGACAGCGCGATTCATGAATATCAAATTCAAAGGTATGTTAGATTTCATTTGTTCCTCGGCCAATCCTTTGGGTGGATTTGAACATTACTTTTGGCGGCTCGAGTATCAAACAAGGGGTGCACCGCATTTTCACCTCTTGCTTTGGGTGAAGGACGCTCCGATAATTGGTAAAGCATCGCCTGAGGAAATCACTGCCTTCATAACGAAATACGTTACCTGTAGGATGCCCGACAAAAATGTTTCGCCCGAGTTATATAGACGGGTCAATGCTCATCAGATGCACGTTCACAATAAATACTGTTTGCGTAGTAAGAAAACGAAAACTGGATTTTCTCGACGGTGCAAATTTGGCCATCCACGTCCGTTAACGAAAACTTTTCAGCTCAGAGACGTCGCCATGTCCATTGTTGGTAGGAAAAAGTTGAAAACGCGTAGTCGATTATACGATTTGCCACGTGATGCAGCTGAAGCTAATATAAATGATTACAATCCAGCGATACTTTGTGCTTGGGAAGGAAATATGGACATTCAGTTCATCGGTGAACAATCTACCGTACTTACGGCTTATGTTACAAAATATGTTTCAAAAGCGGAAAAAAGTAACTTCCAGACACCCTTTGATATAATCAATTCATCAAAATCTCTAGTCAGTTGTCTCTGGAATTGGGCAATGCGTTTGTTGAATCACCGTGAATGCGGTGCAGTTGAAGCAGCGGATAGTGTTCTTGGACATTCCTTATGGGGGACTGATCCGAAGACTACCATCAAGTGGTTAGACGTCAATATGATTAGAAGTCGTAGATTGAAAAATCGTAAAGAAATTGAATCATTAGATCCCCAATCGACAGATTTGTTTTATCCGTCCGTTGTCGATTCATATTATCCAAATCGGCCCACAGAATTGGAATCTCTTAATCTTTTTGATTTTAGTAGATGGTACGATATAACAAAAGTAAAACCGAAAAAAAATCCAGAGGTTTACAAAATCGGTCCAGCGACGTTTTTGAAAAAACGTTCGCGAGCGTGTCTCGTAAACCATTACATCTATAATGTGAAAACCGAACCAGAACGTTATTATTATACATTGCTATTACTCTTCAAAGCATGGCGAAATATTGATGATCTCAAAAACAATAAAGATACTTATGGTGAGGCATTTTCGTCATTGCAGACAGAACTTGCCGATGCTCTACGATATCACGATAAAATAGATGAAATTCAACAAGCTATACAGTATGTGAATGAAGACGTTGAGAAATTACTGATGAAAGATAGTCCTGAAAATGCAGATGAATGTCTTGGTAATAACGACGGTGTACTAGAATGCGTACCGATTGAAGTAGAAGAGGCTGTGAGAGATGTTCAAGATATTGCAGATATGATCGATGTTGAGAACGTGACGCAGATGGTTGATGCATTGAATGCCGATCAAAAGCGTGTCTTCGATAAGGTCATATCTGCTATAACTTTGGATCAAGAGCCACTCCGACTTTACGTAAGCGGACCGGGGGGAACCGGGAAAAGTCATCTTTTAAGCGCTATTAGAGCACGGCTCAAGAAGAATTTTGGAAAAGATACTGCAGTAGCTGCTCCAACAGGAATAGCTGCATTCAATGTCAATGGTTTGACAATACATCGATTGCTTCAATTACCCGTTGAACATGGTCGTACTGCAAAGTATAAAGAGCTTTCCGATGGAGTACTCAAGTTGTTACGAGCTGAACTAAAAAATGTTACTTTGATAGTTATTGACGAAGTATCCATGATTTCCAACGTGACCTTGATGTATATTAATTTGCGGTTAGCGGAAATATTCAATACCCAAGACTCTGAAAATGGTTGGTTCGGTCAGAAACATGTACTCCTATTTGGAGATTTGTTGCAGCTTCCACCTGTACATGAAGATCCAGCTTTCGTCATGTTATCAAGTGATAAAACGGAAAAATATATCGGAGGGATAGGATCATTCCATTTGTGGTTGGAGTTATTTTCCTATAACGAATTGACAATAAACATGCGTCAAAAAGACGATAATACGTATAGGGATTTGTTGTCTAGAATTCGTATAGGCACAATTATCGATTCGGATATTAAGATCTTAGAGTCACGAAAATTACAGTTCCAGGAATTACCATTAGTATATAAAGCGCTAGTAGTAGTGAATGGTAATGATACCATACTATACTAATATACCATACTAATAGCTTGTATAGTACAATGGTACTATACAAGCTATGCGGGATAAACGACAGTATTTTCTAGTTGAATTTCGCGAACTCTCCCTCAATTGAATATCGCCAGCTGAACCCCTTGCTGCGAAATATCTCATGCACCGAGGAAGGACAGTCGTCATCTCCGCCTCGCGCGCTGAGCTACAACTCGTCCTGAAAACACCGCGTTCGGCGTTAAATGTGCCATTTTAGGCCTAGTTCCACGACTCGAGGTTAAACGCGAGATTTAGTAACCGAACGTTGAATCTAACCGCTGCTCTAGCAAGCGATTTATCGCAGTTGCGTTCCACAGTGCACTTTTAACCGGGGTTTTTGGAAACCTATATTACATTAGAAATAACACCAACCGAGCGCTTATTCCTTTTCAAATATCTTCGATGATTGGCTTTCTGAAATGGGACAGTGTGGAAGGAATACGTTGAATATTCTTTTTGATCCTCCAGTTCATGACGTATTTGTTGCAGGACTTGAAATACATTTTCATTCGATAAGCGAAGTCGAACGGGTAAATCGATGTGATTAAATTCATCAAAATTCGTTTTTTCACAACTTTTGGCCTTCATTGTTAAAAAAATCTTTGACTTCTGACTGAAGACGATAATAGAGCATCGATAATTCGTCTGCCTGCTACGTTTTGGCAACATTATTATTTGTGTGTCCAGTCGAATTATTGTTAACCTTCCGTAAACACACAGTACAATCAGTGCACCGTCTTAGACACACATGGGTCAGGCGCCCTACTGTTTTTTTACTGTACTTTTGGACTTGTTGAGAAAATCTGAAAAATTCAGGAAAGTACTTTTCGATATATGGGAAAAGAGCCTGCAGTGTGGGTGATGGATAAAAATTCTTTTTAATTATTGTTATATATTTAATGGTAATCTATACGAAAAAGGGGAAATTAATGGCATTCGCTGAATCTGCTGGACACCCAACACCCATATGTTATATGAGGGTTAATACACATTACAAAGAGAGAAACGGGAAGTTATAGTTTGAGAAATGAGATTTCGCAAGCAGCGAGCGAGCTGTCAGTTGGTACATACATATCACTCATACACCCATAACCGATATATGACGGAGGTTTAGCTCGTTAAACGCCCAATCTCAGCCGGTTATATTTGACCGACGAAACTGTGGCTTAACCGTGGATTAAGAAGTTGCGGAACGCGCGTTTTCCATTAAACCCCGTTTACCAACTTCACCGAGAGTTATGGAACCGGGCCTTAGTCGTGTTCTTTAGGGTTCGAAGTGATCCAAAAAGTGTAGAACTGATCCGCTCGCGCATGCGTAGACGGAGTTGTCCATCTCGCTTTTTGCTGTCTACGCATACGTCAGCGGATCAGTTGTACACTGTTTGGATCACTTTGAACTTTTTTCTCTTTGTTAATCGATCACCTTGTTTTCCGTCTATGATGAGAGAATTTTTTCTATTGAAGACGAGCTATACTATGAGATTCGCGAACTCTCCCCAATTGAATATCGCCCGTTGAACCCCCTGCTGCGAAGTATCCTATGCACCGAGGAAGGACAGTCAACGCCGAACGCGGTGTTAAATGTGCCATTTTGCNTTGTTCCTTAATGTATCCCGTTTGTTCCCGCCCCCTCTCAGCGGCTACCCCAGTAAGGATAAACATGGATGAGGAATTCCTTCGCCGAAATTATTTTTGAAAACCATGCACGCCAAGTCTTTGTATAATCTTTGCAGTGAATTCGTCCGGTAAGTACGTGTACGTGTACGCGTGCCCTTGTACGCAAACGTGCCCTTTTTTATGTTTCGTTTCCCGTGGAATTGTATTGTACGTACATTCATGATCTTTAGCTAGCATGAAGTCATCATAATATTCGGGATAATCATGCTGGAATCCTCCGAAATGGGGAAACCCTTGAACCGAATGTGTCGAGGGCGCACGTTTGTCTGTGAAATTTAGCCACTCATTTATGAATTCTTGGCTATATCGCAATGATTTCATTTTTTTTTGTTTCAATTGAGTTTGACAATTTTTGAGAAGATGTTTATGAAGGTCAAAAGATTGTTTGCAGTGAAGAAAAAGTAAAATACATAAATATAGTGAATGAAAAGTGTTTCATTGCAAAGTGATATCAATAATAAAATTGAGTCTTTTTTTTCCTACTGAGGTTGCGATTTTTAAATAGTTGGCGTTATTTTTTTACTTTTCTGGAGTATTTTTCCACGGATTTCCTTTATTTTTGGGAAGGGCCATGTTTATCAAAATTTGAATGATGGGGAAATTTTTATACAAAGTAATATAAAGATAATTGAGTCATAATTTTCCGAATGAGGTTGCACTTTTTTAATACTTGGCGTCTTTTTTTTACTTTTATCAAGTATTCTTCCACGGATTTCACTTCTTTTTGGAAAGTAGGATATTCAACAACATTTTTTTTAATAATAGAGGGATTATTTGTTCTGGTTGGTTGTTTAGGAGAGAAGACAAATCTGTTCAAAAACTTCCGTCGACAGCCCTGGTAAATCTCTTAAAATATCTCGAAAAGAGACTTGATCAATCGCTTGAGAAACTCTCGTACAGACTCTCGTTCAATCTCTTAAGGAA
>JBAJMU010000032.1:0-11580 GCA_037952995.1 Hyposoter didymator
GAACGCTGTTCACGTTGGTTTTTGCACTTTTTGATTGTGCAAGAATTTTATTAGCACAGATTTAGTATAATATTGAAGACGTTGCACAATATTATTTATCGCGATAATTGTCTAAGCTTAATTCGTTGTCACAGATTTAATGTAGACTTAAAACTGCGTTTTTATTTTTAATTAACAATTTCGAAGAATTGTTTTTTTTTATCGATGTTCTGATGTTCTACCAATTTTGTAAATTTAAAACTGGTCAAACGATTTTGAGATTTAGAAGATTTCGTGATTTAGATTTTTGTAGATTTCCTGGAAGTTTTTCCGCTGCCACCAGTTTTAATATAAAATTAAAAGTGGTGTGTTTTTCGCGGACTTGAGGTTCTGATGATTTTTCAAAAGATTCTTCGCGAGTTTTTCCGCTGCCACCAGTGTTAATATAGTGTTAAAACTGGTTTGATTGGCGATTTTCTGATTTTCCGCGAGGTTTTCCGCTGCCACCAGTTTTAATATAGTATTTTGTTACGTCCCGAGAGCAGGGTCTCGATGGGATCGTATTTGTTCGGCTTACTTGCCAATGATTGAAACCGACTTACCGACTGATTGACGTCGTTGACTCTGGAGTCTCCGGTTACCGGCTGCCGAATACTATATTTTAAACGAATTTGGTTCGGTAGGTGTTGGTTTGGGTGGGTTGTTGACCACTAGCGTCTCGTAGACCCTTTTAAGAATAATGTTTAACACCTTTAATTTTGTTGAAGTTAACAAAATATGTAATGGTTTATTTGAATGAAGTCGATGTTGGGTTTTACACTGACTTTACAATTGTTGGTTGATGTAATTTACACTTATCTTGGAGTGAGATTGTTTTCTGAGTTAGCTATTATTTTATTATCAGAATTATTCGTTGAGAATTTCTATAAGTCGAGTTTTAACACTTGGAATCGCGTACAATGATTTGTCGCGGAAATAGAGTTGAAGATTTTGGTTGACTTGTCGACTCGGACTCTCGATGCTAACTAACTTTTGAGATCGACAATTTTTGTGTCCTGAGCTAAAAGTTCTTTGGATTTTCTGGGGGTAGGATGCTGTGGAAGGGACTGATTTTATTATAGTAAAAAGTGTGGATTGGTTAAAAGATCATTAAGAAAGTGTCGTTAATTTATGATTGGGCTGAATTAGTGGGGAAAACTTTTCTGTAAAGATGATTGGAAGAAAAGTCGTTTAGTATTGTTACGTCCTGGGGTTCCGTTCGATACCCGAATTGACTTATCTTTTAATATTGAAATAATTATAATTTCTATCAAGGTGGGAACGTCTCAACTGACGAGATCTCACGGTGACAATCCGCAAAATTGCTGACGTTAGAGATCTCGCGCTACCGAGAAGGCGCTCCACACCTTCCGAACGCGCGAAGTCCAGCTTATCGCGGACTTCGCGCGCGGATTAATATTCACAAAAGTGCAGGGCACTACTTCAGACTATTAAATTGTCAGTCGATCTGGAGACCTCGAGCTGAACGGTGTACCTGCATGTTAAAGTTTTTCTGAAAATAAGGGCCTCGACCCTCATGGTCGAGGACCCCCTTCAAAGTTCGGTCCGGCAACAATCAGAACGGTCACGCGAAAACACGATTCGCGGACCTTCAACGAAATAAACTAATCCAAAATTATAATTTTCGAATTAGCAAAAGCGAATGACCCTAAACGTCGTCGTTCAATGGGTCATCGCGCAAACCACCAATATGTAAAACGAATGTAAAGTTCTTTGTGGACAAGTTTTAATTATTGTTTTTATCATTAATAAAAGTTGTTAGTCGTTTACCGTTTACAACTAAATCAATACACCAATCGTTTCCTCTATCCCCCGACGTTTCATATACGATTAAAACTCGAAACTATAATATTTCACCTGCCTGGACAACTGGCTCCAATCCCCGATTTGCCTTTGCAAATCCAAAACCGGAGCAACTTTTGCAAGTACGACCACGGTAAGTCCTACCACGATCGGACCAAATACCGGGACGTAACAGTATTTAGGCGCAAGAAAAGAACAGGATTCTGATTGGAAGGACAGTCATTGAAATTAGACTGTCGCTTTGGTTTCGAGGAAAAAGGGCGAGATTGTTCTAACTGCAAGTGGTTGCACGTGCACATCTCGACTTCTGAGAAAAAGAGGAATTTTACGACTTTAGGCGTATGAGAAAATTTGTAGATTGCTCGAATTTGGATATTGGTAATTTATAGTTTTTCGGAGAAAACATATTAAGATCTTTGAAGATTGCATTAGTGGAACTGTTTATCATTGGATTTTATGAGTTTTCGAGATTTCCTGTGGGATGCAGCTGACGGGTGTTAGGTGACAAAAGTCGGGTCTGCTAGAGCGTACGTACGCTCTTGAGTACAACGGGCGCTTTGTGGGGTTTTTCCTATTGCATTCTGCTTATGTAATATATAAGAATATGTGGGAGTTAAAATATATACTAAGCTCTATGCTTAATAATATTTATCAATTAAAATATCGACGAATGATGATATTGATAAGCTAGTGTACTTACTGTTGGTACATATTCAATGAAAAATTTTATGGGGGGCTAGCGTGAGGGCTAGGACGTAACAAGATCCTCTACTCTCACTTAGGAGAGGTCACTGTGCAGGTTCGTGCACTGACCGGCTAGTCTTGCCGGGATGGGTTATCACCTTCAGATTCCCCCGTCTTGCGCTCCGAGGAGATAGCTCGAACTTGGCATTCAAGAACGAATACTCTCGTCCGGAACTTCAAAGTCTTTTAATAAGACTTCACGACGACGTAAGTCGTCAAAATTATCCTAATTACTTATGATTTTTTTTCATTTTTGGTAAGGAATTGGAGAGGGAATAAGGAAATGTGACAGACCTTATAGGCGTACGGGGGATACATCGCATGAGCGAGATCGTTCCAGCCGTCGCCCTCTGGCGGATTTCTCTACTCGAAATGACTCGAAACCAATTGGCGTTCATTATTAACTCTACCTTTATGCAATGTAGACATCATCAGGCAAGTGTTTATAATAAAGAACCCATGGTTTTCGAATCGCCAGATTAAGTTATTTGGTAAAGCCTTTCCAGGGCTGTATTACGTGTCAGAATAGTAATACGAGTAACAATAGGTCTGTTGCCCAGCGGTATTTTTTGTAACGAAGATTTTCCTCGAAGGGTCCATCTTGTCCCTTCTGGGCTCACCTCACCCCTCGCGCACTGCCAACGATCGCGAGAGTGGACTGGGCACCAGATGCGAAGTATCGCCGGAATAATTCCGGCTTTTTATTCGCCCACTCTCATCGGGCATGTTTGACCAGGGCACGCGAGGAACGACGGTGACCGAGGCGGTCCGGCTACTCAGCTCCATAGCTGAGATACAAACGGCAGAGGGGGTCATTCTTGGGGGAGAGTGACAGTGCAAACAAAAGAGATAAAATCACGGTAGACGACAAGATGTAAAATTGACAAGGTAGTTTATTTTCGGAAATTAGCCGATTAGGGATTTACAAAGTTTGGTCGGGCACCGGGACGACTCGCTGTCGACCGGGTCACGGTTACAATGTCTGTTGTAGGGAAGCTGATGGTTCAGCGCGAAGGAAAGTACGCAAGCAGCGCCCAGGGGGACGAACCCACCCGTGGCAAGAAAAATCCCGGCTTACGCCGGAGGTAATGCCAAGCAGGGAGCTCCCGTGGGATCTCACGGGTGTAGGCAAGGCCCACGGCCGCCAAGGTAGCGGAGATCGCAGCGAGGCTTTTTGCATGACCCGGACCCAAAAGGTCCGGGCAGGTAATCTGCTCGCGACCGAGGTAAAGCAGTACGTCGCGTCGAGATCGCGTGAAACAAAGCCGCAAAGGCAACGAACTATCGGAACGAAAGATAACAATACAATACGAAATATTACGCAATGAAACAGAGCAAAGAACGCAAACTACGAATAACAAAGGCTCGAATAAAGAAAATACAAAATAGGCGGAGAAATTCGACTCAACCGAGGTAAACAACTCGAAGCGAGGCGCGGACGGTAGGCGCTCCCACTCGAGCTCCGCGTGGCCTTCGTAGAGCCCACGCGAGCGAGAGAGAGGTAACGAAAATAAGCGCACGCGCGGTGCGAAGCAAAAGGAACATCAAAGAAAGCAGCGAGACAACTCGAAAGGCACGCAACGCCATTTACAATTTCCACAAATGGAACGATAATTAAGAACTAAACAAAGGCAGGTAATCACGACTCGAGCAAAAGGCTCTTAGAGTGTAATGTAAGAGAATCAAAATTACAAAATCAAACCGGCGAAATTCGAGCGATACGAGAATCGCGTGGGCTCCTAACAATAGTAAAAAAAAGGGGACCAAAATCGATAAAGGCCGACTCGACTAATTGGCCGACAGAATTATAACGCAAATCTCAAAAAAAGGGAGAGGGAGTTCGGGGAGACGACGGCAAACAATAAGCCAAAGCTCTCGACCCGTTTTATCTAATCTCCGTACGGGAGGAAACACAATTCACCGGGATAACCGTCAATCTTCATTATCCCGGGACAAACTAAATGGCACCGTTAATCGAGTCGACGAGGGAGATAAAAGAGGGACGGATTCACCGGAAAACCTTCTCGTACAAGGCGCGAAGATGGACAGGCAAAATGGCGGCGTCCTCCCGGGGTGCACGCAGGAACAACACTAATTTTTGCAGTCCCGGGAGCCGGCTCACTGGCGATTCGCCGGTACCCCCCACCACGCTCGATCTCTCGCAGGCAGCGCCAACTCGCTCTCGGCGCGCAGGCTGAGTTCACGCCACGTACAAAATTCTGGCGGGTAATTCAAATTGTCACGTGGCGAAAGAATTACTTCCCTCGCCACGCACAACAAAATTCCTCGAGATATTCCGTGTCCCGGCCGCCACTTGGGTCCCACTCCCCTCGAAGAGTGGGCCGCGACTCGAACACCCTTCCTCTCTCTCTGGCTACGTGAGTACCGCCTGCTGTGTGCTATTTCGCCTCTGCTTTTTTGAATCTTTTCTGCTGCATCCTGCCTTCGGGCCTTTTGGTTGCAGGTTTTTTGGCATGTTTTTTTCGGCCGCTATCACCTTCATTAGTGCTATTGGCGTTTTCTGTCACTTTGCACGAGATAATTCTATTTTTCTGGTTGACGGGATGCCCTAACCTCACTTTCCTGAGATTGCCTGTCATCGCTTTTCGTGCCGACGCTGTGACGAATCTCCGGACGCGTGCTTCTATCTTCCGGGATTCATTGTTACCACACGCTCTCTTACGACTTTTGATCGTCGCCGCTGATATTGATCCACCATTGATCGTGAGTTATCTACGGATCTATATCGAGGACACATCAGGTAAGAGGAACGCCAAGAATCCGGGAAAGGTGGGTGTAGTCTATTACCCGAATTTTGTATTGATTGATTGTTTGATTGATTTTTTTTTTTCAGGTTTTTATGGTTTTCATGGTTTCATGCTTTTCAGGTTGTTATTTCGACGCGGAAGGCAACGTGAGACGGTCCTCTGGCGTGAGCACTATGTCCCGGACAATCTTCGGTTTTGGTTTCTGGTTGACCTTTAGCGTGGCCCGAAAAGGTTCGGACAATGTAGCGACCCGTTCAAAAAGCAGATGAAAATCCGGAAGATTCCGGACCGACGAAAGGACGTCATCTGAGAGGGAGTCAGAAGGAGGTGTTAATAACGGAGTCGGAGGCAAGAACTCTGGTCGTTCATTTTCTTTATTATTTTCTATTGCAGGTAGACTGAACTCCTGAGGCTCATGAGTTTCCGGCAACTCGGGGAGCGCGATTTGACGGGCGTTATACGGCGGACGAGGGTCGCAAGGAGAAGCGTTTTTATCAAAGAGGGCCACCAGCTTGCGCACTCTGTTGGTATGTTGCGTTCTCAACGCGGCATCGCGTTAAGCGTCCTCGGCCCTTCGCACACGAATAACTTTATTTATCCGTTGGAACGCGGCCTGGTACTCCTGCGACTCTACTTCGCGTTCGACCCGCGGAACCAACGTTATTGGCCGCGTGAAGGCCGCAGGAGCGGTAGCAATCTTAGAGCGAACGGCGGAGCATGCGCCGGTACGAGCTCTGATTTTTCACCTTCGGCATACGTGAAAAGACTTAGAACACTAATAATTTAAAACAAATAAAATAGTTTAAAAACAAAGAATAAAATGATCTCTTAAAACTAATAAAAAAAAGTCCCGCCACTTAGACCGGGGATTCAACGTGTTCGGGAATGAGTGAGCCTCGGCGGCAGCGTGGACAGTCGGGTCGGGAATCCACGCTCCGCCGCGGGCGGCAGCACCTCTCGGACCTACGAGCACCGGCAGCGTGGAGCTCGAGCAGCCAGGCGCTCGTTCCCGCTGCCGACACGGGCGTCGCCACCTCCTGGGCGACAGCACTTTGCAGGGCCGGGAAGACGCTCCGCGCATGCGCGCGGTGCGTCCTCATCGATCGCCATGATCGATTCGTCAGTCTAAATTCTGGGAGCATCACGTGCACATTCCTTTCACTCTTTCTCTCAACTTTCGGGCTATTATTACACAATCCAACCGTTTCTTTTCGGCAATCCTGCCAGCCTTTCGGTTCTTAACCATCCTAACTACTTTTCGGGATATATTTCGGGCTTCTTCTTGTATATTTTCGACATAAACCCGGTCCTTGACCATTTTCACCGAGCACGCGGCGGTCAAGCGTCTTGACCGCTCACGTGGGATTCGGGCATCGATTTATTCGCGCTTCGCATCGGGCATTATCCGGGCCATCGCGCTCTCAGCGCAACTTGTACAGTGTCAATAAACTCTATATTTAATTTCCAACCGCTCGCTCTTATTATTTGTTGCTTACCACCTACACCAGACTCCCGCATAAAACACAACGTTAAAAAAATGGAATAGCAAACAAAAGATATGGCTATAAACTATGAACGGATATAAAAATAATCAAAAGGTAAAAGCGAATTTATGGATAGCCCGGCCCGAGTACCGATAGTTAGTGAAAACGACCCGAGGTGGCGTACAGCTTCTGGATTTCAGTCGCGACTCGTAGTCCAGTCATCTTAGGCCATATTTTACGAAGTTCTATTCAAGAGGCCCACCCTCTGGCCAATTTTTTTATAGGTTCTTTGAATATATGGGAATATAGTCCTAAGTTTTCGACCTCCTCCGTGGTATATTTTAGCAATAAAAAATTATTGAAAATTAAAAAATCGCTATTTTTCAGATAATTTTTGTGGAACGCATCCTATCGAAAAAAGTTTCCAATAAAATTTGTTCATTATAACGTCTTCTGTAAAAAAGGTCCTGAGAAAAAACTGCTAACTTTGTTAATTAAGCGGCTAATAGCGAATGAAAAAAAAAATTCTCAATTTCACTTTTGCAACCGCAATCGGTTGTTTATCAACATATCGGTTTGAAACTCGGATATGATGTGAAGACGCCAAAACTCAAGAGATTTGTGCAAGATTTTTCGATTTGCGAGATATAGTTTAGCAACAATCCGCGATTATCGGAAAATCTTTGCTCTTCTGTAGAATTTCCCGACGAAGTCCCACAAGGTGGAAAAAATCGAGGAGCTTTGTGTTATCATACGCAAGCGATTTGGAAAAAAAAAACTTTTTGTGGAAAAAAAACACTGTTTTTCGCCGATTTTAGATTTTTGCTTATAAACAAATAACGATTCTAAACAAAGTTGCGAAGATATCGGAAAAATTCTTGAACCATCTAACGCGTTTTTGGAAAACGAACAATTTAAAAAATTGCAATATCTTAATTACAGCCAGAGTTGTGAATGTTTTTACGTTTGTTTAATTATCTATTGTTGTAATCAACATTTTTGCAAATTTCAAGTTCCATGGCAATCGGTAAGCTTCCGACTATCGGAAACGATACATTTTTTCTCTTTACAAGGAATAATGCTATCCCAATTGTTAATCTTATTATATCGCAATAAATATCGATCGACGGCTCGCCGCCGAGCGCGCGGCGTTGATCGCTGGGCCGCGCGGAGTGGTGGGGGTGCCCCCTCTCACTCCGCAGCCTGGCCCGAGCGGCTTAGCTGCAAATGTTACAACTTACTTAAAAATGGCCGTGGAACAATTTTTTTTTTTTTTCATTTTACGTGATTTTTTCTCATGAATGCGATGGTGTTCTTGAAAAATCCGAAGATTAATTTGCGACAAATTCCAATACATGTGCTTTACTGCTATGGGGTAAAAATAATTTTCAAGAACACCATCGCGTTTGTAAGAAAAAATCACGTAAAATGAGAAAAAAAAAAGTTCCACAGCCATTTTTAAGCAAGTTGTAACATTTGCAACTAAGCCGCTCGCGCCAGGCTGCGGAGTGAGAGGGGGCACCCCCACCACTCCGCGCGGCCGAGCGATCAACGCCGCGCGCTCGGCGGCGAGCCGTCGATCGATAAACATTNTATTGTTTCCGATAGTCGGAAGCTTACCGATTGCCATGGAACTTGAAATTTGCAAAAATGTTGATTACAACAATAGATAATTAAACAAACGTAAAAACATTCACAACTCGGGCTGTAATTAAGATATTGCAAATTTTTTTTTTTAATTTTTTCGTTTTTCAAAAACGCGTTAGATGGTTCAAGAATTTTTCCGATATCTTCGCAACTTTGTTTAGAATCGTTATTTGTTTATAAGCAAAAATCTAAAATCGCCGAAAAACAGTGTACTTTTCAACAAAAAGTTTTTTTTTCCAAATCGCTTGCGTATGACAACATGAAGCTCCTCGATTTTTTTCCACCTTGTGGGACTTCGTCGGGAAATTCTACAGAAGAGCAAAGATTTTCCGATAATCGCGGATTGTTGCTAAACTATATCTCGCAGATCGAAAAATCTTGCACGAATCTCTTGGGTTTTGGCGTCTTCACATCATATCCGAGTTTCAAACCGATATGTTGATAAACAACCGATTGCGGTTGCAAAAATGAAATTGAGAATTTTTTTTTTCATTCGCTATTAGCCGCTTAATTAACAAAGTTAGCAGTTTTTTTCTCAGGACCTTTTTTACAGAGGACATTATAATGAACAAATTTTATTCGAAACTTTTTTCGATAGGATGCGTTCCACAAAAATTATCTGAAAAATAGCGATTTTTTAATTTTCAATAATTTTTTATTGCTAAAATATACCACGGAGGAGGTCGAAAACTTAGGACTATATTCCCATATGTTCAAAGAACCTATAAAAAAATTGGCCAGAGGGTGGGCCTCTTGAATAGAACTTATCCTAAGATGACTGGACTATCGGATCGAGCGAAGCGTAGTAGTACCCTGTGCGGGTGAGGTACGCAAGGTTGATTGGTAGTAGTACCCTGTGCGAGTTAGCTACTGGTAGTGCCCTGTTCGAGTGGACTACTGAGAGCGCCAAAGACCCTTTTTGAGTTCGTGGCCGCCTTTCCAAAAAGGAAATTTTTTATTCAGGCTCGCTGGATGGCTCGCTTATAAGCACGCCAGGCCAACGGTCCGTATGCGCGAACCGTTGAGCCGCCCGACGCCACCTGGTGGCGAATTTGGGTAGCTCCAATTCCTCGCGAGAGCGTTATATTTATAACCGCTACGGGGGTTCAGCGCGAACGCGAATCGAGGAACGGTCTGACGACGCCGCCTAGCGGCGTCCGCGGAACTAATATTTCGCAATTATTTTGCAACGCGTTTTTATTATTAATAATGCACGGATTTGATATGTGGACGCCCGATGAATTGTTGAATGGGCCAATTAATGTTTTTAAAACGATATTTTATTATTTTCTACGATTTTACTTTGCAGGTTACCACGACGAGCTACAGCAACGTGCCCCGGGAATTTCACGTAAGTACGAGGATTTATTACTGCTTTTACTTTAATAAAACGTTAACAAAAATAACTATCAATGCATTTAACCGTTTTTTACTTATATTTTTCAGCCTGCGGAGTGCGAGCGGCAGTGTGGACTGCGTAGGAGGACCAGGTCTGCGCCAGGGGTTTTCGCAGAGAAATGGTAAGTTTTTTTTTCTAAAATCTTTTTTCTTATGAATAAGCAGCAATAGAATTAGGTATAACTAGTTAAGATTGCAATAAACAAAAGGTATTCACAAGGAATAGAAGGAGTAATGATCTTTTTACATTTTTACAGGTTTACGCAGTCTGCGATGACTGCGAAGAGCCCATTGACTGCGCCGAAGAGTTTTTTTCTCTCTCCGCTGAGTTACGAGCATGCAACTGTATGTGACCACAGCCTTGGTGAGTATTTACTTAGGATTTTGGTTAATTATTTATTGTTAATTATTAATTTAATTTTCTTTTCATTTTTTCAGATTTTTCCGGAAGGAAAAAATAGTCGACGGAGGGAAAAAATTGTCGTCGCGAAGTGACGTACAACAAGACGTCAGTCTACTATTGTTGAACGTTCGCCCAACTCGTCGCCTGACCGCTCACATGCTGCAACCACCTCTACATCACGCTACACCATCGACGATGTGATGCGCCAGCTCCAGGCTAATACCGCTGCTTTCGACGCGAAGCTCGAAAAAAAAATCGACAACCTGAGACTTGATATGACGCAAAAATATCAAGACATTCAAAGTACTGTGGCTGGGGTTTCTCAGACGATGTCGTCTTTACGCAAAGAGGTTTTTAGCCTCTCTGCTGGTCAACAGGATCTCCTTTCGCGCGTTGAGGCCAATGAACGCCAAGCCCTTGTGTCTGCCGAGGAAATTTCTCTGCTTAAGCAGCGCAACACCGAGGAACTGAATGCCCTCAAACAGGATTGCTCCCGGATTTCTTCTATCGTCAACTCCTCTTCATCTATCTCTCCAGTACCGGCGTTCTCAGCTACTACCGAGCTCGTTATTCGCGGCCTCCCTACTGATCTCTCTCTTCCAGACTCCGATATAGTGCGTGCTGTTTTTTCTTTTCTGGATGTTCCAGAGCTTTTCAGCCATGTCCTTGACTCACGCGTTATGAGACCAAAGTCTTCTCAGCCCAGTGACCCTAACGCTCCTCTCTCTACTGAGAACTCTTCACCCAAGAAGACACTAGTTATCCGTTTGATTTTATCAACCATCCGCGATTATATACTAGAAAAAGCGTCTGCTAAAAAGATCTTCAACGTTCGTGACATATTTTCTCTTGACCGCGATGGGCGTATTTTCAATAGCGAATTGCTCCCATCTCACATTAACAAATTGCTACTTTTGGCTAAATCGATAGCAAAGGATCTTAAATTAAGTTATGTTTGGGCTAATCGAGGCGTGGTCAAGGTCAGGAGAGAAGGAAGTTCCGAAATCACCATTCTGCAGTCAGAGTCAGACCTTAACCGGCTAGCCTGACTCCCGTGGCGTTCTAAGCAGTCTCCGCTCAATGTTGATAAACATTCAACCACGTCATCCCTTAAGGTCGCCTCTTTTAACGCCAATTCGCTACTCGCTCACTTTCCGTTTTTTGCTGCTCATGTTGCAGATAATTTCTACGATATCATCTCGCTAACTGAAACTTGGCTTCATGATCGTATTTTCGATGACCTTGTCCATTTGTCAGGTTATTTTTTTGTGCGCCATGATCGTGTAGGCAAACG
>JBAJMU010000032.1:23823-43711 GCA_037952995.1 Hyposoter didymator
CACCTCATTGAAAAAAAAATGTCAAAGAGAATAGAAATAAAAAAACACACACGCACCTCCGCGTGCGCACAAACATGCGGTAAATGCTGGATATCTCTAAAATAAATGAAAATAATGTTCCCACTCAAAAATTATTAACTTGATCGAAAAAATGTTCGAACGAAAGTTTGAAATTTCAAACTGAAGAAACTTTTGGCTATGAAAAAAAGTTATGTTACCGTTCAAAAAAAACATGTTGGCCATTGTAAAGCCGCTATTTTCAATTTTGGCGCGACAAATTTTTTTTTTTCGAACGTCCCCCTTCAACCCCAGAAAGTTTTGTTCCACACAATATTTCGTCCAACCAATATTTTTCGAGAAAAGTTAGGTGTAAGATTAAAATGGGACACCCGGTATAAATATGGGGTTACTTTTTGTTATATGGTTAGTATGTTAGTATAGGAATGATTGATGTATTTTGAGTATATATGTTGTGAGTATGTATATGCGCATGTGTAACATGCACCACTCTCCCGTTTTTTTTTTCTATGTGATGCGAGTGGCTTCCTGAATCAACTAGGATGTTGGTATGGTTTGGGGGAACCTCCTTAAGTAGGATATCGGCGACTTCTCCCTCCATGGCCAAACCTCTTCTCAGGAGTAGTTGTCTTATTCCTTTACCTCCTGCTTTGTCTTCTAGTCCTATGCCGAGAGACATAAATTCGCCATGTCCTCGACAATATTTTCCCTTTACTTTCAGGAGGCGCTCGGTCAATATTTCCGTTAGAAAGTATGACTCGCTATCCGGCCACGGTCCTTCGTGTCTCGGTTCGAGGTTTCTCAAGTGGACCCGCATTGCTAACCCGTCCGTAAGGTGAAGTTTAGGAGGCAAGGGTCTTAAATCGTGAGAGTTCACTACGAGGATTCCTCCAACATCCACGAGTTCAATCAGCGCAAAGCCATTTCTATGATCCAGGACGTTTACTCTTAACCATGTGTCTGCGATCTTTATGGCGCTACTGCCCGTTTCTGCAGGTGTTAAGAGACCCATCTCGAAGATCGGGAATTCTTCTAAATATTCCTCGATCTTTTTACTGTATTTATCCAACTTTCTCATATATTTCTTTTTTATGATGTTAAAATGTGATGGGGGGTACACCGTTCCTGCATACGCTTGAAAATTCTTTCCAATTCTGCCAAGCGGTGATTTGATTGGAATTTTTGGACTCATCTCGAGCTGCGAGAGAATGTGGTACGTATCAGTTTTGTTTATTGTAAAGGCCCGGAGAAGAGAGAAAGAAAATTTGTAGGGTCATTTCTGAATATTGTTCAAGAACTTGTGTGAACGAGTGCCATAAATAGGTGGTACGATTTTCGGGTTTAGCTAGCGTTAATCTTTCCCGTATCTTTCCTCTACGAGTGCATCCCAAAAGGGATCTCTATTTGTGTCGGGTATGGGTAGTAGTCCAAATAGTAATCGTAAATCGAAAATTTCGTTCCAACGTACATCGCAATCCAACATGCTTTTACTAATATCGTCTTCTTTCCAAACTTGTTCGAGATTTAATTTTAGCTGTCGTCGTAGACCGCGTACTCTGGTAGCGTGAGAAATGAACCGTTTCATGTATCTACTGCGCGGTGTCTTTGATTCCCTTGATGTAGTTCGAATTATGTACTGGGTAAAATCTTCGAATGATACGTTGTTCCCGAGTTCTACTGAGGTCATCGTCATAGGTTTTCTGGACAAGAGTTGGTATTCAAATTATCATCAAATCTTCTAGGTTCCCATTCTATTGCTACCGCTGGTCCCATTTCAATTGATGCTCGATTTAGCAGCCATGCTAATTTACAATCGTTACAATCGTATGGGGTGCGAGCGTACAAGATTCTAGTGTGGCAAACGGAACAATGAGTTGCTGGTGAAGTACCCGGAGATAATTGATGTCTCCCCCTTATTTGCAGAGTCACTATTCTTTCTTGTAAGGCTACTCTACTATTACAATAGTTACAGAAAAGTTGGTTGCATTGTTCGGTAAACCATGGAGGTTGCACCGAGACTATTTTTCAGCATCTGGAATTTAGTAGACTACGGTAGAATTCGTAATTTCTTCCGGGGATTCTAAATCCCGGGATTGTGTATAGCCAATCCATAGTTTCTTCGTCTTTTATTTTGTTTAATTCTCGTTCGGATATTTTCATGTTGTTTAGTGTGAGGGACGGACGTTTGGTAGCAATTAATAGTAATAGGAGAGTTTATAATACTCGTTGTAAAATGTTACCTTGAGATTAGATGAAGAATTGGATGCGTAGATGATACTAGTTGATTTGCACTGTATTGGTGCAATATTGAAGAATTTTGGATAAGTTTAATTTCGTGAAAAAAAATAAAAATTTCGTGATTCTAAACTTGAGAGATTCTAAGTCGAAGGTGGTCACTATGAGGAGCTCCGTCGGTCTGGGTAACGTCTCGAAGGTTTCAGTAAGACTGTTTATTAATTCGGAAATTCATTAGTTAATATAGTCGACGATCGGTCGTTACAGTGGGTGTACTGATAATGAATTTTAATGTTCTCATTCATAAGAAGGAATTTGGTTCTCGTTAGTCTATCTCTAAAGGAAGATGTACGAGTATAATCTTATTTTCGTATGCCTTTGCGGTACGTGTGTTGTTTATATTCTCGAATGGTCTCCCGAATACGAACATTGAAAGTCTTTATGTGCTTGTTTTTGGCTTTGCTTTGAAAGATACTTGTAGCTAAATGATTTTCTCTCTTTTATTAGGTCAGCGCGAGGGCACCAGAGATATTATTATATTGTTACTTTTTTTTTTAATGATGTTTTCAACGAAGGGTCGTATCGCTGGCTCTCATTTTGTGTCGTTTGAGCTTATCGAAGTGTTTCAGGATGCGCTTCCCTTCAGGTGTCTGTAATATTGCGTTGTGCCTGTCGAGTACCTCAGAAATCTGATATGGTCTAACATAGCAGCTATCGAATTTGCCCCTTTTGGGTTCTTTGACTGCCCAGACCATATCACCTGGTTTAAAATCTTCGGAGTGTATTCGTTTATCGTAGTAGCGCTTTGAGCGGTGTTTCGATTCGACACGGGATGTCGAGGCGAGTTTTCTCATCTCGTCGAGTCGGGACGTGAGGTCGCATAATTAATCACCATAGGTTATTGTTCTATCCGCGGGAGGAAAGGAGCTGGGGGTTCGAGCTAGTCGTCCATAAACTAGTTGGAATGACGTAAATTTTGTGGATTCGTGAACCGAGGTGTTATACGAAAACATCGCGAAAGAGACTAGTTTGTCCCAATCTTCGTATTTGTCCACGTAATGTTTTATGAATTCCGCCAGAACAATGGATGTATGGAGAGAACAATGTGGCTTCTTTCTAGTGATCCGTTTGTCTGAGGATGATAGCTTGAAGTTGTTAAATGTTTTATTTTGAATCTTTTTGCGAGGTTATTGAATACCTTTCCAACGAATGATCTACCTTGGTCGCTTAGTATGATTCTCGGGCTTCCGAATTGGTTGATTACGTTCCGCGCTAGCGCGTCGGCTATTGTTTTGGCTTTTATGTCGGGAATAGGAACGGCTATGCAATATTGCGTCATGTTGTCCTGAATGGTCAAAATGTGTCCGTTTCCGTTTGGACTCGTAGGCAATGGTCCTACGGTGTCTGTCCCGTGTCCTCGTGTCGATGGTTTTATACCTGGTGAGTTTGCAAGACTCACCACCTTTTTATAAAGAATAAAAAAGGACTTCACGCGAACTGGGGAACCCGCGCGCCAACTTAATCTTGCGCGGTGCTTTCAATAACACAAATCTTAAAACTTTATTAAAGATTCGAACAGTTGTACAAAAACTGGTAAAATGAGAAAATACAATGAACAAGAAACTATTTCGCGGTCGTCGTTAGACTCTTAGAGTTGATGTTTATTCCGACTTGTCGGTTCGGTGTTCGATGTTAGACTAACTTCTGCGATCGGCAACTCCGAGGTCCTCAAAAAAGGAGGTGTCAATATTACTCCTTACTCCAAAACCAAAAAAGATATGATTGGTGGAGAAAATTGAAAGATTTAAGGAGGAGTTCCGAGTGTCGCCAATCACAGAAAAGTGTAAGGGTTCAGTTTTCAGAGAGGGAAAACTGACCCGAGGAATAAGAACAATAAAAAATCTGTTTAAGATTAAGATGAAGACGCCTTCGAAAATAAAATTATATGATTGGCAGCTGGCAAGCAGATTTGGTATTTTTACTTAATTTAGTAAATCCCGAGATTAAATAATAAAAAGCGAACGTGACTGTAAGCGGAGCGACGGGGATTAAAAACTCGGGAAAAATTGTTCATTTGAAATAGTAAAAAATGTGTTTGCAATAAAGGCGAAAGAAGCTAAAACTATGGAAAAAGCCAGAGCTGTGCCAAGCTGCCAGATGAAGGGTTCTTAGCCTTCGTTTATGGCGATCAGGTACGAAGGGNGGCAAGCAGATTTGGTATTTTTACTTAATTTAGTAAATCCCGAGATTAAATAATAAAAAGCGAACGTGACTGTAAGCGGAGCGACGGGGATTAAAAACTCGGGAAAAATTGTTCATTTGAAATAGTAAAAAATGTGTTTGCAATAAAGGCGAAAGAAGCTAAAACTATGGAAAAAGCCAGAGCTGTGCCAAGCTGCCAGATGAAGGGTTCTTAGCCTTCGTTTATGGCGATCAGGTACGAAGGGATTCTTCGCATCTAACGGCCAAGCGACTGAAGCGTCGTGAATACGAAATTAATATACGAAAAGAAAGAATATGAATTATAAAATTCATAGTGATCTGTGATGTTTGCGATTTGGTACGCAACATACTCCCCCCGTTGAGAGGGTTACCGATCAAGCAAAAATAACATAGATAATGAATTGCACTACTTCTAGATGTACATAAGCGTGATCTAAAGACATTCGTTCAATACGATGATATTCAATTGTTCTCAATGGGCAATGGTGCCAGTCTTTTCACGCTCCGATCGAGGACTCCATTCGCTGTTTTGACCTGGACGGTACGAATGATGCCATCTGCGCCTGGATGTACTGCGATGACGCGACCCAGAAGCCATTGTAACGGAGGAGTGTTATCATTTTTAATTACGGCAATGGATCCCACGTTAATATTATGGTCTCCTTGGCTCCATTTGTGTCGAACATTGAGTTCGTTGACGTATTCCTTGTGCCACCTCGACCAGAAATCACGTTTGAGCTTTTGAACGTGTTGCCAGGTGGACAGACGATTGGACGGAGTTGTGCTGAAATCAGTCTCAGGCAAGCAAGTCATGGGTTCGCCAATAAGGAAGTGACCAGGAGTGAGAGCGGAAGGATCGTTAGGATCGGATGATAGAGAGGTTAGTGGTCGTGAATTTAGAATGCTCTCGATTTCAATGACGAGAGTGTTAAAATCTTCAAAGCAGAGCAACGTGTTTCCCAGAGTTCGTCTCAGATGATGTTTGAAGGATTTCACCGCGGCTTCCCAGATGCCGCCAAAGTGTGATGATGCGGGAGGAATAAATTTCCACTCGATTTCTTTTTCTAGCAAGAAATTGTGCACCTTCTCATGATGCTCCTTGGAACCAAGTAGTCGTTGGATGTCTTCGATTTCATTCTTGGCTCCCACGAAGTTCGATCCGTTGTCTGAGCTGATGAGTGCAGGTTTTCCCCGTCAAGATACAAATCGACGAAGAACAGCAATAAATCCTTCAGAAGTCATATCGCTAACGACTTCGAGATGCACAGCCTTGACTACAAGACAGACGAAGACCGCAACATAAATTTTGATTCGGGCTCGATTTCGGAAACGTTTTTCCTTCATGTAGAATGGACCGCAATAGTCCACTCCCACGTTGCTAAAGGGTCGAGCTTCGTTAACCCGGTCTTTCGGTAGTTGCCCCATAATATAAATTATGGTTGGTGGCTTGGTTCGCATGCATTTTACGCACTGGAGTATAATTTTCCGAACCTGATTGCGTCCATCAATTATCCAGTAACGTTGTCGAAGATTATACAAGGTAGACTGGATGCCAGCGTGGCCATGGACTTGATGCTCGTTGTTGATGATGAGGTCAGTGACGTGATTGGATTTCGGAAGAAAAATCGGATGTCGTTGATTATGTGATATATTTGCATGTCGAAGTCTTCCTCCAACACGTAAGATTCCCGATTCGTCGAGGAATTGATTCAGTGATAATAACCGACTCTTAGAATTAAGGGGTTTTCCGTTTTGAAGATCGTGAATCTCTTGTATGAAATTGGCAGATTGAACTAATTTGATGATATGACAGTTGGTTTGTCGGATCTCTTGAACGGTACGAATACCCTTAAATCGATTGTTCTTCTTCATTCGTAGACGATACGACAATATGCGCCGTAGTTTGTTGATCGACGAGTATCGCTCGAAAATCTCGTGACTGTCGATAACAACAGTTAAACATGAATCCTTTCGCATCTCCTCATCCAGTGTTGGAATTTGAATTTTGAAGTTCGGCCGTGTGTTTTCTCCTTCCTTCAACCAGGATGGACCCGTTCTCCAAAGAGTATTACGCAAAAATTCTTCTGGCGATTGGCCTCGAGATAGCTGATCGGCAGGATTCTCGTGGGATCGTACATGCCTCCAATCGGCAGGATCTGTTGCTTGTCGTATTTCGGCAATTCGATTCGCGACCAATGTTTTTAATTTATGAGGAGATGTATGTATCCAGTGTTGAACGATCGTGGAGTCAGTCCAAAATATTGTGCGATCTATACGGACCTGAATAGCCTCCTTAACCGTTTTATAGAGGGTTGTTAATAGCTTAGCCGCACAGAGTTCGAGGCGAGGTATAGTTTGTACCTTTTTCATCGGGGCGACTCTCGATTTTGCGCAGACTAGCTGAGAATATATTTCTCCTGATGGATCTGTTGATCGCAGATAGATGCAGGCTCCGTATGCTTTTTCGCTAGCATCGGAAAAGCCGTGTAGTTGGATATTCTCTGAGTCACTAAATAATATTTTCCGGCTGAATGTCAGGTTGTCTAATTCGGAAATATGTGATGAGAAATTAATCCATTCAGTATGAATACTGGATGGTAGCGTTTCATCCCAAGCCAGTTCCAGCTTCCATAATTGTTGCATGATGATCTTTGCTGTAACGATGACCGGTTGAAGAAGTCCGAGAGGATCGAAAATTTTCGCTACCTCGGAAAGAATAATTCTTTTGGTGAGTTTTAGCGGCGTCGAAATCTTTTTCACCGTGTAGATTATGGCGTCTTGCTGCGAATTCCAGTAAACACCTAATGTTTTCAGGGTTTTGTCGTCGCTGGATTGCAGTTGTAAGTTTATTGATTGATCCGTCAGACCGTCCAGGAGTTCAGCCGCATTTGACGCGCATTGACGCAAGTTGAATCGTCCTCGCTGCAATAAGGCAATAACTTGATCCCTAATTCTGGTGGATTCTTCGAGTGTCGGAGCACCTGTGAGCAGGTCGTCGACGTATAAATCTCGACAGAGAATATTTGCCGCCAGGGGATATTGGTTAGCTTCATCCATTGCTAATTGGTGTATGCTTCGTATGGCCAGGAAAGGAGATGCTGATAATCCAAAGGTAATGGTGTTCAGCTCGTACGTATTTATTTGACCTTGTTCTCCTCGCCATGGAATTCGTTGATACTTCCGATCTTCGGGTCTCACTGGTACTTGAAGATACATTTTTTCTATATCGCCGGTCAGCACGTAGTTGTGGGTCCGAAAGCGCAATAGAATTGTAAAGAGATCGGATTGTATCGACGGGCCGACCATCAGGGTCTGATTAAGGGAAACGCCCGCGGTAGATGCAGTGGATCCATCGAAGACAATTCGAGTTTTGGTCGTCAGGCTTGTCGCCATGACGACTGCGTGGTGAGGCAGGTAAAACCCTTCTTCTCAGGTATCATAAACCCTTGACAAGAGCCCCAAGTTAAGATTCGCGGAAGCGAATCGAGACAAGTACGTTTTCGTCGTTGAAAATGACGTCTCGAGCTACCGCGTATCATATACACGAAACATCGCGTTTTTGACACTTATAGAATTGAAAAAAAAATTTTTTACCTTAATTCCAGGGTCTCGTCGAATAATGAAGACTTTCATTATTTTTTATTTATTTTTCTCTCCCGTTTAAAAAAAAAATCGATGCACTAGGTTAATCCATTGCAGAGATATCCTTTTTTTTATTTGACACGTCTTCTAGCAGCTTCTTCACGATTTTCGCGATCCCTGAACATAGCGCTTTTTCGCGATTTTCGCGATCCCTGGAACATTTTCCCTTCCATTTTATTGAATGGAAAATGAGAAGCTTTGTGGCCGAGGATGATTTTTCCAAATGTAAATGATTGGGTCGACGATTGTCAGTTGTGATTTTTATATGATTATATATGTCCACGTCGACAATTGCATGGATTTTGTCGTCTAGGTCAACGACTTCATCGTTTTCGATGTCCAGGACGACGTCTCCATAGTTTTTGCTGTCTAGGTCGACGGCTCCATGGTTTTCGATGTCTATGTCAATGACTCCATGGTTTTCGATGTCCAGGGCAACGTCTCCATAGTTTTCGATGTCTAGGTATATTTCTCCATGGTTTCCGATGACTATAGGTACATTCCTCCATAGTTTTTGATGTGTAGGCCAACAACTTCATGGTCTTCGATGTCTNTATTGATTCCCGATCGATTTGCGTTTCAGGCACGAGTGACGCAATACGGGATACAGTGAAGAAATCCAACGTCCTACTGTAATTGTTGAAACGCGAACTTATCGTAATCGTGACGCGTCCTTCGCTTTGGGTCGCGAGGCCATTAAGGGTCCCGACAGATAAGTTGCAATGCTTGCGTTTTAATTGTAACATAGACGCGAAGCTTTCAGTGACGAAATTAGCGGTAGAGCACGTGTCGATGAGGGCTCGGCAAGGTAAACGAACTTTATGGCGATCGGTCGCGTTGACCATTGCAGTGACCATAAGTTTCTTGACCGAGGCATCAACGACGAAACTCATACCTGCTTCGAGTCTTTTAATTGGTGCCCCAGATAGTGATGCCTTTTCGGCAGTCGTTGGATTAGCGATCACGCGATGCACCATCGTGTGATGTTGCTTTTGGCATTCATGACAACGACCCTTGGAGGTACATGATCTGGTTTTGTGTTTTCCTCGCAAACAATTGAAGCATAATGATGCGCGAACGGCGGCTTTTATTCGCTCTTCGATGGAAAGATCGATAAATTTTTTACAGTGAAAAATGACGTGATCTTCTTGACACATTGAGCATTTCGAGGTTTCGCTCGTGACGGTGGCAAACGTTTGATGGCTATTCTTATTGTGGCTCTTGTTGTTATTGGAAGAAAATCTTTGTCCTTGTTTCTCATTCGTTCCTGCTGATGTTGTTTGTTTAGTCTCGGAACAATTCGCGTGCTTGATTAAAAACCGTATGAGCGATTGATAAGAAGGCAATTTGTTATCCTCTAACGTTAATTCCCATTGCCTAGTGAGGTTTTTGCTAATTTTCCTCATGATCAGGGAGAGGATTACGCAATCCCATTTGTCGACATCTTGATTGAGTCCTTTAAGGGAGCGGAGATGCTGCTGGACCGTGTCGACTAGCTCTTCCAGAGGTGACCAAAACTCGATACAAATGTATCGCGCTACTCAATCGCTACGCGATACAGTTGTAGCGCGTAGCGAAAATTTTTGCGATACTCGATACAAAAGTATCACATCGATGTCGATACTCGATACAAAAGTATCGCGTAGCGAAATTTTTTGCGATACTCGATACGAAAGTATCGCGTAGCGAAAATTTTTGCGATACTTGATACGAAAGTATCGCATAGCGAAAAATTTCGCGATACTCGATACAAAAGTATCGCGTAGCGGAAAATTTTGCGCTACTCGATATNTAGTTAACCTTTTAATGAAAAACTAGGTTTTGTTGATTCTGGCTTGCCCGTGGCTGATGAGGATTGTTGAGGTTCTTCTCCAATTTGTATTGTTGTAAGTTCGTCAAGTTGTATGTTCCCCAGTGATTGTCCTGGAGTTCCATTTGCTCTTTCCTTGAGGTGGAGCAGAAGATGAGTTACCGAATCCCAGATAGCTCCAAGTAAATAGATTGACCATCCATACACAGTATGTAGTGCATAACCGTGTATTATCGTGTCGGCGATGAGCTTAATTGTTTTGACTAGAAAAATCAAACCAATGACTCCGGCGCTGGCTGTGCCGAAGAACATGAATCTGCCCCACATGTTTTCCCAGACAGAGTCAGCGAGGTTTTTCAGACCATCAGTTCCGAGCATGTTGGAGAATGCAAAGTCGTTTTTACCGATTGGTTGTCCACTTACGCCTCGAGCGATCGTGTTCAAGACCGATGTTTTCTCGACAGGGAACATGATGTGATCTCGTAGTTTTTCTAAATCCTCCTGACTGTAGATTCCGCTAGTTGCGAGTGATGCCGGGTTGATATATTTCCATGTAGGCTTCGTCATTGGTTTAATGATCGTTGGTGGTAGACTTTGAACTGGCGTTGGTATGAGTTTGTACCAGGCGTCCCCCAACAGATATTGTGATGGTAGCAACGCATCACACGTTGTTTCGATTCCCGTTTGCATGATAATATGCGTACGAGGTGATAAAAATAAGCTCTGATTTCCCCTTGATATTGGGAGCTGATGATAGCAACTCTCGGTTTTTCGGATTTGTATGTTGACAGGAATGCACTTGACGATGTGGACGACTTCTCCAGCAACCACGGCCATATATCCTGGTCCCTTCATGAGATGATAAGCGAATTCGTCGGGTGACTGTGTCGCGATGATGAGGGCACTTTTTAGTACTTGTTGTTCGAGATTACAGCGTTGTGTTAAAACATCGAGATATAGTTGGTTAATTTGATTTCGGATATGCTTTTCTACGAATATGAATTTTGAATTTACATATGCGAATATATCAAGGTTTTCTACGGCTATAGGTTTTGGTTTGGCAAAAGTTTCTCCCTTTTTTGTTTCAAATATAAGCAATTTGGGATGTTCTGTGCGTATTAACGTATAACCACATAATGTTTGTTCTGATTTCTGAGTTAATGCAAAAGTTGTACCTTGGGTTGAAAGTGTATAGACAATCTGGGGGTGGCTGTGTCCTAAATCCTGAATTTTCTTTGCTATTCCTTCATATAGTACATCGTAATGACTGAATTTGCATTGGTCTGTCGGAAGTGAATTCCAAAAAGTTTGTCCACCTTCAAGGTCTATACAGACTTGGTTCGTTAATAGGCACGTCATTCCCGATCTTAAATTAATACGATTTGTATTTAAATTTACAGTAGCTTGATATTCTACCAATGTTATTTTTACGGATGCTTGAACCACAACATCTTCCCAGCTCCCGTAAGGATCCGATTATTGAGTTCCGTAACAAGTTCCATCGTTTTTAATTGATCCAGCCAATGACACACTTCGTGTTGTGCTTTCGTTTTTGTGTAATTCAGTTATTAAGGAACTTCCGATTTTATACATTCCGTAAGTGTGCATGGTTTCACACGCGTCACGAGTTACTTCAGCTAAGTATTCTAATTGTCCTTGTGCGACGACCGAGATATGCGAATTCATGCCACAATGATAAATAACCCGATGAATTTCTACTTTACATTGTATAACTTTATTATGAGTGAATTCGTTTAATTGTAATAATTGCACGTAAATAGGTTTAGCTATTATTTCGGGTTTCGGAATATCGCATTCTCCCACGTCGATCAGAGACAGAGTCGTTATATTTAGGGTTGACGACCCGCAATCATAGCCAATGAGTGCCATGATAGGACTTATTGATAGTAATAGTGTTAATAGCATAAAGTTTCTATTAGCCATGATTTTATTTACTAATNTAAAATATTCGACGACGTGCAAGGGATGAGAATTCTTCCTCATTGCTCTACGACAGATCAATCTACCCATTTTTGCCAGAAATTAAAGACGACAATGTGATAAATAATCGCAGGCAATCATAGTTCCCCTCCGTTCTTATCGTTCACCATGGCCTGAAAATTTCTTTCATTCACACCTTTTTTGGCGTCAGAATGTGTTTGCAAAATATCTTTTGACAGGTGAGGCGAATGTCACTCGATACGTCAAAAGCCTTTCGCGCGGAAGTTCGCTTTATGAGACGTCGATTACAAAACAATCGACAGTCTGGTCATTTCATTGCCTGCACGAGCCTTGTTTAGCCATCCAATTCTACGCCTTTGAGGCGTCGCTCATCATGGCGACAAGCGGCCACCGGATTGGCTCAAAAAGTCAAAATTCTATCGCTTCCCATTTGAAAACTATCGATAATAAAAAAATTCGGTCAAGTGGTTCGGCTTAAAATGTCGTCCCAAACTCGGGATTCTCCGGCTCGTAGGTTTTTCTGAATCACCCTGTATATATATATTTTAATATTTTATTTTCCTCTTCTTTCTTTAAATTTTCCTGAAAGGAAAGAGAAAGATAAAATTGAATTAGTTATCTTTATTTTGAAGTGTGTTAATATATGAATATTTTAATCTATTAATATTGACGACACGAGGTTTCTTCTTGATTAATATTTTGATGTTTCCTTTTGGAAGTACTTCTAATACCTCGTGTGGTCCCGTGTAATGATCGTCTAATTTTCCAGGCTTAGGCCCCTTTTGCAAAAATACAAAATCGCCGATTTTGAGAGTTTGTGGCTTTATTTTGCGATCATAAATTTCTTTTGATTTTAATTTCGCACTGATCAAGTTATCACGTGCTAGAGTTTGTAGTTCGTGTAAACGAGTTACTAATTTGAATAAGTATTCATCATATGTGTTCTCTTTTTCTGTTTCCAAAGGTTTGTTCGAAGGAAGTCTAGCCAATTTCCCAAACACAAGCTCGAACGGTGTATGTCTCGTTCCTTCATGCACACTTGTGTTATAAGAGAAAGTTGCTAACTCCAGCCAGTCATCCCATTCCTGATCTTGATTTGCAAATTGTTTGAGATATTCACCTAATACGTGATGTGATCTTTCAATGGAACCATTTGATTGGGGATGAAAGGCTGTTGTTTTATATTGTTGAATTTTGAATCGTTTAGCTAATTCCTTCATAACTTTGCTAAGAAAATTGCTTCCTTGATCCGTTAAAACAGATCTTGGTGCTCCAAAAGTGCAAATAAATCTTTTTATCAAAGCATTACTGATTGTTGTTGCCGTTGCGTTTTGCAACCCAATGGCTAACGAATATTTAGTGAGTTGATCTTGTATGGTTAATATATATTCGTTATCATTCTTGGTCTTATGCAATGGACCAACAATGTCCATAGCTACTTTATCAAATGCTGCTCCTGGCGTGTCTGTTATGACCATTGGATTCCGATTCTTGACACGAACTAATTTCTTTAATTGACATTCTAAACAATTCCTTATGAATTGTTGAATATCAGCTTTCATATTCTCCCAACAGTACCGATGTCGAATTCTGCTAAAAGTTTTTGCTACACCTTTGTGTCCTCCTAGTGCAGAACTGTGCATTTCTTTTATTATTTCTTTTCGCTGATTTGGTTCGACGTATTCGATGACCCCATTGCAAATTATTATTTTACAAGAAATGGTTTCACTGAGAGTGCGTAAATGATTTGAAATTACCTTCCAGTTTATACTTTCTATCTCTGAGGTTTTGGCTATACTGATAGATTTTAGTTCTAATTTATTAATTAGTTCCCCTAGACTGTTGATTGCATTTTCGATATCTGTTGTGACGGCTGTAAGGCCGTCTTTTAGATTTCGTACCGGAAGTGCGATGTGAATTTTGTTATTACAGTCTTTTGCTTGTGATTCTCCGGCTTGTAAGTTTTCAAATTTTGGCAACTGACTTCGTTCTTGTAATCGAATTGATCCTATATCACCTGGCTGACCGGATAGATACATAAAATATGCATAATTATCCTTTCGCATAAATAGTTGGTCCCTAGATTCAACCAAGTTTCGTGAATAACAAAATTGTTCCTCATTGTTAGTTTCAATTTGTTCTATTTCAACCTCATCCTCTTTGGCTATTTCCGACTCATTTTCTTCATTTGGGATTTCTTCGTTATCGTTTGGATACAAGACCTCTTCATTATTTGATTCTTCCAATTGTTTAGATTTTTGCTTCTTGGAGTTTTTACGTTTGCTATCGTTAGGGATCTTTATCTGTTCGTCTTCTTCGTCTCTGAATCTCTCAGGTTTTCGTTTGGTTCTTGCGCTTCTTCTCAATGGTTGATTGATAAGATTCGATTCTGGAAAATCTTTTATCGCCGTGAATACTTCGTTTTTTCCCTGATTTATGGATAGATTTTGTGAGTCTACTGGATTCCTGGATAATGCATCTGCGTTTACATTCGTTTTTCCGGCTTTGTATACTACTTCGAAATCGTGCATTGATAATTTTAATCTCCATTTTGAGACACGTGAAGCTGGGTCTTGTGAATTTTTGAACCATACGAGAGGCTTATGATCAGTGACGATCGTGAATTTACGGCCGTAAATATATGGATGAAATTGTTTGACCGCATACACGATGGCTAGTGCCTCTTTCTCGTAAGTTTCGTATCGTTTTTCAGCATCGTTTAACGTTCGGGAAATATAGGAAATGGGGAGATCTTTACCAATCTCTCCTTGCGATAATATTCCTCCAATTGCATATCCGGATGCATCGGTTGTTATTATAAATGGTCGAGTAAAGTCCGGATGTTGCAAAATTGGTTCTTTACAAAGAATGTTAATGAGTTCTTGGAAAGCCGATTGTTCCTTATTTGACCAGGTAAATGTTGTTTCCTTTTTCAACAAATTCGTCAATGGTTTTGCAATTTTTGCGTAACTCTTCACGAATCGTCGATAATAACCAGTTAATCCCAAAAACTGTCTCACTCCTTTTACGTTTCGTGGGACTGGATAATTTTTTACTGCTTCTATTTTCTTAGGATCGGGTTTAATTCCTTGATCGGTAATTAAATGGCCTAGATATGTTACTTCTTTTCTTAAAAACTCACATTTATCTGGCTGTAACTTGAGATTGGCCTCCCTTAGTCTTGAAATTAATTTTGTATATTTTATTTCATGTTCTTGCAACGATGATGCGTAAATCACGATATCATCTAAATAAACAAAGAGTTCGGAACCTTGCAAACCGCACAATACCCGATCCATCAGTCTTTGGAAGGTAGCTGGAGCATTTTTCAACCCGAAGGGCATTCGAGAAAATTCGTAATGTCCAAACGGAGTTGTAAAAGCTGTTTTATGAGCATCCTCCGGTTTCAAGCTTATTTGGTGAAACCCTGATGCGAGGTCGAATACTGAGAAATATTTTGCTCCTCCTAGTTGATCTAGGATATCTGTTATGTTTGGTAATGGATAAGAATCCCCAATAGTCTTTTCATTGAGCATTCGAAAATCGAGAACCATTCTCCAACGTTTGTTGCCGTGGGAGTCTGGTTTTTTGGGAACAATCCATACCGGACTGTTATAAGGGGATTGTGAGGTTTTTATTATTTCCTCGTCATATAATTCTTTTACCTGACGAGTTATTTCGTCTTTATGAATTGGTGGATAGCGATATTGGCGCGTATTAATAGGATGGTCATCAACTGTCGTGATGCCATGCTGAATTTTTGTTGTCGCACCCAATTTATCTCCAGGGAGATGGAATCGGTCTGCGCTTTGTATAATTAATTTATCGATACTCTCAAGCTCCTCAGAATTGAGATGATCGAGATGTAATATTTCTTTTATTGTTTGAACTCGTTTTTCATTGTCTGCTTCTGTTCTGAAACAATCTGCATAGGATTTGGATTTTGACGTTAAAGAATGAGATGCAGTTATGGAATTTTTATTTTTTCTTGATGCAATTGTCATGCAATTTGCATCGGATTTTGAGGAATTTGACGCAGCTTTAGAGTTTGTATTTTTATTTGATGTAATTGCTATGCAATTTGCATCGAATTTTGCAAGATTTGCTGCGGAGTTTTTGTTTCTATCTGCATTTGGCGTAATTGTCATGCAATTCACGTCAGATTTAGAAGAGTTTGGTGTAACTACTGAATTTTTGCTTTTGTTTGACGAAATTGTCGTGCAATTTGCGTCGGATTTAGAAGGATTTGACGTAGCTACTGAATTTTTATTTTGTTTTGGTTTTTTAATTTTTGATTTTGTCTCAACTTCCTCGAATTCTTGTAATGTGATTGTTGGGACTTCGATTTCTACACTCTCTTCTTTTGTGTTGAAAATCCGAGTGTAAGCGATTCCACCTTCGTTCGTTACTAGAGCTTTCCCGAAATAAATGCCTTCGCCTACTTGTAATTGCGGAATATATCCTTCCGGAATTTCCTTGTTTTTTACTCTGACATAAAAAGAAGAAACTGACCTAGCCGGGACTGTAATAGTTTCCGGGCTCGAAAATTGAATAATTTTATCTTTCCAGCTAAGACAATGCCGTTTATAATCGATTACTGGTTTGAACCTCTGGTAGAACTCGTTTCCCAAAATACCTGATTGCTCGATGGGAAAATCTTCTTTTACTACATGAAATGTGGCTGGGCATCCTAAGATGTCTACCGTGAGGGACCCTAAGGTTTCGACTGGATTTGCCGTAATTCCATGTAATTGAAGAATATCCATTTCATTTACTGCAGTACCTGGTTTTAACGATTTTTCTTTAATCAGATTTGGTTCTGATCCTGTGTCAACCATTAAAGTAACCGATCTTCTTATTGTTGGAGATTGTAGCTCTACTGTGGGAGGACGGAATCTCTGGATTAAATTCACATGAGCTATTCTAACTCGTCGCCCGATACATTCTGATTTATTACCAGAGTTTTCTGAGGGGCTGGCTTTGATGTTTTTGGAGAAGTCTCTCGGGTTGCCCCTGCCTTCGAGAGACTGTCCGAGTTTCCCCGATTATTTTGTTTGTTGTTGTATTCTCGCTTCCTGCAGGACTCGATTAAGTGTCCCTCTTTTTTACAATATCTGCAGAACTTTTTCTGTGGGTCCGGACCCTTATCTGAGCTCGAGTGGGGTCTTTGCTGTTTATTATTCGGATACGCCGCTGGCCCTCTGTCTCGGTCTTGAGACGGTGCGGCGAGCCTATACCAACAGGCACTAGCGATATGACCCGGCCGCTTGCATATTTGACAAGCGATCGCGTCTTTGTGTACTACTCCTACATTTTCTCGACGTGGTGCTGGCTTATCCGCTTGCTGCGTTTTTCTTAGTTCGTTTATTGCCGTCTGTTTTCTGTCTATTTTTATAGCGTCGGCGCCAGCTTCGGTCAATGTAGTGTATGCTGTTTTCATTCTTACTTGAATTTCCGGCCTAAGGCCGTCGAGAAAACTTTCTATACATTCTTGTTCTGTTGATGATTTTTCTTCATCTTTTATTTCACCCCCATTATGACTCTTTATTGTTTCAATTATTTGATTGCCAATTTCTCGGACTCGATTTATGTATTTTATTACATCCTCATTTTGTTTTTGTACTATCGTTCCTAATTCTCTCCGAGCTGTGATGATCGAAGGCGCGAACTTTGTCTCCCACTCTGACTGAGAATATATCTCTCCCACCTTTTCCGCAATATTCGGGAATCGAAGGGAGAGCGATTTCTGCTTCCTACTTGTCGAATCATTACGGTACAAAAGTTGGTCAAGCACACACTCCGATTAGTTATATCGCACTAATCTTCGTAAATATATAGAATTTCGTTCACTTTCGATGTTTCAACTTTGTGATTTTTGCCCTCGACGTCCATTTTAATCGTCATAGTATTGTTTCGTGCCAACCTCATCTAAGACGCCTGCATAAATCGCCATTCGCCAAGGACAGAGAGGAGTCACTCCCGAAAAAGGGCACGAAAGATATGTAAAATTATAATTTATTATCTAATGGACTTCCGATCGGCATAAACACGGTCATCGTGATTCTCTATATTTACAATAATTTAAATGTAAAGGAAATTTGTACCACACGCTAGTAATTGGAGAGTGTGTGCGTTTACGAACCGATTACTTCCAATTTTTATTTATATACGTGTGTCTGTGCGTTTGACTGTATATCCAGAGCGTATATGCGATTTAAAGTTGATTTGCGTTTGTTCTATGTCAATACATACCAAATAAATCAAAAGTCTATGCGTCATTATAAATACGTATCGAGATCCATCTCCAGACGAACGTCAAATTAATTTCCTATTTGTATTTTTCTTGGTATGCCTCATTATACGAATACTCGTGGACCTGCGTTCCTCCTCATCCTCGTGATTTTCGTGATTGTCCTTTTCGTTTATCGCCCTGCATCCGTGTCGATACAATTTCGAATCCTAATTTTTCCTTTTGCGATCACCGTCGCGTAATAGCTGGGCCACGCACTTCTCGTCTATTACATCATTCTACTAGTTTTCGTATATAACTTCGCTTTAGTCATTTTTAAATATAATTTTCATATATGTAGAAACTAAAAGAAATTTTACATTTGGCAGTATATTTGCTTTCTACCGGAATTGTCAGCAAAATTTGCGATTGGAACGTCGACAAAATTTGCTTATGAAGAGGCTTTCTACAATATTTCTTGCTGCGATGACACAATTTTTGGGATTATTCAATAAAACGTTTAGTCGAACGTATCGAACAAAATATCGATCTTTTCCAACAAAACTTTGTTTTCGGTGTAGACAATTTGTTGGATTAATTTAGTTGCTGCTAGTAGGTAGATACAGCGGGTTCTGGATACAGATTCCTGCACCGNCTCAAAAGTTTGGATACACTATCCAATATTTTTTGCCGCACTAAAAGTTCGATAACTCTTTCAAAAATGAAGATTCTCCAATTTTCCAAACGGCGTTTTGAAGGGGACAAATCAAGCTTTAGTGTGCCCCATCTAAATATTTTTTATGATTTTTTTCGTCCCAGTACGGACTTTGGTTCGTGACTGTTTTTAGGTCTTTTTTCAGCCATGGCAAATCGGGTGCACAACCCAAGAAAATTTTTCTATGTTTTTTTAATGATAAAAAACTTGAAGGTGAATGTAAAAGCTCCATGTTTTTTTTTTTAATTTTTGCGATTTTTTTTCGAAAAGTTATCAGATTTTCGGCTGGAATCGATGAATTTTCAAAAATTCGACATAACCCGAGAACGATGGGGTTCAAGAGAAAATGTTAAGAATGAAAAAAGTTGTGTATTTTCATTCTGAATCGCGTTGAATTTTTTCGGAATTATTCTTTGAATTTTCTTTTTTTGAGTATTTTTTTCACAACTCACGCGTGAATTTTTTTTTATGGTCGATAAAATAATTACATAAGCCACTCACCCCATTTAGATGAGTTTCTCATCGAAACTCGCGGCATTCGTTCGATGAGCTTGTCGATTTGATGAGCTTGTCGATTTGATCCTGGTGGAGACTCGTCCATGCGGCTTGTAGCTTTTCCCAGAGATCCCGAGTCGAAGGTGGACTTTTGCAATTTCTCGATAAGAAATTCCCTTATTCCATAGCGCTACGACTGCACCCCTTTTATCGAGAGACATCTCTTTTTTTCTTGCCATTTTTGACAGATTCGTGAAATTTTTTTGTGCCAATTTCATTTTACTTTGTCCTAACGTTTGGAAGATTCGCGAAGAACTAACGTTGTCATCGACAATACTTGTAGTAATCCTCAAAACTGTTCATTCTTCTTCTAGTAAAAATGTAAAAATTACTTTGCAAAAGTAAAAAAAAAGAACGCCAAGTATTAAAAAAGAATTGAAATCATTTCTTCGAGAGCCAAGCAAAAAAAAACTAGCCACAACAGAAACTTGGGGTGCTTGGTTAAGAAAATAAGCCCGGGAAAATTCGGCATGGACATAATCCTCTGCCTGATAATGCT
>JBAJMU010000320.1:0-13564 GCA_037952995.1 Hyposoter didymator
TAAATACTTGGCGTCGAGCCGCTACCGCGTCTCTTGATAGTCAGTATATTGATCCAATCGTATATTCAATCAACAAGTTTATACACCATTACTCGTGGTATTTTTTTTCCTTGCAGAAAACGCAGCAGAACGACAGGATCATTTAAATGAAGCAAGAAAGGAACGATCGCTGGAACAGGTGCGAGGGGGCGATCTCGAACGGGGTGATTTGCTTAATCACAATGGTAACTTTCATGAAAAAATCGTAATCATTGCAACCGTATTTTTTGTTTAATGTGTACCTTACCTCCGGATTGGTTTTCTATACTTTTACTTCGCAGTTATCGATCGTGAATCCGTAAATGGGGAAGATCGAAGGGCCTTGCGTGCAATTTTTTCACTGACTTTCGATCAACAAAGGCGGAGACCACGAGAGATGGCGGAGCGATCTCACGAAGCTCTTGCGAGGAATTTGTCCAAAAAAAAACAAAAGCGCAATAAGCGTCGAAATGGTTAGAAATAGCGTTGTTAAAAATTAATAGATCGAAACGTTTATTGAGGGGTTATATACAGTTGGAAATTTCAGAAAATCGATTTTTTTTTAACGCATCTTCTGAATGAGCATACATTCGAGTACATTCTCTGAAAATTTCAAACAGATCCAGCAAGTACTGTCGGAGGTACATGCTATTTTATAATGAATTGCAAATTTCAAAAAATCGATTTTTTTTATGGCATTTTCGGAATGTACACACATTTGAATACATTATCTGAAAATCTTAAATCGACCCAGCAAGTATTGTTGGAGATACGTGCTATTTTATAATTATTAGAAAATTTCGAAAAATCGATTTTTTTTCCATTTTTGAATTCAATAATAATAATACTAATAATAATGTTTATTGAAGGTAATTTACATGTATTCGAATATATTCTCTGAGATACATGCGTACTTGTAAGGCCACTCGGAGCGTTACAAAGTAAGCGCGCTCTGAAAGGCCCGAGCAGCAGCTGTTGTTATGGCCAGCGTACCCGAGATGACCTCTTTCTTTGTCTCCGCATACATGGAATAGGAATGTACTAGGTTATTGTATATGCGAGAGCTGAGCGTGGTCATTTTTTATATGGAAAGGGAATTTCGTCAGTCGAAACAGCTCTGCTTCGTTGTAAAGTCGTGCGTTCAACGTTTACCCCATTTTCGTAGATTTGCGATTCAAAATGCCTCTCAAGTGTACCCGAAAACGAGGAGTATCCGACAATGTTCAACTATCGAGAACGAAAAAAAAAACAATCTTACAATCCAAAAACAGTCGAGACCGATGAAAGTAACTTCAGTGCGTCCGCGAAAAAATTGAAAAATCACAAGGAGATCTTAGTTCCCCGTGATTCCTCCATTGAATATCGTATTTTTAATTTTATAACGGTCTTCGCAGCGATAAACGAATACGTCAAGTGCAAATCTTGCAATGGAAAAGTGAAATTTCAAACAGCTGCACAACGAGGACTCGGTTTTAAAATCGTGATACTGTGTGCGAAGTGCGATCCTCGAGCCTTAAACTCCTGTCCTTCATCAAACATTCGTACGGGATGAACCGACGATTTTTATTTGTAATGAGAACTCTCGAATAGGATTGAAAGGTGCAGCGAAATTTTGTGAAAGAGAAGAATGGTTCGCAGACGACTCCAATTCGACGCTTTAGAAGCTGCTGATGATGCAAAGGGAACATCTTATGGCCTTGGAATAGATGACTCCTTGTAAGTTGGAAAAAAAAAATTTCATCCTCGTGTAAACCACTTTCGAAACTTTGAACGCGTTTATCTCGAAACGATGTTTTCAAAGCCGGTGACCACGATTTCTCAAAAATGGCTCAACCGATCGGTCTGCAATTTTAACACAACTTTCTCAGATATATTCTACTGGGATTGGACGTAGGAATAAGATTTCCGAAAATTATTTCTATTTTTTTTGAACCATTGAACGACCAAAATTTGGTTAAAAATTGAAATGTTGTCTTTGAGGAGCCGCCATTTCATCAAAATTGGAAATTCCAAGTATTCCTACGTCCAATCCCAGCATTCATCTATCCACTAAACAAATCTCTTTGGTTTTTTAATTTCAGCTGATCCCAATGGAAGATTTCATGGTCACCGCAAGACGCCTTTTTTTAGGGGACCTACAAGAGATCAACTACAGGAGCTCTCTGAAGCAATATTTTGTTAAATAAAAAATAGCGATAGAGAGTTGAAAGATGACACTCCATTTACTTCCTCATGCTTTTCCTCGTCAAATAAAATCCCTATCCGAGAAAAATTCGTAAAAAAACGAGCTTTTTGGCCGTTCAACTGTATATGACCCCTTAATGGGTTGTTGACGTAACAGAAATGAGGAGAAGAGCCCTGGCACGGAACGTTACGATTGATGGATCCGAGCAAGAGGATCCTCCAGACAGAGAGCCGCAAACACCGACAACCGAAAATAGCCGACAGGAGATCGATGGTAACGCGAGCACTGATAATTCGCTTTAACTATAAAAAGTCGTTATTCTTTGATTAATTAGTGGATTTTTCATACGAAAGGGGCTTGGAATTTTGCTCCAAAATTGTATCAGATTTTAATTATTCGCAGCATTGCCAGTTTTCATTCACGTATTCAAATTTTTGGTTTGTGCGGTTTTTTGGTATTGAATGTAATGATTTTGAAAAAAGCTTTTTCTTCAATATCTCGGAAGTAATAAGTTGTTCCATGAAAATAATGAGAATCTTTCTCGAAGGAAAGAATATCCGCTTCTACGGAGAAACTTGTTTTCCAGCAGCTCATGTTCCTCGAGATAAAAAAAAGTTCATGCCCTGCAGAACATGTACTGCGAATCGGTTAAAATGAAAAAAAAGTGCGCGAGACGTGGGCGGGGGGAGGGCAGTTAGTAGTAGTAATTGTCGGAGTCAATGGGGTTGATTTTTGCTCATACTAATTTTTTACGCTTATACGATATACAGCTTTCATGCTTTTTATGGCACAACTTTATAGTTGCGTTGCAATAACGGGCAGCAGGTGGAAAAGGAAAATAAATTTTACACTTGAGGAAACCTTAGGCGCTGCGCCTACCTAAGAGCCAGGCACACGATCCGTAGGGCCGCTTCTCTTCGGAGTCAGCGTGGCCCGCGGTGAAGTTGATGTTTAAAACAAGTATCAAGAGACGCGGCAGCGGCTCGACGCCAAGTATTAAAAAAAAAGCGTAGCGCGAGCCGGCCGCACTCTTATATACAGTAAAATAGGGGTTTTGTGACGTCACAGAAAGTTTGAATCGTTTTTCCGGAAAAACGGCGCGACCAAAAAATTTCATATTAGATATGAATTTTCTTTGATTTTTTATCTTTCGATTGGTCCTTGGTAGAACAGAATCCGTTCAGCCAATCGAGAGAAATCTGATATTAAAGATTTTGGTCGCGCGATCCGGGACGCTTTTCTGTCTCACAGTCAGAAGGGCGTAAGTCTCGTGCACAGGCGCTTGGACATACGCCCTTACGTGCCTGGTGGACATTTTCGAGCTGTGACGTCACGCGCTCCGCTGAACGCGGTATCCCCACTCTTCGCGCGCCACTGTGCGAGAGAGACAGAGATATATTATATACATACATTATTTTATACACTCGTATCGATGGATCGATCGATTCGATCTTTCTCTCAGTCTCCATTCATTAATAATGTATTTTTAGTGATGTTAGTGAGTGAGTGAGAGAATTAGGCGGTGAATTATGGGCGGCGAAGCAGTGGGGCAGAGGGGCGAAACTGTCAAATGTCAAAATTTGAGGTTATGTGCGCTTTCAAGTGTTCGAATTCGAAAAAAACCAATTTTTTTATGTGACAGCTTTTTTATATCTCAATTCTGAGCGTGAAACTTCAGCTGTGCCGTTATTCCGCGTCCTCTAGTCGAGCAAACGTGAAAATAAAAGTGAAAAAGTGAAAATAAAAGTGAAAAAAAAAACATGAGCATAAAAATGAGACTCGACGTGATGCATGCATGCATGCAAACGAGATGCAGCGACAGGAAGACGTTCGGCGTGCGATCGACCGGCGGCGTCGTCTCATGGAAAAGGCGAAAAAAGTGCTACAAGCGGAAACAACTTTAGCCGGGAACATTGTCCAGCAGAGCGATCAAGTTTCGAAGGCTAGAAGAGGCAAAATTGGTGAGTGCGAAAGCTTCCTAGACTCAATAAAATTTTCCTGCTCCGATTAATTGAATTAATCCTCCTTTTATATCTTGTAGCCCGCATCGACTCTTTCTACGAGGGAGAAATCTCGCTGCACAATCGGATTCCCCTGGTCGCCCAGAGTCCGAAGGCACGGCGTCGACTTCGACAACGACAACGAATGTGGAACCAGCGAACAACGGCGAGTCTGTTGACACAGTACTCTTGGCTACGCCGAGGATCCAAATTCGTTCAAATTCGAGAATCACCCGAGTCAGCGGAACGCCATCGGATACTCAGTTGTCGGTTGACAACACAACCGGTAAGTTTTTTCTCCTTTCCCTCAAACCACAATAAGAAGCCATTGTTTTTTTCGAGGAATTTTGTTTCTGCTTGTTCCTTCTCAGCTGAAAAATAATCATTTTCATTTCAATCGACAAATTTCGTAAATTTTCATATAAATTTGTCGATAATTGTAATATCCATAATTTTCATTTTTTTATATTCGTGACTCTGTTAATTGATAGTTTTTCTAATAAAAATTCAGTTTTCCAATGGCAAAGAAGATTCTCCAATAATATTGTTGACGAACACTGTATGAAAATTTTTCGTTTTGCTATGAAAAATAATGAGTTTTCGTTGCATTCCGGCTTCCAGCAACGATGCGAACTTCATGTGCTTGCGGAAAGAGGAGGCATCAACGTCGGGAGGAAACAAAAGTGGGACCGATCTACGGTAGGCGACTGAAATACGCTAGCCCCTCCGGAGATTCGATCGAATCAAAACCGGGAATTTCGAGGATGCCAAGGTCGGAGACGGAATCGCCACTGGAAGCACCGGCGACGCCTTCGCCGGTTCTTCCGCTCCACTCAATCGCCGCAGCAGGGATCCTCACCGGTACGAATCGTATTCTCGAAATAAATTGACGAAAAACTTGAAAATTTGACGAAAAATGTGAAAATTCATTCAATGAAAAACGTAAAAAAATTGACGAAAAATGTGAAAATGTGACGAAAAATCTGAAATTTTGACAAAAACTTTAAAATTTGACAAAAAATATGGAAATTTGACGAAAAATGTGAAATTTTGACAAAAACTTAAAAATTTGACAAAAAATATGGAAATTTGACGAAAAACTTGAAACTTTGACGAAAAATGTAAAAAAATTGACGAAAAATTTGAAATTTTGACACAAAATTTGAAAATTTGACAAAAAACCTAGAAATTTGACAGTGAATATGATTGTTTGATAAAAATGAAATAATTTTTTTTGAATTTGTTGCAGAGTTTGCTACCGGGGGACAAGGTAAAGACCGAGGTTGGCAACAAGACCTCGTCGTTGCGGAGTGTGCGAGAAAAGCCACGAGTGAAAGAACCTCGAAATCGTCAGAGTTCCCGTTGTGCCTCGTTCCGCGCCTCTTTATTTCGTTATAAAAATCGCTTTTTATGAAAAACGTCGTTTCGCCAGTGAAAGCTTTGCTTTGCAAAGTCATACTGGCGAAATTCGATAAAAAGGAAAAAATAGAAACAAAATTACTGTATGTTTTAACATATATTTTATTTTTTTAATTACATTTTTAATTATATTTGAGTTTTTTTAATAGAAAATAGAAAATTTATTTTTAATTATATTTGTAATTATATTTGAGTTTTTTTGATTTTGATTATAGAAAATATAGAAAATATAAATAAAAAAGAAATCTATCGATAGCTTGTTATTTAATTTCTTTCTCCTCCTCTACTGCTTCCTCCTCCTCTACCTCTTCCTCCTCGCCATCCTCTCCTTCCTTTGCCTCTTCCCGCTTTCCACAGATCGCTCCGAACCCCGTACCTGGCGTCGGATGCTGCAAGTATGAGCTCCGCCTCATACTTTATTTTGCGGGCATCCTGGACCCTCCGACGTGCCCGTTTTCCTCGACGCCATTTTTCTGTAAAAATAAAAATAAAAAGAAGGAAAAATTAACAAATAGATCGAGGAGCGCGGTAGTGGCTCGAAGCAATTTAAAAAAAAAACTTGCGATTTTACTCACTTTTTATTTTATTATTGGACGCCTCGGATGCCGCGGATGACTCGTAAGCGGAGGCGGCGGAGGTGGTCGGGACGACGGTGGAGTCGCTGGAACTCTCGTCAATACGTATTTTCGTATTGACGAGAGTTTCCAACTCTCCGACGGAATTGGTCGCCTTCTTTCCAACGCTCGCTGTCGCCTCTGAAAAAATTGTACAATTAAAATAATATTATTTTTATTTTGCATGATGACGGAGTTTCTTACAATGTAGCAGCTTGATTTGTTGCGGCTTTTCTTTACTTACCACCGGGTGTCTCTTTCTCGTCCTCCATCGCCGCGTCCAGTTGGCCCAAGATTGCTGTAAAATAAAAAAAAAATATAAGAAACTTATTAAAATATCTGTATTTAACAATTCAACAATGAAATAAAAATAATCATTTCCACTTACGATCGGAATCGCTGCCGATTTCCTCCGTCTCCATGACGTCGTTTTCTCCGCTACCCAACATTTTTTCTGTAAATAAAAAAAAAAAAACAAAAACGAAAAATGATTGAAGGGATGAACGATAACGATAAGGTTAACTTGATAAATAAATAATAATAAATATATAAAGTACGTACCAAGTTTTAACAAGTGGAGCGCGCGTCCTTCTCTGAATGTTTTCCTTCACAGACTAATTTTTCATTGTTCGAAATAAGCGCTCTCTATTGGTCGTTCGGTGTGTGTGAGCAGAACGCGCTTGCGCACTTGTGCTAATTTTTTCGAAATCAGTTCTCATCGTATGTGCATTTGCACGCCTTATTATATTATTATTTTAATCATTTTATTACAATATTTGTTTGTTGTTTTTTACTGAATTCAATAAAAATCGAAATTTCGATCGGTAATTTGAATTATTTAAAACTTTCGTTTCGATTCGTAGCGACAGCAGCGCTGCGCACGTTTCATTCGGAGTATTAGAATTTTTACGTTCTGTCTTTGAAAGTTACGCCGCGTTTTGTTTACGTTTGAAAAGTTTCGACTCGCGACTGGATATTTCGAATCGTTTGTTTCGAACTGTGCTGCGTGAAGACTGCGATACGATCGTCACGAAAACAATTTTTCGGAACGACAAATTAAACAGCGTCTTGGAAAAAAAATATCGTGCAAGTGAAAATAAAATAATAAATTTCTTGTGTTCTATTTTACTTCAGCGTGTGACGTCATAAAAAGTGGTTTGTTCGCTGTGGTGAAATGAAAAGTTTCGACTCGCGACTGGATATTTCGAATCGTCTGTTTCGAACTGTGCTGCGTGAAGACTCCGACACGATCGTCACGAAGACAATTTTTCGGAACGACAAATTAAAGAGCGTCTTGGAAAAAAAACATCGTGCAAGTGAAAATAATAATAAATTTCTTGTGAGTTCCATTTTACTTGAGCGTGTGACATAATGATAAAAAATGTTTTGTTCGCTGTGGTGAAAAATATTTGAGATTTTTATTTCCGGGTTCACAAACGGGCTTTTATCAGCCTGGTGGAGCTGCCGAACAGACTGAACGCTCTACGGTCTTCCAGAGTTTGGAAAGTACAGCCAGAGCCTAGCAACCGGCAGCACTACTCCGGTTGGTGTCCAGGTGCAGTTTCTGTCCGGCTCGGGTCTCCAAATTGTTGCTGCGACAGTCCAACAATTTGGTAACCCAACTTAACTCTAGCCGAGCACATTGTCCGGCAAAGCGAGGATGTCTCGAAGGCTTGCGGAGTAAAAATTGGTTAGTGCGCGAGCCTGCCAGATCCAAATTCCTCTTCCGATCAGTGAAACTAATTTTTCTACGTTGTAGCCCGCATCGACGCTCTCTACGAGGAAGAAACTATGCGGTGCAATCGGATTCCCCTGGTCGCCCAGAGTCCGAAGGCACGGCGTCGACATCGACGACACAATTGGTAAGTTTTTTCTCCATTTTCGTTGAAAAGTATAGAAAAATTATTCTTCGTCTTTTTGCTTTCTTTTTTCTCTCCAATTAGAAGATGGGCTTTGCCCGAACAAATGGCTCAAGCCGGATTTCACTACGCATCAAATCCTACCGCAGACGACAGAGCGATGTGCTTCACGTGCAACGTTTGCCTCGCCGTTGGGAACCAACCGATGAACCTTGGTCCCAGCACAAACGCCATTTGCCAAAATGTCCCTTCGTAAAAGGGGAATATACCCAAACCATACCGTTCTCCGTAACTCTGGCAACTGCTCCGGCACGAGAATCCACTGAACCGGTCGATGTCATCGGCATCACCAACGTTCCTGGTCTCGTTGCCATTGCATCGCACAAGGCCACGTTACCATATGGCACGTAAGTAATCAGTTAAGGTACGCTCACCTCTCGATCAAGTAACTCAAGAAAACAATTTTTCGCACCGGTAAAAAAATAAAAATAAAAATAACAATAAAAATCGCGGCTTCTCGCCATTTCTGGATCTTTCGGCCTGTGTAATTTTGAACTCGATGTGGACTTACTCGATGGACAAATAATAATATTCTCTCAGGAAATATAAAACTCAAAGAATCTCCATAAAGTTTTAAAAAATTCAATAAAATGCAAAAAAACTCAAGAAAATCTAATAAAATTCATCAAAATTCAATAAAATCCGACAAAATTCAGTAAAACTCAATAAAACTCAAAGAATTTCAATAAAGTTGAAAAAAAATCAATAAAATTCAGAAAAATTCAATAAAATTGAAAAAACTTCAATAAACTGCAATTGAATTGAAATTCCTCATTAAAAATGAACCAACCGACGGTGACAATTTTTTGCTCCCAAAAATGAAACTTCACTACCAAATGGTTTTCCCAAATCCACTAAAATTGCTCGATTAATCCATAAAAATGTGCGATTACAGATTCGGAGAGCGACACTAAACAGCCGACGTTCCAGGGCGCAGTGAGCCGTCTGCCGTCGTCGAGTTCGAGTTTTTATCTCGATCTGAACGTCGAGGCTTCCACTGCGACTTTGAAACGTCCGACGAGCGAAGATTTGGCGAGTATAATGACCGACAGCTCGACAACGGACGGGACCAACGACCACAAAGAAACGGTCGATGTTAAACCTCACAACTGCGAATCCGCCGGCGTGTCCGACGAACTTTTGAGCGACACTCTGCAAGTCCAAAAATTCAATGAACGCAACTCAGTTGGCACAGAGTGAAAAATCTTTCCACAGCCAACGAGGAACTCAGTTGTTACAATTCGCTTACGTGAGTTTTCGCTTTTTTATTTCAAATTTGAGTTTTTTGCTCAAAATTCATTTTCAACTCATTTGTTCGTAGTTATTTTTCATCGCCTAATAATTTTTATTAATTTTCCAATCATTTTTCAATTTTTTTCGGTTGCTAGAATTCGCTCATGATGAGTTTTTGCTTTTTGCTTTTAAAATCGAGTTTTTTGGTCAAAATGTATTTGAAACTCATTTGTTCGTCATTATTTTTCGTCGCCCAATAATTTTTATTGATTTTCCAATGAATTTTCATACATTTTTCGATTTTTTTCGGTTGCTAGAATTCGCTCAGGTGCGTTTTTGCTTCTTTATTTCAAAATTGAGTTTTTTGGTCCAAATTTGTTTTCAAGTCATTTGTTCGTAATTATTTTTCATCGCGCAATAATTTTTACCGATTTTTAAATAAATTTTCATATATTTATCGATTTTTTTCGGTTGCTAGAATTCGCTCAGGTGAGTTTTCGCTTTTTTATTTCCAATTTGAGTTTTTTGGTTAAAATTTATTTTCAAATCATTTGTTTGTAATTATTTTTCGGCGCCCAATAATTTTTACCGATTTTTCAACAAATTTTCATCCATTTTTCAATTTTCTTTAAATTTTCATTTAAAAAAAAAATATTCGAATCGTTTTTTCACAGGGCTGCGTACAAAAAACACGAGCATTCGTTGATACGGCAATTGCTAAAGAGAGAAGGATTGTCCGACAATTGGACCGAGCCAATAATTTCATTGGCTCATCAAATCGTCGATCAAGTCCGACCGGATCTGCATCACGATGCCGAGGACATGGACATAAGACAATACGTACAAATTAAAAAATCACCAGGCGCAAGTAAAAACGATTGCGAAATCGTTTCTGGCGTCGTTTGCAGCAAAAACGTCGCTCATCGTGGCATGGACGCCATGATGGCGCATCCCAAAATTTTACTCCTGCAATGTGGCCTTATGTATCAACGAGGAGAGGGAAAACTTCTCAGTCTCGAGCCAGTCATGCTCGCGGTAAGTTTTCGTTATAAGCCATTTTTTCATTTTTTTAAGATTTTTTTTTTCATTGTTCATTGACGAATGGAAAAACGCACGACAACGACTTTTGTACAAAAATTTGGCGATTCGCGAATGGAAAAGGAAAAGAATTTGGAAATTTGACGATTTTTTTCTTTTTTTCCTCCAGGGAAATGATGTAAATTTGAAAATGTGTCATTTTTTGTCACTTTTCTCCAAGAAATTCCGAAACCTCGAACGAACTGTCGCACGATAACGATTTTTTTCCGAAAATTTGTCGATTCGCGAATGGAAAAGGAAGAGAATTTTTAAATTTTGTGATTTATTTTTTTTTGCTCCAGGAAAATAATGTAAATTTGAAAATGTTGTGATTTTCGGTAATTTTTATTCAGGAAAATGAACATCTGGGACACACTGTCGCGAGGATAACGGTTCTTGGACCGGACGTTGTCCTCGTTCACAGATCGGTTTCACGTTTGGCTCAAGATCGATTCCGCGAGTGCGGCGTCACTCTCGTGCTCAAACTTGGCACTTGCAAGAAATTTTATCTTCGCAACTTTCCCACCGAGACGAGTGAGTCAATTTTTGAATCCATCGCTCTCATTTTACTCGCAGCCAAGATTTTTCCTTTTTTTTATCGCGATAACAAGTTTTTCAATGAAAAAAAATTCGACAGTTTGATTTTCCAAATGGAATATTGATTTTTTAAATAAAATTTTGATTTTCCAAATGAAATTTTGATTTTTTAAAATGAAGTTTTGATTTTTTCAAGGAAATTTTGGGTTTCTAAAATACAATGTTCATTTTTTGAGTACATTTTTGATTTTTTTGAATAACATTTTGATTTTTCAAAATTAAAATTTGATTTTTTGAATAAAATTGTAATTTTTTCAATGAAATTTTGAGTTTTTAAAATACAATGTTGATTATTTTTATAGAATTTTGATTTTTTTAAATGAAATTTTGATTTCTCAAATGAAATATTGATTTTTTAAAAAGAAATTTTGATTTTTTGGGTGAAATTTCTATTTTTTGAATAAAATTTTGATTTTTTCGTCAAATCATATGTTTCGATTATTTTCGGGCTTCGAAAATATTGATTTCTTCCTTTTCTTTGCAAATGCCAATGGTTTTGATTGATTTTTTAATTTTCAGGCCATTTTTGTTTATTTTTTGATGCATTCGTGTTTTCCATTGTCTTGGGCGACGAGAGGAAAACATGTTTTCGTTTTAGGCTGCCAATCGAAATGATTTTTCTTGTTGTCAGGTCGACCCAAGACTCTCATGTACTTCGAGGGCTGTCCCAACGCCCATTTGGGAGCGACGATACTTTTGCGAGGTGGCTCACAATCGGAGTTGAAGCGAGTGAAAATTTTCACGTCGACTATGATTTTCGCGGCGTATTCGTGGCGCTTGGAAAAGTCTTTCCTCATGGACGAGTTCGCGAGGCCTCCGTTGCAGTCTGACGTTTCGTTCCTGGACGAGAACGCCAGTGCTGGCGTCCCTTCGGCCGTCGCAGCCGACCAGGAGACGAGCAATTCGACCGGAAAAACGCGTGGTAAATGAAAAGAATTGAAAATTTCACCTCAAACGTCAAAATTTAATCGAAATAGCGAAAAATTTCTACAATCGATGGAAATATTTTTTAAAAAATATTCAGTCGATCGAGCAATTCGGTCGCGACGAACAATTCGGCCGGAAAAACGCGTGGTAAATAAAAAAAATTAAAAATTTCACCACAAATGTCAAAATTTAATCGAAATAGCGACAAATTTTTACAATCGATGGAAATATTTGTTGAAAAATATTTAGGCGATCGATAATCCAAGGAGTTTCCCGTGTTCCAGGAACCGAAGAGTCTCGAAGCATATTCGATGATTCTCCACCAGGAAAAACATCGGAAACGAATATCGTAGTAAAAAAGTCAATAAACGGGACGCGCCGTCGTAGCAGCGAAGAAAATGCATCAGCGGACTCGATGATGAGTGCGGAGGCGTTCACAAAAGTATCGCGTAGCGCAAAATTTTGCGCTGCCCGATACGAAAGTATCGCGTAGCGAAAAATTTCGCGATACTCGATATAAAAGTATCGCGTAGCGAAAAATTTTGCGCTACTCGATATAAAAGTATCGCGTAGAGAAAAATTTTGCGCTACTCGATACAAAAGTATCGCGTAGCGGAAAATTTTGCGCTACCCGATACGAAAGTATCGTGTAGCGAAAAATTTCGCGATACTCGATATAAAAGTATCGCGTAGCGAAAATTTTCGCGATACTCGATACAAAAGTATCGCGTAGCGAAAAATTTTGCGCTACTCGATATAAAAGTATCGCGTAGCGAAAAATTTAGCGCTACTCGATACAAAAGTATCGCGTAGCGGAAAATGTTGCGCTACCCAATACGAAAGTATCGCGTAGCCGAAAATTTTGCGCTATTCGATACAAAAGTATCGCGTAGCGAAAAATCTTGCGATACTCGATAGGAAAGTATCGCGTAGCGGAAAATTTTGCGATACTCGATACGAAAGTTTCGCGATACTCAAAATAAAAGTAAATCGCGTAGCGAAAAATTTTGCGCTACTCGATACCAAAGTATCGCGTAGTGGAAAATTTTGCGCTACTCGATAGGAAAGTATCGCGTAGCGAAAAATTTCGCGATACTCGAAATAAAAGTATCGCGTAGCGAAAAATTTTGTGCTACTCGATACCAAAGTATCGCGTAGTGGAAAATTTTGCGCTACTCGATACCAAAGTATCGCGTAGTGGAAAATTTTGCGCTACTCGATAGGAAAGTATCGCGTAGCGAAAAATTTCGCGATACTCGAAATAAAAGTATCGCGTAGCGAAAAATTTTGCGCTACTCGATACCAAAGTATCGCGTAGTGGAAAATTTTGCGCTACTCGATAGGAAAGTATCGCGTAGTGGGAAATTTTGCGCTACTCGATAGGAAAGTATCGCGTAGCGGAAAATCCTGCAATGCTGTTTGACGAGAATCTTCCCGATAATCCATTTTTTTTTTAAATTTTTCTGCGATACTCGATATTATTGTATTGGAAGGGTGAAACTTTAGCGATTTTGAGAGGATGAGGAAGCCAAGTGACGGTGAATTTTTTTTGTTTATGTGTGTGTGTGTGTGTGT
>JBAJMU010000321.1:0-13485 GCA_037952995.1 Hyposoter didymator
ACTTGATCGAAAAAATGTTCAAACGAAAGTTTGAAATTCAAGCTGACGAAACTTTTGGCAGTGAAAAAAGTTATGTTGCCGTTTGAAAAAACCATGTTGGCCATTCTAAAGCCGCTATTTTTAATTTTGGCTCCACAAATTTTTTTTTTCGAACGTCCCCCTTCAACCCCTCAAAGTTTTTTTCCACACAATATTTCGTCCAACCAATATTTTTCGAGAAAAGTTAGGTGTAAGATTAAAATGGGACACCCGGTATATGATAGCTATTCCAACCTTGGGAGCTTCAACGTCAAGCAGAATGAGTTAATTTGACAAAGTTGGTGAATGAGAGCGGTATGAATGTATTACAACTTTGTTCGGATGAGACCCTTATTGGGGTGGAGTCACGTGTAAATGGATTGTAGAATGGACGAATGAGTCGATTATGGAACGGTTATGAAACAATGTTGAAGTTTCCAACTTTGGGGTCCAACGAAAAATACGTTTTTCTATTAATGGTTTGTTCAATTTCAAAAACCACGTCAATTGTCGGACCGATTTTGTGTCTGGACCCTAAAAAAAATCGTTCTACTGTCCTGGAGGAATATTGAATAAGAATTTTGAGCTCTGACCAAGAAAAAATAGAATTCCGTTGCATTCCAACGATGCAAACTTCAACATCGTCAAGTGAATGATTTCATTCTAAACAATCGACGACGAAATATAAACCAGTGTATGGATCGATACCCCCGCGTAAATGATGTCGAAGTTTGCATCGTTGGAATGCCACGGAGTCCCTTATTTTATTATATTTTTTGAAAGCAGAGCCAAAAAATTTCATGCAATGCCAGTCTATCGCAATAATTGGCAAATGAAAAAGTAGATATCATAGGAAAATTGCTTGGATTCAAAAAATCATGAAAATTGTGAGTCGATAAAATTTTTGCGTTGGTCTCGAAATATGTGAACTTCAACATCGTAGAAATAGCGTTATTTTGTGATCTAAAAAAATTAAAAGGGATGCAAACATTTTGGAAATTAGAATTTTCCCAAGTTCTAGGAATTTTCCCCCACCAAACATCCTACAGAGCATATAAAACCCCAATAGAATCCTAGTGCATTTCAAAAAAAAATGCTGCAAATTGAAATTTGCAATTGGCTTCCTCATAGAGGAAGCTTTGAGCATCGTGCATGTTGAGCAACTTGAGGAAGCCATTTGCAAATTTCAATTTGCAGCATCCTTTTACGTTCTTGTATTTGCATTTAAATTCAATAATTCTGACAAGTTTGCTCGAAAGTACAGAGGGAGTACTGACTTATACATAATATCTTACGAGATTTCGATATTTTTCGAAAAACTAAGATTTTCGAAAAATTCGAAAACCCATAAAATTTAAACCGTCCAACCGATTATTCCCAAATTCAATACCAACCTTCCTATTAAGATACTCTATTTATAAAAAAAAAATTGATAATAAATCTCGAAATTTGCGAAACTTAGAGTGCCGATACCATTTTTTCAAAAATTTCAAAATGCCGTAGAGTTCGTATTTTTTAAGCTGTTCTGACGAAATTGTCCGAGAACAAAGAGCTGGTCTAGACTAACATCTGTGCGAAACGGGAGCCATGTAGCTCAAACCGTTCTCGAGTTATAAACATTTGAATTTTACAGTGCCAGAACATACACACACACACACACACATACACACACACATCCGGACATTTTTTGTAGATATGATTTTTCGACGTTTTGGGACATTTTAAGCACATTGACATTGAAAACTGAAAAAAAAAAAATTTTACCGTCACATAGCTTCCTCTATGAGGAAGCAAAATGAATAATTTTTTTCGAGCAGTATTGTTCCTGCGTATACTTTTTTCCGTTTTTACGATCCCTTCCCAACACTTATTGTCGCCGTTACAGAAATGCTGATAAGTGTACTAACAGTTTAACCGGAAACAAATGACGCCACTGACGCACATCATAACTTATGAATAAAATCTTATACTATGGTTTCATATTTAGTATTCGGTCGGAGTATCGAAATGGAAACTTCGTGTTTCATAAAGAATTAATCATGAAATTACTAATCGATAGTGACATAAAGTATTGCTCAACAAAAACATAAAAACATGGAAAACGCTGGAGAGTGTACTCATGCCGAGTTGAAAAGGTAGCAAGTGACGTACACCATGAGTAGTCCGACAATGACCGGGGAGGAGCATCTCACGCTCTCGAGAAAGTCAGAAAAACGCACGTGGCACTCGTTGCGCATGCATTTCTGCCCAGGTGGTTACGCGAATTGCAGGGCCGACCTCGGAGCTTATCGTATTGCTGGACCCGTAAATCAGTCGACTCTCCCCTACGCTGCATTTGAAACATCTGGGCACATGGAGTGCAACGTTGTCGAACGATTCTACGGCTCTAGGTGGCACTGAACTGTGTACAGGGCAAAGACCACATGTGTGCCGTAGAAAAAGTTGAGACCCATAGCGACTATGTTACTGAAGTTTGCATCGTTGGAATGCAACGAAAAATCCATTTTTTTTTTTTCATTATTTTGATAATTAATGGGATCCTTCCAATTTTTCTAGTAAATTCAGTTTTCCAATGGCAAAGAAGATTGTCCACAAAATCGGTGATAAATACTGTATGAAAACTTTGGGCAATGCTAGAAAAAATAATCAGTTTTCGTTGCGTTCCAACGATGCGAACTTCAACATCGTTAGCGACTGGGGGAATTTTTAGCGTCCATAGCCTTGTATAGGGCATCGAGCCGCAAAGAAAGAAATACGAATGACTTTGTTCGCATTCCCTCACACATGACTATCTGCAAAAGTGATCAGAACGAACAACGGAATGAAAGATTAGATTAGAACGTCTAATATTCACATTCGACATCCATTCGAAGACGCGAATCCCTCACACTGTGGATTGAACAATAGGTCACACAGAAATCTGGTACAATAACTAGCGACGTCTGTAACGGTGACTGGCGGCCATGTTTACGCTTCGAACCACAGTTAGCGGCGGAGTTACAGCTTTCCACGATAGGCTGGCTAGCCTTGTGGCGCTAGTGTAACGTCGGTAGTACGCCCCGGGAAATTTAAAAGTCTGGGACCACGCAACTTTTTTCCAACCGTCGCAACTTGCTGGTCCAACGTAATATTAATCGAATACATTCTATTGGTCGTTATTGTTTTCGAAGTAAACTGTTTGAAAAATGTAAAAACATTTTTTTCACAGGGAATTCTGCAATTGGTCAAAATCTCCATGAAAATTCTGTCAAACGCTCTAACCGTTGCTTAACTAATTTATGATACTGAAATTCGCAGCGTCGAGGTCTAACAACAAATAAATTTTTCCATCAATTATTTGTTCAATAAAAAAAAATCATGACAATTTTCGTACAGATTTTGTCTTTAGATCGTAAAAAAAAAGTGGTTTCACTTTCCAGACTAAATATTAAATGGAAACAGAACTCTTAATTATTATTCAATATTAGGTCTGGACAATAAAATAATCCTCCCTTGCCACCTAGAAACTCAATCAACGCGACATATTGCCACAATTTTCAAAATTCAATAAATAATAGATCAAATATATTTCGTTGAATATCAACGTTGCAAACTTCAGAGTCGTACAGCGTACTTATTTTTGAGTTCATTTCGAAACTTCACATTCGAAGCTTCCCACGAAAGAAAAAAAATGCTATTTCCATACCAGAAGCGTCGGAATTCTTCGAAATATTGAAACCCCCTCAAAAATCACGTTCCATACTTCGGATTCTTTTGAAACTTATTTCTTGTTTTTCGAACGCTACTACGGAACTTCCCGCGAAATAAAAAAGTTACCATTTTCCATATCAGACGCGGCTGAATTTTTCGAAGTATTGAACCCCCCTAAAAAATCACGTTCCATACCTCGGATTCTTTTCAAACCTTTTTACCGTTTCCTGAATGCTACTACGAAACTCCCCACGAAATAAAAAAGTTGCTATTTTCCATACCAGAAGCGGTGGAATTTTTTGAAGTATTGAACCCCCTTAAAAATAACGTTCCATACCTCGGATTTTTTTCAAACTTTTTTCCGTTTTTTGAATAATATTTCGAAACTTTTTACGAAATAAAAAAGATACCATTTTCCATAGCGGAACCGGTAACATTTTTTGGAGCATTCAACCCCCTTAAAAAAGTATTCCATACCTCGGATCGTTCCCAAACTTGTTTAGCGTTATTTTTATGCCTGTTGTTCGCAATAGTCGTGCGAACTAGCTCCGAATTAGTCCACTGAAGAAGAGGCAGGTAGATTTTGCTGCATTAGTCGCCGTTTTATTCTCTTACATTCATTTACAAAAATAAAATAAATTGACTCGTCGCCATGTGATTCGGGGCTTGGTGGTGGTTTTGTGATGGGGAGAGCAGTCCTCGCAACGCTTCGGGAGTGGAGCAGGTGACTTCTCCGGCGGTGGAGGAGGAAGGACGCTCTTCTCCTCAGGCGTCGCTGGAGGAGTCCTGGGCACCACTGGTGACGCTGGATCCCGGCTGACGGGATCTGCGACTCTGCTGGGTAACTCGCTTTTCCACTCGCTCTCGCTGTCGAACGCCGTCTGAATGCCTCGGTGAACTCGGGAGGGGCCGGTAGTCTGAGTGCCGAAGGTCCTCGTTCCGGGGCGTGACTCCGGTGGCGATGGCGGTAGCGGCGAGAGGAGTGGGGGTGGCGAGGCGAGCGCCGGTGATGTCCAGCGTCGTCGTCGAGGATCTCTCGGATGGAGCGTGCTGCGTGGTGGTCGAGTCAGTGTCAACCACGGTCTTACATACAGGTCTTGAAACTCCCGGGAGTGGGGGAAGGCTAAAATGACTCGCATATTGAAGCAGCAAAATCGAGTTCTCTCTATCGCCACCTGCAGCGCTGCTATCGAGTGTCGACATGACATAACCTCAATCATCGTTTTCGGTTTTGGCAGTTTGTTTTGTACCGTGATACAAAATTTGGTTTTTGTGCTGTGGTTTTGTGCTGTGATAGTGAGTTGGGATAAAAAAAGAAATATCATTATGGGACGATCGTGCGTCGTTCCAAATTGTAAAAGTTAATATCGAGGTGCTGGGAAACCAAAAGTTTCAATTTTCAAAGTGCCGAGTAACATCGAGACTTTGCAGAAGTGGAAAGCCGCTATTCCGAGTTTACTGGAATTGAAGTCTTCGCATAGTATTTGCGAGAAGCATTTCGAAGAGAAATTCATCGTTCGAAAATATGTGAAGCACGATGTTAACGGAAAAGTAATAGCAGAAGTAAGTATTTACTCTTATATTTTCGTTGTATATCACAATTTATTTTTGTAATGTCAATATTGGAAATTTAATCATTTTTTCTGTAGGTTCCATTTCAACATCCGCGTTTATCTTGTTCTGCTTTTCCAACCATTTTTGGTCAGAGCACACTATCTCCAGCAAATGAAAATACAGTCGCAATTACTGGTAAGGAAATATTGAACTTGGGAATCGGGAAAAAATACATATAAATTCGATTAAATAACAAAAATTGAAATAATAAAATAAATAAACTCATAAATAATTAGTATGGACTAAAAAGTATTGTATTCTTTCACCCGATTACAGACATTATCGATGACAATTGTTTGTCGATCATTGATACGGCAATTGATGAAGCGCAGGTGGATCCCGCTGGACCGTTCAAACAGGAAACCGTTCAAATTGGTTCCGTCAAAGAAACAGCGCAGGTGGATCCCACTGGATCTTATGGACACGAAACCCTTCAAATGGCTTTCGTCGAAGAAGCAGTGCAGGTGGATCACGCTGGACCTTTCGAACAGGAAACCCTTCAAATGCCTTTTGTCGAAGGAACAGCGCAGGTGGATCCCGCTGGACCTTTCGGACAGGAAAACCTTCGAATCGATTCTGTCGAAGAAGCAGTGCAGGTGGATCCCGCTGGACCTTTCGAACAGGAAACCCTTCGAATCGATTCTGTCGAAGAAGCAGCACAGGTGGATCCCGCTGGACCTTTCGAACAGTAAACCCTTCGTATTGGTTCTTATGGCGGAGTGGCGTTAGCAGCCGAAGTGGATTCGTTGGGACCGAAGTCACTGAGCGAAAGGAAATTCGAATTCCAGAACCTCATAATTAACGAACGTAAGTTACAATTTATTCTAGCTGTTTACTTCACAGCATCTAACAATTCATAGCATTAAATTATGAAAAACTTAGGACGGGTTGTTCCAACCTCCCGGTAAGCCTAACTGGTTTGATCCCTAGATACCTAGATACCTAGAGCTCAAAAAATCAAAATATTCTTTAAAAAAAAATGTGTTGCTCTGCTAAGAAAGCGATCAAAAATGTATTTTAGGGTTGTATTAACTACATAATAAGGTATATACAGTTTTTTTCAATAAAAAATACAAAATGGTGTCACAACGCATTATTCTTAGAATAATGTTTTTCAAACTGGTAAGCAGCATAACTCATGCAATTATTATCTGATCAACTTAAAATTAGCACTGAAGCTTCTTAAATATATTATCTAAAGCGGTACACGAAATTATTGTTAAATATTGATTTTTCGCAGAATGGCAGCAGTTTGAAAAAAGACAAAAAATTATATTTAAAAAAACGACTTCAATTTGTTTATAAAAACCGTAATCTTTATCCAATCGTAAAAATCGTGTGTATCGCTTCAGATAATTTATCTAAAAAGCTGTAATGAAAATTTTGAGTTCATCTGATAAAAATTGAATAAGTCATGCTGCCCACCAGTTTGAAAAACATGGTTTCGAGCAAAACGTTTTATGACACTATTTTGTATTTTTTATTGGCACAAAAAAAATTGCATATACCTTATTATATACTTGATACCGCCCTGGAATAAATTTTTGATCGCTTCATAAGTACAGCGAAAATAATTCCCCAAGAATGTCTCGATTTTTTGCGCTCCAAAGGGGTCTAACCCTTTAAAAACTAAAAACTTTTCTCACAATGTTACCGTAGCTTACTGGAAGAATCGAATGAATTGTTGAATTCGGCGAACAGAGAGTTTTTTTTACGAACAAGATAAAAACGCAACAAAATGACAAAAAATGCTATCGTAAATTTTGCATATTTCATAAAATGACCGACATGTTTTCAGGTATTACACATGGATTAAAACCTGCCGAGAATGACAGCAAATATTGTGCCATGGTTCCAAAATCGTGGAGCGTTGGCGAATTATCGAAAGGGCCCAAGCAGAACGTTCTGTTTTCATACGCTCGAGCGGTGACAAAGAACGGAATAGAATCGCCAGTAATTCAGAAGTGCGTTACCCTTTCTAATGATAATGCCTTGCATTACCACGTTTATGGGCGGCTAGTCAACGCGGAAGGATCACAGCTGCCTCGAACCTTGCATACGATAGAAGAACTGCCACTTGTTTTAATCAAATTCGAAAGAATGAATGTATGCCATGGCATAGGCCCCATAGACGTTCGTCACTTGGAAGTTGGACAAGTGTTTCAAGATCATTTTGATCTTTGGCACAACAACGACTGCACTCTAATTTCAAAAACGAAGAGATGCAATAATTGCATGAAGTTGAGGGGCGTGCAGTTGCAAAAGGAAAAGCGATCCAAGAAGAACAAAATGGCATGCCGTATTTACACTTCGTCGAATCCGACGAAGAAGTCCGTCGAATTCGAGAAGAAATAGCGAAGGTCACCTCACAATCATTGGAGGAAAAGTGCTCTGAGTTAAAGATTGAAGGTGCTCAAAGAATTGCACTGAGAGAAATAATGGAGGCGGCGTCGAAAAAAGACGCGAAAGGTCGTCGTTACTCCGAGGATTGGATTATGCAATGTATACTAATGAACATCCGGTCTCCATCCTACTACGATTTTTTGCGCAAAAACGACGTCCTTCCACTGCCGTGCACTCGAACGATTCGTGGTTATTTTTCTCTCATAAATATGAAGTGCGGCTTCGATCAACCATTTCTGCAACTTCTTAAGAAACATTTCGAGCGCAAAACCGAGCTACAACGCCATGGAGTGCTTCTCGTAGACGAGATCAACTTAAGGGGGGCGCCTGCTTTATAAGGCTTTAAAAAAGCGTTTTTTAAATAATTTTTTTGGGATAGGAAGAAAAAACCAGGTCTAGCGAAGTTTTCAGATCATTTTACTACATTTCCGAACGTCAAAATAAAAAATTATGAGAGGATTATGTTGAAAAGTAGTTGACGTTCAAGGCACATTTGTGCCACACCTCGCAATCGCAGTCTGAAATCTGCGGGCAAGATGGAGCTCCTGATTTTCATCTGAAAAAAGAAATCCAAAAAGTTTTTGAATTTTCATGTCTCAACCTTCTATATGAACTAAAAAGATTCACGAGTAAAAAATTCTGAACAACTTTTTAAGCGAGTTGGAATGATTTTTTTGTTGTTGCAAAAAAAGTTTTTTTTCCAAACCTGTGAAACTTTTCGAATTTCACAAATTTTCGAGTTCTTCTTAGTTCATATAGAAGGTTGAGACATGAAAATTCAAAAACTTTTTGGATTTCTTTTTTCAGATGAAAATCAGGAGCTCCATCTTGCCCGCAGATTTCAGACTGCGATTGCGAGGTGTGGCACAAATGTGCCTTGAACGTCAACTACTTTTCAACATAATCCTCTCATAATTTTTTATTTTGACGTTCGGAAATGTAGTAAAATGATCTGAAAACTTCGCTAGACCTGGTTTTTTCTTCCTATCCCAAAAAAATTATTTAAAAAACGCTTTTTTAAAGCCTTATAAAGCAGGCGCCCCCCTTAAGGAAATCCGTCGCAGTTTGCTCGAAGAATTTGACGTACGCTGGTCTTATGGATTTTGGCGATGACGGTCCAAAATCAACTGATATTACAGATCAAGCAGATCACGGTCTTGTGATAATGTTCCAACCGCTTGCCGACTCCTACACACAGCCAGTTGCGGTTTTTGCCTCGAAAAATTCCGTTAAAGGGGAAGAATTGGCCAAGCTAGTAGTAAAAACAACGATATACCTCGAAGAAAGCGGTGCAAAAATTCACGGGATTATCGCAGACGGCGCTTCAACAAATAAAAAAATGTGGACACTACTGGGCATCACCAGCACTGTTGAAGAAACAAAAACTTGGTTCACTCACCCCTTGGACAATGACCGGAAGATTTTCGTATTTTCCGACGTTCCGCATCTCATTAAGATATTACGGAATCGATTGTACAACAGAAAAAGATTGCGGGTAAGTTTCAAAATGAAAAAAAAAATTGTTTATAATAATAATAATTATGTATTCAATGAAGTAGTCAGTCGTGATTTTAATGGCATTTACCTGATTCTTTTCCAGATGACTTCCGAGAGCGGGTACGTTGAATGGGAATATTTCCAAATACTATTGGACTTGGACACTCAACATCCAGGACAGGCGAGGGCGTGTCCGAGATTAACTAAAAGGCACGTGGTTCTCGATAACACTTCAAAGATGCGTGTTCGGCTTGCAACGCAGGTAAAATTAATTATAGCTTGGATTGAATTAACTGTATATTCATTATCAACGTGTTATTACTTAAATACTTGTATCCTTTTCGTTACAGATTTTCAGTAACTCGGTTGCCAACGGTTTGGCTTTCTATTTGTCCCAAAAATGTAGCGATCTTGATGGGTGCGAAGAGACCATATCATTTTGCAAACGTGTGAATGATATGTTTGACGCGTTGAACCGCAAATCTCCAAATCAAGGACTTACTCCAAGCTGTAACGATTTCAAGGTAAAAAACAGGCATGCACATACACGCGTCTTAATTATTATAAATGAGGTACTTACCTTTGCAAAAAAAAAAAAATACATACTCACCGTGATGCAACCTGACACAAAGAGAGTGTCCAGCTAAAAAAGAAAGCGTTTCTTCCGGGGATTTTTGTAGAGGGAAAAATTTCGTAAAGGTGAGCCCAGTACATTTTTAGGCACATTTTAAGGTGGCATATTCTAATTTGTTGGAAATAAACCAATCTGTTGGTCGATGTATTTGGAGAGCGTCTTGCCGTAATCTACGGAAATGATACAGCTCGTAATTCTGGACTGAAACGAAAAAAAACATGCAGCTTTAAATTGCCATACAATTTTTTCCTGGGTGAACTACGAAAAGCAGAAAAAATCGTAAAGTCATAACTTTGCAGGTTTCAATAAGAAAACGTCTTTTATGTTTTATTTTATTTTTAATTTGAAGTTACAATTCCACGATTTTTTCTGCTTTTTCACAGTTTACCCAGAACTAATTTATTTGCGAATTTAAGGGGTTACATACAGTTGGAAGGCCAAAAAAACTCGTTTTTTTACGAATTATTCCCGGATAGGGATTTTATTTGACGAGGAAAAGCATGAGGAAGTAAATGGGGTGTCATCTTTCAACTCTCTATCGCTGTTTTTTATTTGACAAAATATTGCTTCAGAGAGCTCCTGTAGTTGATCTCTTGTAGGTCCGCTAAAGAAAGGCGTCTCGCGGTAACCATGAAATCTCCCGTTTGGATCAGCTGAAATTAAAAAACCAAAGAGATTCGTTTAGTGGATAGATGAATGCTGGGATTGGACGTAGGAATACTTGAAATGTCCAATTTTGATGAAATGGCGGCTCCTCAAAGACGAAATTTCAATTTTTAACCAAATTTTGGTCGTTCAATGGTTCAAAAAAAATAGAAATAATTCTCGGAAATCTTATTCCTACGTCCAATCCCAGTAGAATATATCTGAGAAAGTTGTGTCAAAATTGCAGACCGATCGGTTGAGCCATTTTTGAGAAATCGTGGTTACCGACTTTGAAAACATCGTTTCGAGATAAACGCGTTCAAAGTTTCAAAAGTGGTGAACACATGGATAAAAAATTTTTTTTCCAACTTACAAGGAGTCATCTATTCCAGGGTCACAAGATGTTCCCTCTGCATCATCAGCAGCTTCCAAGTTGTCGAATTGCAGTCGTCGGCGAACCATTCTTCCTTCGCGTGTGCGCTCATGCGCTCTTAAAATGGAGATCGCGACGCGCTCTGCATCCTCTTTTTCGGCATAGGCATGAGCATTGGTTTTTCGGTGGCCATTCGCGTGCATGAATGAATGTTTTTGACGATCATATCGTACGTACCTTGCATCACAAAAGCTGGCATGTCTATCAATCCACAAAATTTCGCTGCACCTTTCAATCCTATTCCGAGAGTTCTCATCACAAATAAAAATCGTCTGTTTATCGCGTAAGAATGTTTGATGAATGGACAAGAGTTTATGGCTCGGGGATCGCACTTATCACACAGAATGACGATTTTAAAACCGAGTCCTCGTTGTGCAGCTGATTGGAGTTGCACTTTCCCTTTGCAAGTTTTACACTGGACGTATTCACTTATCGCTGCGAAGACCGTTATAAAATTGAAAATGCGATATTCAACGGAGGAATCACGAGGAACTAAGATCTCCTTCTGATTTTTCAATTTTTTCGCGGACTTACTGAAGCTACTTTCATCGGCCTCGACTGTTTGTGGATTGTAGGATTGTTTTCGCTTTTTCTCTCATGACAGTCGCGTCTTGTTGGATAGTATTCGTTGTCTGGTACACTTGTAAGGCATTTTTATTCGCAAAACTACGAAAACGGAGTAAAATTTGAACGCACGACCTTACACTGTGGCAGAGCTGGTTCGACTGTCAAAATTCCTTTTTTCGGTATAAGAAATGACCACGCTTAGCTCTCGCCTATACCATGTATGCAAAGACAATGAAAAGGGTCACCTCAGGTACGCGGGCTACAACACCGCTACCGCTCGGGCCGTTCGGAGCGCGCATACTTTGTAACGCTCCAAGCGTCCTTTCAAGTACGCATGTATCTCTACGAATATTTGCTGTATCGCTTCGAAAATTTCAGAGAATCTTTTTGAATATATGTAGACTCCAAAAATGCAACAAAAAAAATCGATTTTTTGAAATTTGCAATTAATCATGAAGTGGCATGTAACTCCGACATTACTTGCTGGATTGATTTGAAATTTTCAGAGAATGTACTCAAATGTATGTACATTCTGAAAACGCCATAAAAGAAAAATCGATATTCTGAAATTTCCAACTGTATATAACCCCTTAAAACTGCATTGGTTTCGTCATTTCAGCCAAGAATTACAAGCTGCATCATTTTCATAAATTATGGTGAGACACTTTCGAAATACGCTGACCAACTCACCGTGATTTTTTTAATTTATTTTCAACAAATTGAAATTGTCTCAAAGTACCAGATTCGCTTGTTTTTTCCCAACTCAACGAACATTCCCGCAAAAACGCTTCCTTTTACAGCTGGACACCCCTTTACAATAAAATCTCATTATTATTTCATATATGTATGTAGTGGAGTTTTACATGCATACCCCTAGCGGGTTTGTACATGGTGTGCTTCCTCTGACCCCCTTCTTTCATCTTTGTTCCACCTTTTTCTCTCATCCTATTCCACCATTCACACTTCTCCATTTGCCTCCTCTCCACTACGCACACATGGACCTACTATTTTACGTGGGTTCCGAACCACAGAGAGTACAGCTTGGGACACTTAGAAAAATCCATTGGTGTCGGCGGGAATCGAACCCGGGGCCCCTGGGTGGGAGCCGGGCTCGTTACCACTGAGCCACTGCCTCTCTCTTATTATTTCATATAATTTGATATAATACTCTTAGATGTGAGGTGCCAAATTTATGTACGTCTTTTTATTTATAATAACCATCAACAGGTGTTAGAAGAATCCCTGGATTGGCTCAACCGATGGGAACTGGCGGTGAAGAAGGGCGACATAATGGAAAACGAATTTTTAAGTAGAGAAACAGCGCAAGGATTAAGAGTATCTCTTCAATCCACCATGGATATCTGTCGTTATCTCACCGGAAATTTCGGGTTTTCTTACTTGTTGACGGGAAAATTGAATCAAGACAATCTTGAGGTATTAAAATAAAATATTAAGAGAAAAAAAACGCGAATGAGAATAAAAAATACCATTCAATGAATCGTTACCATTGCAACTAAAAAAAAGAAACCGGTTTTTTCAATCAGAAATAAATTATCCTCTGCAGATACTTACAATACATTTTTAATGGCTTTTTCCAGAAATTTTTTGGAACCATCAGACAAGCTGCTGGGTGTAACGATCACCCAAACTGTCCGACATTTCTTCAGCTATACAAACTGCTATCCGTGTATAGCATTATTAAGCCACCGAAATATGGGAACTGCACGGTATCGAAGGAGACATCGCCACGGATTCTTATAACTTTAAGCGAACTGAAAGATTTTTACGGCAACGACAGCGAGGGAAAGAGCGCAAAGTATCGTCGGAAGATTCAAGAAAAGTTAGATGACATGTTGAAGCAAGAAGATTGGGAAGCGGATGATGTTATCGAACATCTCGATGGTAACGATTATGCTTTGTCCCCGACGCTCAATTGCATTATTTATTATACTTTATAAAAGTAAAAAAAAAGACGCCAAGTATT
>JBAJMU010000325.1:0-13229 GCA_037952995.1 Hyposoter didymator
AGGCATCCTTCTACGTCATTGTTCAGTCATATAGCAAGAAAATAAATATATATATAGATATCTTCTCTCCCTTATACGCTCTGCGTCTCCGCCTGTCTTCATTTGCCCCTTTCGTCGATCCTGCCCTGGCCAAGGCAGTGAAAGACCTTTTCCTCACCACCTACATTCATAGTCGAAAAAGGGAAACCGAAAGAAAGAAGAAGTAACCCTATTATTTAACACGAAATTTATTCAGTTTTTGGCCAGAACCAAAAAGTTTTGAAAAATTTGATATAACTCAAGAACTATAGGGTTTATAGAAAATTTTACAGAAACAAGGAGTTGCGTATTTCACTAAATCGCCTGAAATGTTNAAACGCTTAGTGGTCTGTGTGGACGAATTCGTATATTTTCGCTTTGTGTGCTGTGTGACCCATGTACTCTATGTGCTCGCAATACTGTGCGTAATCTGTGTGGCTAAGTGGTGAAAAAGAAATATAAAAGACGATTCATGATAAACGAACGCGACTTCGACGCGTTCGTGCAACAAGTCAGCGGCATGCCCGTTAATCGCTCGTTCGGACGAGGGCGCGGGACCGCAGCCGAACGCCGGTCACAAAATGGCAGCGTTGGCGCGTTGGCAAATGCGACGCTTGTCGACCGCGTGGTAGCGAGAGGATCGCTGTATAATGCGAGCGCACCGGAAGGCGCGACGGATGATGCGGAAGGCGGGCCGCCAGAACTTGGACCGCCAGAGTTAGACCCGCGACGGACAGAACGGGCGCCGTTATCGACACACGAGAGGAGCGGACAATCGGAGCCAAGGACGGTACCTACATCAGCACCGGCCGAGCATTCTTCGCTCAACGAGCAGGCGACGCCGTCACAAGTGGCAAACGCGATACAAGCGCTGATCGCGTCCAGCAATGATCCCGAATCCCTGTCTCAATTACTCTCACACCTGCTTGCGGTGCGGCAACAACCGGCGCCACCTGTCGTGACCGCCCCAATCCCGTCCTACCATGTGATCCCCGATTTATCGCGCGATATTGAAACATTCACGGGCGATGGGGATGGAATTCGCGCGCGCGAATGGATTGAAAATTTAGAAACGCTTCGTGATTTACATAAATGGCCGAATGATTATTTGCTCGCAGCGGCGCGAATGCATCTAGGTGGAGGTGCACGCGATTGGTTCCGAAACCGTGTGCGATCTTTACATACGTGGACAGCGTTTCGCGACGCGTTCTCAGCGACGTTTACTACGCAGGAAGTGACTGCGACAAAATGGGACAGGATGCGTGCGCGAACACAGAAAAAGGGTGAAAGCCTCTCCCAGTATTTTCACGCGAAAGTGAGACTGTGTGGTGCGCTTGACTTAACGTTTGATGACGAAAAGGGGGAAGTGCTTAAGGGTCTGTGGTCACGAGAATTGGCTCGTACATTACTCTCGGCAACGCATTACGAACACGACAGCCTCCTGCATGACATGATTCGGTTCGACCGATGTCTGGCGGGTGAACGTGAGCCGGAGAGAGCGCGGCAGCGAAATTCGAACGGTAACGCGAACGCACCCGAAAATCGACGCGATAAGGACTCAAATAAAAATCGTGACTCCGCGTCGACGGGACCGCGAGAACGTGTATGTTATCGGTGTCGAAAAACCGGACACGTCATTCGAGACTGCCCAAACCCCGCGAACGAAGTGACCTGTTACAAGTGCCATAAGGTTGGTCACGTGAGTAAATCGTGTCCGACGAATAAGAAAGCCCCTGAAACAAATCAAGTACACTCAGTGAACGTGACGCGTGATCCAGCGATAAAGAAATACCTGAAAGTCGCGACAGTAAACGGACGCTTAGTGACCGCGTTTATCGACACGGGAAGTGCCGAGTGTGTTATTCGGGAGTCGTGCGCAAAACGCGAGAAGTTTGAGATACAGTCGGCGACCAAAGCGCTCAAACCGTGGGGACCGCCGGGAAATACCGTCGAGACGGTCGGGACGGTGTACGGAGACGTGACAATAGACAATATCGAAGTGCGAGGAATTACGATGCAAGTTTGTCCGGACGACTTTCAGTCGGTCGATATTTTGGTCGGTCGCACGTTTACCGACGCGGACAACGTAAATTATCAGAAAAACGGTGACATCTTCGTGTTTACGAAATCGGACGAACGCGAGAGTGAATCTACAACGAATACCGCGAGTGTGCGCGCATCGGGAACGACAACGGTGCCGCCAAATTCGATCTACTTATTAAGTGTCGGTGACTCTACGCAACATCTTGTGCCGGTCGTAAACACAGGCTCGCAACCTCGCCGGGTTGTCGAAGGAACCCCAGTGCTTCGTGGTCAAGTGTCTCAAATACAAANGCCGGTAACCGCAGACTCCAGAGTCAACAATCTCAATCAGTCGGTAAGTCGGTATCAATCATTCGCCAGTAAGCCAAACATATACGATCCCTTCGAGACCCTGCTCTCGGGACGTAACAACTTCAACAAAATTAAAGGTGTTAGACATTATTCTTAAAAGGGTCTACGAGACTCTAGTGGTCAACAACCCACTCAAACCAACACTTACCGAACCAAATTCGTTAAAATATAGTATTCGGCAGCCGGTAACCGGAGACTCTAGAGTCAACGACGTCAATCAGTCGGTAGGTCGGTTCCAATCATTGGCAAGTAAGCCGAACATACACGATCCCATCGAGACCCTGCTCTCGGGACGTAACAATAACAACGCTTATACTAATACGACAATGAAAGTTCGCGTTCGCTGTGGCAAGAAATTCGCTCAGTGGGTGTATCCTAAAACAAAAAACTTGTCTCCGCTGAGTCTTGAAACTCTCCATCATTCCTTTTTCGTATCTCAAGATAGCAAAGTTACAATGAAAATTCAGTTCTCCTCCCGCAAGAGTTTTGTGAATAGAATCGAGGTTTAAAAATTAAAGTTTGTTTTTGCTGCCGCGAGAGTTTCGATATCAGAATTCATTGAAAGCATGAACAACTCAAGGTTTCGAAATTAAATCTTACACCACCGGTGTTGCAATGAAGATGCATTTTTACCATTCGGAGAGTTCTGTTTCCTGCGTGTACCCTGCTGACCCTGAAAAGTTGTCTACGCTAAGTGCAGAGGTGTGAATTTATCTATCTCTCTCGTATCTGGATCTGTCGGTGTAACAATTAGCAATAATTTCTGCTGCCGCAGGAGTTTGGTTCCAGCATGCACTCTTGCCTTCAATATAGCTCTTCGCTTGATCTGCGGATGGCAGATATTCTCCCTTCTCTTCGTCGCTATCAGAGTTTTGAAAGCAAAATTCATTTTTGCTGTCGCAAGAGTTTTCATGTCAAGATTTTTTGAGAGCGCAAGGACTTTGAAATTTTAAAATTGAATTTGACACTGCCGCTGAGGCATTGAAAGTCCACTGTTTGAAGAGTTTCGCTGACTGCGTAGATCCTGACAATCATCAGTTGTCATCGCCAAGCCCTCTGCGGCACCGGATGAATTTTTTTACTGTCTGAATGCGCTAGTCTTGCAAATCAAATTTATTTTGGCTTCCGCTAGAGTTTTGTTCATTGATTCAACTCTGAAATTTTAAATACCTCTCTGCTGGGTCTAACTAAAAACGATATTCCATTCGTAATTAGTTATTCCATCAATGACTGGAATCCTTTCCAGTTCACGTCATCAAAGTTATCCATCCGTCATTTCTCAATAGTCATCATAGTTTGCAATGTATTGGGAAACGTGAACTTCCGTAACACTATTTACGTGTCGCGAGGGTATCCGCTGCATCATTGAGTGGCTATTTCGGTGACTCTCATATTTACATCCAACGGCAACGAAATGCACAACCGATGCCTACGCTTCACGACTTACGTCGAGCGCTCAAAAGTCGTATGATTTCGCGTTCGTTTCTGAACACGACGAAGCTACAATTAAAATTTATCTTTGCTGCTGAAAGATTCTTCGCCAAACTTTCTTACTGGGACATAGGTTCCTTCCGTAACTTTTAAACGCTATTTTTTTTTGACAATTTATACGACTGTCATTAAAGTACTCGCGTCACAAAAGTATCTATACTTCTCCGCTCATGCTTTTCTCAGATTTGCAGTTGTACTGTCCACCACTTTTCAAAATCCCCATGGACAAGCCCAGAAGCAATCTTCTTCTTGCATTTTTTCTGGAAACTCGTTTGTTTTTTTTATTAAATTCCACCATTTAAAAGTCATTTTCCAACAGCGGGGAATTCCGATGACAGCTACATAAGCCAACCGGTTGTTTCAATGGCGTCACGGAGAAGACCGAAGCTTTTCACATCATCAATAACGTGCACTGGACGTCTGGCGTCTCGGAGTATCTGTGCGGTAGTCGTCGTGATCCATCTCTATTACATCCAAACCCTTTTTTGTTCAAAATCGGATCGTAGCAGTAAACACACATCGCAACGTATTGGTTACGGTTACCGAAATGCACGCTTCTCTAAAGTAGTTGGAACTAAACTGACCAGACTAAATGAAAATCTATATTCTATATATAACTGCTAGAATATCATTGACAAAAAAGGCTTAATGAATATCAGTGACGTTCCCTAAGATAATCAGAAGTCATCGAAATACCCAATCGTTAATAAATTTACTCACCGAAGTACTCTGTTCTGCTAGATGTCAATTAAAAAAAAAAATCATAATCAAACATCCTTTTCATGGGGAAAAAATCTAGACAATTTCTTTTGTTTACTGTGGTTCCCATTTCATTCAAATCAGAATCTGAATTTAGCACTCTCGCTACAGCGAAAATCATTATACTCACCGGCTGATGATAATTTCCGAGTTGCAGTTGTAATATCCACTACAATTGAGAATTAACCAACTGGAAGTCCACAAACGTTCATGATATTGGATTTTTCAAGAAAATGAGTTTTTTTTTACCGGAATTTGAATTTATGAAAAATATCTTTAGGGTTTCGGTCATTGCTGGTAAAGCTAAATAATGATTTTGAAAGACGAGCCCTGTACCTGAACGTCACTTAAGTATTTACGCTGTATAAATTGTGACGTTCTGGTAATATAAGAAAGAATATAGGTGGCCCTAGCACAGTGGTTAGCGCTCCGGACTTAGGCTCCGCGGGTCCCGCGATCGAGTCCCACTCGTATCATCTTTTTATTCGCTAATTAATGCTGGACCGTCCCTCGCCTCAAAATCATTGTGAATGAAGTAAACATATCACGTACTTTTGGTTACAAATTATAGCTGCAACTAGCAACATGATCGAAAGATTTACTGACAACCACGAGAGATGCTGGGAATTGGAAATATCCGTATCGTGGTGTAGTGGGTGCCACGGTTCAGATTCAGCAATTTCTCATTCTAAATATTTATATATAAATGTATAATATGTAAATCCGACAGTTCGATAACAATTTTCGTACAGGGGATAGGTCATTTTGGTGACGCTTATGAAATACCATTGACTTGGCAATTTATACAAATGTCATCAAAGTATCCCAATAATCAATGTCATCATACTCACCAGCTGCTGATAATTTGAGAGTTGCAGTCGTAGTATCTGCTACATTTATGAATTAACTAGTTGGGAGTCAAAAAACGTTCATGATATTGAACCTCCTATGGAAATTTGTCACTTTAAAATTAAACTCGACAGTTTGAAAAAATATGTTTCAAGAATTGATCCTTTTGGTAACAGCTATATAATGAATTATAAGGACGACTTTCATACATAACTGTCACTAAAGTATCCTATTCGGCGTAAGATTATTGTCACTGAAGTGTCCGATGTGTACTTTTTTGGAAGTAAAAGCTATAATTATCAACTTATATTCAAAAAATTTTCAATGGGTATCACAAATGCTATTAACCATTTAATTGTGCAATAAATTTTGTAATCGAAAAAATGTCATCGAAGTACTCCTCTCTCAAACATATATATATATATATTGTGACGTTGTCACAGAGTTCTTGGACCCGCCAGCTGTCAGGCCGAGGCGGGAGCGACCGGTTCCCAGTCTGGGACCGGCTTTTTGCGTCTGTTTTATTCTGTTCTAGCCTCCGACGAGAGAAGGACTGGAATCGACCGATCGGAGGAAGCACAACACGTCTCCGAAAATTTTCCCGAGCGCGAACGAGCGATCCACCGAGCGAGCGGACGTAAAGCGCTCGTGACCCATTTCGCGCGTTTGACCCACTTTTACGAATGTTTCCCTCCCTCCCCCGCGTTTTCGTCATTTTGCCCCGATTTTCGCCCGATTTCCCAACAGCCCGCACTCACACTGACTCTTCGTCGATCGCCGAGTCGCGGAGCTCGCGTCCTCCACCGTTCCTCCGACCAAAGGTTCGTCCGTCGGGTCGGAGTTCCGGGGACCCTCGGTCCTTGAGCTAAAAGATTCTTTTCGCATTCCCTGATCTAGTCCTTTGTAATATTTTCGTTTAGTAAATTAGAGAATTTAATATTGTTTTTATTTTTGCCACTTTCTTGCTTTTCGTGTGTAACGGTTGCTGGACCGAATTAACCAGCTGGCGCTCTATTGTTTTTTTTGTGTAATTTACTCAATAAATTCGAGATTTTATTATTGTTATTTTTAATCCTTTTGTCAGCGTAATTTATTTTATTTCGACTCCCCTTTCTCTCGCGATTGTGTCGAAACCGTCACAATATATATGACTGGTCAGACCAGTCTTCAGACCAGTCTTGAGACCAGTCTTCAGACCAGTCTCCAGACCAGTCTTCAGACCAGTCCTCAAACAAGTATTCAGAGTAGTCTTTGGATAGGTTTTCAGACCAGGCTCCAGACCAGTCTCTCGACCGGTCTTCATAGTGGTCTTCAGAACAGTCTTCGGGCTAGTCTTCAGAAAAGTTTTCCAACAGGTCTTCAAAGTAGTCTAGACTAATCCGCTGACTGGTCTTCATAGTGGTCTCTGTACCAGCCTTCGGACTGGTCTTCAGAGCAGACCCGTCTTCAGATCATTCTCCAGAACAGTCTACAGACCAGTCTTCAGACCGATCTTCAGACCAGCCTTCAGCTCAGTCTGCAGACCAGTCTTCAGACCGATCTTCAGAACAGGTTCCAGACCGGTCCGACTGGTCTTCAGAGTGGTCTTTAGATATAGGCTCTCAGAAGAGTCTTCAGAGCAGTCCTCAAACAAGTCTTTAGATAGGATAGGTCTTCAGAACAGTCTTACGACTGGTCATCGTGGTTTTCAGAACAGTCTTCGCACCAGTCTTCAGACCAGTCTTCAGAGTTCAGACCAGTAGAGAGTGGTCTTGAGATAGGTCTCCAGACCAATCTTCCGACATGTCGTCCTCCAGACCTGCTTCCAGGCGACTCCAGATAGGTCTTCGGTTTTCAGACCAGTCATCAGATCAGTTTTCAAACTACTTCTCAGACCAATCTTCTGACCGGTCTTCAGAGTTGTCTCCAGACCAGTTTTCTGACTGGTCTTCAAAGTAGTCTTCTGACAAGTCTTCATTCCAGTCTTCAGGCCAGTCTTCAGAACAGTTTTCAGACCAGTCTTCAGACTGGTCTGAAGACTAGTCTGAAGCCTGGTCTGAAGACAACTCCAAAAACTGGTATGAAGACTTGTCTGAAGACTGTTTTCGACCAGAGTCGGGACTGGTCAATCTCTCTGCGAATGAGCATTTTGTGGAGAGTTCTGTCTTGGAAAACAGTTCCAGTTGCTGAAGAGCATCTTTGACTGTGGAATACAAAGAGTTCTTGCCTCTAGAACTTTCTCGTATTTTTTCGTCGATTTTTTTTGGCTAAAAACTCAAAAAAAAAGGAGATGCTAGCCTTTTGTGGAGAGTTCTTGCTTGGAAAGCAGTTCTAGATGATGAAGAGCACCTACGACTGTAAAATGCAAAAGACTTCTGGCCTCTAGAACTTTCCCGTAATTTGTAATCGATTTTTTTACTAAAAATTCCAATAAAAAGTGAGATGCTAGCCTTTTGACGAGAGTTCTGTCTTGGAAAACAGTTCCAGTTGCTGCAGAGCATCTTTGACTGTGGAATGCAAAGAGTTCTTGCCTCTAGAACTTTCTCGTATTTTTTCGTCGATTTTTTCGGCTAAAAACTCCAATAAAAAGTAAGATGCTAGCCTTTTGTGGAGAGTTCTTGCTAGGAAAACAGTTCTAGATGATGAAGAGCATCTTTTACTGTGAAATAAGAAAGAGTTCTGGCCTCTGGGACGTCCTTGTATTTTCCTATCGATTTTTTTTCCTAAAAAATTCAATAGAAAGTGAGATGCTAGCCTGCTGTGGAGAGCTCCGGCTTGGGAAACAGTTCTAGATGATGAAGAGCATATTTGACTGTGAAATTCAAAAGAGTTCTGGCCTCTACAACTTTTTCGTATCTTTTCATCGATTATCTCTTCTAATCAATCCAATAAAATGTGAGATGCTATCCTTTTGTGGAGAGTTCTGGCTCGGAAAACAGTTCTAGATGATGAAGAGCTTCTTTTACTGTAAAATAAGAAAGAGTTCTGGCCTCTGGGACGTCCTTGTACTTTTCCATCGATTTTTTTTCCTAAAAAATCCAATCAAAAGTGAGATGCTAGCGTGCTGTGGAGAGCTCCGGCTTGGGAAACAGTTCCAGTTGCTGAAGAGCATCTTTGACTGTGGAATGCAAAGAGTTCGTGCCTCTAGAACTTTCTCGTATTTTTTCGTCGATTTTTTTGGCTATAAAATCCAATAAAAAGTAAGATACTAGCCTTTTGTGGAGAGTTCTTGCTTGGAAAACAGTTCTTGATGATGAAGAGCATCTTTCACTGTGAAATAAGAAAAAGTTCTGGCCTCTGGGACGTCCTTTTATTTTTCCATCGATTTTTTTTTCCTAAAAACTCCAATAAAAAGTGAGATGGTAGTCTGCTGTGGAGAGATCAATTTTCTAACGAAAATCGATCGTCTCTGGTTAGCAACAGTAAAATGATGATTTTTTTTTGAGTGACATGGTTTGTCTAGCTCAAACGAAGCGTAAACACGTTTCATAATCTTCATTTTATGCGCGAATACCATTTTCGGTTTTTCGCCAAGAGCCTTGAAAAATACAACATTTCACCATGGATTGTGAGCAGAGAATTTTTGTCTTTGGTTGTTTCGAGTAGGATGCTGATTTTTTTCTTGGAAATATATTCTGTGGAGCACACTTCAAGCCCAGAATCATGGCATTATCTCAATCCGTTGCCGAGATATGATTTTTCGCCCATTACCACGATTTTTGCTTAAAAATGACGTTTTTTCATCAATTTTCAAACGAAAATCGATCGTCCCTGGTTAGCAACAGTAAAATGATGATTTTTTTCTCAGTAACGCGGTTTGTTTAGCTCAAACGAAGCGTAAACACGTTTCATAATCTTCATTTTATGCGCGAATACCATTTTCGGTTTTTCGCCAAGAGCCTTGAAAAATACAACATTTCACCATGGATTGTGAGCAGAAAATTTTGTCTTTGGTTATTTCGAGTAGGATGCTGATTTTTTCCTTTGGAATATATTCTGTAGGGCAAATTTCAAGCCCGGATACATGGCATTATCTCAATCCGTTGCCGAGATGTGATTTTTTGCCCATTACCACGATTTTGGCTCGAAAATGACGATTTTTCGTCATTGATTCGCACGTGATTCACTTCGGGTTGGCTTACGACACCACGCTGTTAAAAAAAAGACGTCTTTTCAGTGTAACGGATCGAAGACGATCAATTTTCCTTTCGGAATTGATAAAAAAAAGGTCTTATTCCCCTGGAAACACTATTCAAATATTTTAGAATAAAATTAACAAAGTCGTCAAATTTCCAACCATTTTTTATTTTTGTTCGTCATCATTTTTTTAGAAGGTTTTTTTTCAAGGTAAAACACGAGAATGTTCAAAGATTATTAACAGAAAAGCGGGGGTATCACTCGCAAACGAAAACACAAAAAAGAGTCGTAATGAAGTTTTTAGAGCAGATGCTCAAAATGGCCGCCTGCCATCTCAATACAAAGCCGGGCACGTCGCAAGCGGCTCGTACGGCATCTCCGGAGCATTTCCGGGGTGACGGATCGCAGAGCTGCGACAATCCGGGCCTCTAAATCTGCCCGATCCGCTACCGGTTCCCTATAAACCAATCCCTTAACGTGACCCCACAGAAAAAAAATCCAGAGGATTTAAGTCCGGGGAACGTGGAGGCCAGTCCTCGATGCCACCTCGTCCGATCACGCGATCGCCAAATATCTCGCGGAGCATGATTTGAGCTCGCCTGCTCGTATGAGCAGGTGCCCCATCTTGCTGGAAGTGAGCCCTATTAAAATCGTCCAGTGTCATTCCAGCGCGGATGCACAGTCTCCTGAGGCGCCATCTCAGCAACTCGCAATACCTCTCCGCCGTGAAGTTTCCGTCGAAGTTAAATGGACCGATCTGAAAGAATTACAAAACAAGGGTGGAAGAAAACAGGAAGGAGTATGGTCTGAGGGTTGAGAGGAGATGGACTGGATTTTCCGTAGTTAGGATAAAATAACGACGACCGGAGTTTTAAAGATAAAAATAAAAAATATTTCTTTTCAAAATCAACTGTTGAAAGTGGTAATGGGTTACTTACCAATTTATCGTCGTATATTCCGACCCAAAGATTCAGCGACGGAAAGCGGTGTTGATGGTTCCGAACCACAGTGGCTCGTGGATTATCCTCTTTCCCGCTCCACACGTGAAAATTGTGGCAGTTCCAGGTGCCATCTCTTCCGAAACTTGATTCGTCTGAATAAATTATTCTATTGACGAATCCCGGCTCAGCATCTTCTTTCTCGACGAGGAAGCGACAGAAGTGCAGCCACGCCAGATAATCTTGCAGTAATAATAAATGGAAGATAAACTTTATCTTCCATTTATTATTATTGCAAAATGTCTTTCAACAAAGAGAAATGCTTCTATAAATTTCCTAAAAATTAGCGGAGGGGATGTAGGATATATAAGACTGGAATTTTAACACACAAACGTATTGATCATTCAGTTGTCTAATGAGTCTAACTGCTCTGAGAAATCGTGAACTTCGACAACGAGTAGAGCTTTTATTGAAGAATATTCAAGAAGTTAAAGGCTTGATAAAAACAAAGTCTGATATCAATCATCTTACGCGGAAATTAAAAAATCTTGCGGTGTAACTTGAAGAAAAAAGTGAAAAAATTTGAACATTCATCAACAACCATGGATTTCACTAAAGTAAACAAAGTCGGCTGTCTACCTGAATATCTACCATTAAAAAAACTCAATGACCTGGAATTGGATGTGCCATACCTGATCACCGATATACGGAACGTTGCAACAAAGTTTGGATCGAGAATCGTTATGGATGTGGAAGATACGGGCAGTCTATTTTTGCCTGAGAGGTTGGCAAAATTTCTGGATACAGAAAAAAATGTCTTCAAGGAAATGAAAACCGCATCGGGACAGAAGAAACTCCGAATGATTTACCGCGGAGGAGAATATAATCATGTTGAATTTTGTTAACTTGTAACTTTTAAACTTTTGCATTATTTGAAAGATGGTACTTCCAAAATAAACTTGAAAAGTGTGTTGATTATCATTCTATGTATGTAAAAAAATAAAACCCAACTTGAATCACATTGAAAATTGGGAATTATTGAACTAGCAATGAAATAACACGTGAATCGACCCCGTTGTGACAAAATCAAGGTTACAGTTTTACGCAGTAGGTGTTGAGGGAGGGGGATAGGGGTAACAGGCTAGATATAAAAGAAAAGTTTTAGTGGAATAACAGTCAGTCGAAATCATGGATAAACTAACGCCGGATCAGTTTAAGCAATTGTGCTGTTTGCCACCATACTTCTGCTGCTACGAAGATGTCGTAGCTAAGCATTTCGGCTTTGATCCACCAGATTGTATCTACGATTTCATCGATGACATAGAAACGTTTCAAGATAATATAAAAAAAAGTGGATCGTGGACAAGACGAGACGGATAGCAACAATCAACCACTTTGTGCACAGTGCAAAAAATCACATGAAATAATTAAGATAATTAATAAACACGTTCAATGTTTCAGTGATGATACTCTTAAATTGATTATGCAATTATTCAAAGTGAAATGTAAAATTGAAGCATGCATCTCTTCGGAGGAAGAACTCTCTCATGTACTATATTTTGTTCAAAACTTGAGTAATCATGTGAAGAACTTGGAAGAGTTTATAGACATAATACAAATACCTAAGGAATGATGTAAACATCAAGTTGAAAAATATTTTTTCAAATAAATTTTTATTCATTTAAACACCTTACACCCACAAGCTTTCATACATTGAATATGCATATGATGCACGTACAAAAAAAATTATTCTTTTTCATAGGGTTCAAGTATCCATTTTTTTAGATATTGAACATTTCGTTTAGCACAACTGAGAGAATTTTTGTGATGCGGACATCCAGAATCTTCTTTTTTCCTCAGCTTTTGCAGTGAAGGACAATCCAATATTTCAAGATTGACAATACGTTCAGATCCTTCACAGAAAAAGTTTGCTAACCATTCTTTCTTCTCTGAACCCTTCACGTAGATAGTTTTAGCATCATGCAAAATGCTTCTGATGATTCCACTGGCAGCGATGTAAGGTACGGAACCAAAGTGCCAAGGTATTCCATGGATAATAACTGAAAATTCTTTAAGCACAAAGTCTTTGATGGGTTATATTCTATTATACGGTCGTGTATTATTAAGCAATAAGCCGAGGTTTGGGCTGGGAAAGGAGTTAACGATTCAAATTCTAGTCTAATGTCAACCGGTCCTGATTTCAACGACTCGTTTTGTTTTGAACAATCAATAACAATAAGTGGTGCGTACTTTATAAAGTCGGATTTGCTCATTAACGGTTCGGGATCCGTTTCATAGTAGAAACCTTGGAAGTTTGTGTACATTTCGTAGAGTAGAGCGTATTGATTATGGTCAATGTCTAGATTCAAATTCCCATAGGGATAACTCTGTGAGTTGAGAAAAAGTTTGACATCTCTGATGTTACAATGATCAAAATGACTCGCATTGTTAGTTGTAATATTTTTTCGTGCTGTCTGGAATCCAACAACGATACAACGAGGTTTTTCGAGTTGCGTAGAAGTTTTTACAACCCACACATGTTTCGAGGTCGCAGGTAATAATGGATACTGGTACGATTCCCACGCGCGAAAACCAATGGGAATAGGGGTGTCTTTGGCGATGTAGTTGATCGCGCACGTCCTTCGATTAAACGTGGGATCGTAT
>JBAJMU010000033.1:6528-23077 GCA_037952995.1 Hyposoter didymator
TGTGTGTATGTTCTGGCACTGTAAAATTCAAACGTTCATAACTCGAGAACGGTTTGAGCTACAGGGCTCCCGTTTTGCACAGATGTTAATCTACACCGGCTCTTCGTTCGTTGAGAATTTTGTCGGAATTGATAGACAACTACGGATTCTAGCGCATTTTTAAATTTTCAAAAAAATGTCGTAATCGCTCTAACTTCCGCAAATTTTAAGATTTATTATTAATTTTTTTTTTTTATAAATAGAGTATCATAATAGAAAGGTTGGTATTGAATTTGGAAATGATCGGTTGAACGGTTCAAATTTTATGGGTTTGCGAATTTCACAAAAATCTTAGTTTTTCGAAAAATATCGAAATCTTGTAAGATTTTATGTATAAGTCGGTACTCCCTCTTTACTTTCGAGCAAAGTTGTCGGAATCATTGAATTTAAATGCAAATACAAGAAAGTAGAAAAATGCTGCAAATTGAAATTTGCAAATGGCTGCCTCAAGTTGCTCAAGCTGCATGATGCTCAAAGCTTCCTCTATGAGGAAGCCATTTGCAAATTTCAATTTGCAGCATTTTTTTCCTTTACTCCGATTGGCCTTACCAACCGATTCCTGAAATAAAAAAGTGGCAACCTTTTCATAGGCGTGGAGTTGGAGTTTTTTTGAAAATCCAACCCTTGGAACGAGCGTGTTCCGGAACGATATTTCAATTCTTAATTTTTTCCTTCACTCCGATCGACTTTACCGACCGATTCGTGAAGTAAAAAATTGGCAACTCCTCATAGGCGCGGAGTTGAAATTTTTAAAAAATTCAATTCCCTGAACGGGGCTTTTCGGAAACGAATTTTCAATTCTCATTTTTTTCCTTCACTCCGATCGACCTTACCGACCGATTCGTGAAGTAAAAAAGTGGCAACTCCTCATAGGCGCGGAGTTGAAATTTTTTAAACATTCAACCCCGTAAACGGGGCTGTTTCGGAACGAATTTTTCATTCGTAATTTTTTCCTCAGGTTCTTTCAACCTCAGGAATTGATTTGTGAAAAAAAAGTGCCAAGCCCTCATAGGAGTGGAGTTGGAATTATTTTGAAAATTCGACCCTTGGAACGAGGGTGTTCTGAAACAAATTTTCAATTCTTAATTTTTTCCTTCACTCCGATCGACCTTACCGACCGATTCGTGAAGTAAAAAAGTGGCAACTCCTCATAGGCGCGGAGTTGAAATTTTTTAAAAATTCAACCCCCTGAACGGAGCTGTTCCGTAACCAATTTTTAATTCTCAATTTTTTCCTTCACTCCGATCGACCTTACAAATCGATTCGTGAAATAAAAAAGCGACGAATTCCCGTAGCCGGAAAGTTGGAAATTAAAAAAATATTCAACCCCCCGGACGATGCTGTTTCCGAACGAATTTTCAATTTTCAATTTTTTTAACCAAATTTTGGTCGTTCAATGGTTCAAAAAAATAGAAATAGTTTTCGAAAATCTTATTCCTACGTCCAATCCCAGTAGAATATATCTGAGAAAGTTGTGTTAAAATTGCAAACCGATCGGTTGCGCCATTTTTGAGAAAACGTGGTCACCGGTTTTGAAAACATCGTTTCGCGATAAACGCGTTCAAAGTTTCGAAAGTGGTTTACACGAGGATGAAAATTTTTTTTTTTCCAACTTACAAAGAGTCATCTATTCCAAGGCCATAAGATGTTCCCTCTGCATCATCAGCAGCTTCTAAAGCGTCGAATTGGAGTCGTCTGCGAACCATTCTTCTCTTACACAACATTTCACTGCACCTTTCAATCCTATTCGAGAGTTCTCATTACAAATAAAAATCGTCGGTTCATCCCGTACGAATGTTTGATGAAGGACAGGAGTTTAAGGCTCGAGGATTGCACTTCGCACACAGTATCACGATGTTAAAACCGAGTCCTCGTTGTGCAGCTGTTTGAAATTTCACTTTTCCACTGCAAGATTTGCACTTGACGTATTCGTTTATCGCTGCGAATACCGTTATGAAATTAAAAATACGACATTCAATGGAGAAATCACGGGGAACTAAGATCTCCTTGTGATTTTTCAATTTTTTCGCGGACGCACTGAAGTTACTTTCATCGGTCCCGACTGTTTTTGGATTGTAAGATTGTTTTTTTTTTTCGTTCTCGATAGTTGAACATTGTCAGATACTCCCCGTTTTCGGGTACACTTGAGAGGCATTTTGAATCGCAAATCTATGAAAATGGGGTAAACGTTGAACGCACGACTTTACAACGAGGCAGAGCTGTTTCGACTGACGAAATTCCCTTTCCATATAAAAAATGACCACGCTCAGCTCTCGCATATACAATAACCTAGTACATTCCTATTCCATGTATGCGGAGACAAAGAAAAAGGTCATCTTGGGTACGCGGGCCATAACAACAGCTGCTGCTCGGGCCTTTTGGAGCGCGCTTACTTTGTAACGCTCCGAGTGTCCTTACAAGTACGCATGTATCTCAGAGAATATATTCGAATACATGTAAATTACCTTCAATAAACATTATTATTAGTATTATTATTATTGAATTCAAAAATGCAGAAAAAAACGATTTTTCGAAATTTTCTAATAATTATAAAATAGCACGTATCTCCAACAATACTTGCTGGATCGATTTAAGATTTTCAGATAATGTATTCAAATGTGTGTACATTCCGAAAATGCCATTAAAAAANTATTGAATTCAAAAATGCAAAAAAAAAACGATTTTTCGAAACTTTCTAATAATTATAAAATAGCACGTATCTCCAACAATACTTGCTGGATCGATTTAAGATTTTCAGATAATGTATTCAAATGTGTGTACATTCCGAAAATGCCATTAAAAAAAATCGATTTTTTGAAATTTGCAATTCATTATAAAATAGCATGTACCTCCGACAGTACTTGCTGGATCTGTTTGAAATTTTCAGAGAATGTGGTCGAATGTATGCTCATTCAGAAAATGCGTTAAAAAAAAATCGATTTTCTGAAATTTCCAACTGTATATAACCCCTTAAATAACAATACGAAAGGGACCGTGTTCTTGGAACCAATACGGTGCGACTTGTCTTTTCAACACGCTGAATCCAATGACATATATTGTTGCAACACGATTAGTTCAAAAAACACCCCTATGAGGCGTGTAGCGTGTTTCTGCAACACGGCTAGTTACAACAACACCCCTAGGAGCCGTGTAGCGTGTTTCTACAACACACTCTACAACACGCTTGTTTCTACAGTGATGGAAATGGCCGAATCTCGTTTGCGTTCACCCAAGGTCGATATCGTGTCGATTCGGGAGTCAATTCATAAATATGACAAGACGTTAGAATTGCTAGAAAAACGTTTCGAGCCCGATTCTAACGAAGCCCAAGGTCAAGAAAGGTTTGATTGGCCTGACTTTGTCTCGGAGGGAGATGAAGTCGACTCTGAAGCCCAGGAGATTCTAGATGCGGCGGACCCCTTGATTAAATCAGGTTGCGACGATGATTTGATTCAGCGTCTGCAAAAGTTAGCCGAACGTGAGAAACACGTGACGGAGAACGAACTCCTCCGACGCATCAGTCTGAGAGGGGAAATTAATCGACGGGGAATTGAACTGGACGGGACAGACGCCGACAATGAACAAGATCCAGTGAAGGAAATCCAGCAAGAGGTGGTTGATCCTGCAGGCGTCTCCACGGATCAGATCATATCTGAGAATAAACAACGCGCGGTAAGATGGTCTATTCCTCCAAGAAAATATGACCCTGCCACGCGTTCAACCCCGTTTCCCAAACGAAAATCCCTATCACGCGCGTCCGAGGTGGACGCGAATCGCACGCAAGACAGGACGAATGGCGTTAACCTGGATTGCCCTGATGCTCTCGCGACCATTCCCCTCTCGACGGATCCCTCGTCGGATTCTGATTCCTCCGATACTGAGGAGAAAATAATTCAGGAAAAATCCGCCTTAAAACAGAAATCTCGCCCGATTGTCGGCACTCGAGAGTGCCTGACCTACAAACCGGATAATATTGTTCATTTTATTTCCGCAGACGGTGGATTGCCTACTCCGATGAGTAAACTTTTGGCTGATCTCGGGAAGATTGACGCTGATGCAATTAAATGCCAAAATTTGCGAACTGGTCAAATTGCAATAACGCCAGTAGGCGGAAACAAGATTTTCAGTGTAATCACGAGAAATCGTTATTACGATGCGATCAAGCCTGACGTTTTTACTCAGGGATTGCAACGTCTAAGGAAAATTCTTGTCGAAGAATACGTAAAGTCGTTTCGTATGTCGAGATCAGGCGATTTTACGGACACATTGCCTCCCGGTGGATTAGTTGAATTGTTGCACGCCGTTTTTGAAACTTCAAAAATAAACGTGACAATCTGTTATGGCAAACTTAACTTGCCACCAACTGAAAAAAGGAAAGAAATCATAAAGGAATTTCATGAAAGTCTCGTTGGTGGCCATCGAGGGGTAACGAAGACGTATAGAAAAATTCGAGAACGTTTCTATTGGCCTTCACTTCGAAACGAAGTTCAAAATTTTATCAGATGCTGTCCCGGCTGTCAACAGCAAAATCTCGTACGAGCCAAGACTCGCGAGCCAATGTTGTTGACGGAAGCACCGGTCGACACATTTGACAAAGTGTCTTTAGACGCCGTAGGTCCCTTACCGGCAACGCCGCATGGAAATAGACATATTTTAATCATGCAGGATGACTTATCCAAATATTGCCTGGCTGAGCCTATCCCTGACTCCAAGGCCACGACAATCGCTGAGCGGTCGCGCGGAGACTGTTCACACAATTCGGTCCCCCGCGAGCAATTCTCACGGACCGAGGTACGGCATTTACAAGTACCCTGTTGCAAGAAATATCAAAGATATTTAAAATAAAACAGTTGACGACTTCGGGTTACAGGCCCCAAACAAATGGGTCTCTCGAAAGGAGCCATATAATGCTGACAGAGTACATAAAGCATTACGCTACGCAATATGACGATTGGGATAGATTATTGCCTTACGCGGAAATGTCGTACAATACGTGCGTTCACGAGGCGACCAATTTTACCCCATACGAAATTGTTTATGGTAAGTTGCCTCGATTGCCTAGCCAATTCCCCGTAGACAAGGAAATTTCGACCTTCAATTCGTTCAATGTCGAGCTGATCAAAAGATTATCCGAGATCCGCGAGATAGCGGGCGAGAATATCAATAAAGCGAAGGAAAAATCAAAAAGGTATTACGACCGGAAGACCCGTCCCTTCACCGGTAAAATCGGTGATTACGTGTATGTGTTGAAGGAACCGCGGAAGGGAAAATTTGATTGTCAATATCATGGGCGATATAAAATCATTAATGTTTCGGATCGCAGTAACGTAATCGTTGAAACTCAGGATGGGCATAGATTTCGTAAGCATGTTGACGAAGTCGAGCTGGCTTATTTATAACTGTAAGGAATTTGTAAGCCAACGACGAGCTGAAATTTATGTGAGCCGACGAAAAGCCACCCTGTATATTAATACGTGCGCGCTACTATACAGGAATGGCCGCTGACGGCCATGTAGTGACGGAGTGAGTGCATCAATAGGTTGAGACATTGTAAGAATGTATGCGCGTTTCAGATACGGACCTTGGGGATCGACAAAAATGTTTCTCACTGCGTAGGTCAAATACTCTGCCCCCTGCATGTCATCGCGATAAAAATACCCTCCTCTCACCCCTCTGCCCCCCACATGTCATCGCGAAAAAAATACCCTCCTCTCACCCCTCTACCCCCCGCATGTCATCACGAAAAAAATACCCTCCTCTCGCCCCCCTCTGCCTCCTAACGTCATCATCAAGGTCAGGACCCCCCTCTCACCCCCTCCCCCCCTCGTTACACGTGCCATCAAAATGATGACGTCATCATCGAACCTTCGAGAACGTTCTGGAACGTTCAAGAATGTTCTAGAAGGTTCGGGAAGGTTCTGGAAGGGGGTTCGTGTCTCGACTAGAGGGGTCGGTAAGTGTCGGTGGTAGGAATCTGTATCCAGAACCCGCTTAACCTTTCTACTAATGCACGAATGAAGGATATCGTCGGTTATATTTTTACCTGGAAGTATCCCTAGAAAAACCTTTAAGTTGCAAAGCACAGCGATTGTTTCTTCCTAGTGCCCCAAAGTTTGAATTTATCGTTCCTTTTGAGAATCACCGTGGCGAACAGTTTTTCGAGTTTCATTCATTTTCAACCCCAGAATAGTTAGTTTTTTAGCAATAATACGTAATTATTTTAATCGAAGATATAAATTACCAAAACAAAATCTAAATTTTTTTTTCATTAACTTTTTTCTCGAAATGAAATTTCTTCATTTTTTCTCATTTTAAAAATGTATTCAAAAAATTTTATACACCCATCTACAGTCGACTCGATTCTTTACGGGGAGAGTATCGTTGACACGTAAAAAACAAGCCTTCTGAAAAAAATTTGTTTACAAAAGAAATAGAGGAAAAAAATTGTTTCCATTTTTTATTTTGTCTTAGTAATTTTTGTCGTCGGATAAAAGAACTACTCATTATTGCTGAAAAGAAAGATTTTGGGGTAGGAAATGAATGGAAATTCAAAAATTGCTTGTTACGGTGATTTATACAGAACCAATTAATTTTAACTTTCAGGGCACTAAGTAAAAAAATCGCTGTGCTTTGCCACTTTGAGAGTTTTTTGAGGACGCCTCGAGGTTAATAAATTACCGAGGAAATTCTTTGTCCGTGCAGTATAATCAAAGTTATTTCAAATTTTCCTAATATCCTTAAATACGCATGTTTCCAACTTTTTTTCGATCAACATCCATCGCTTTGAATTTTTTTTATCATCAACAGCCTGACTGCATGTCATAGAGAATGTTCTGCAGTTTAAAAAACTGCACCCTTTCATTTCCTGTGCAATCATTAGTCCGCGAGTAATGAAGTGTCAAAGTCAAAATATACACTGTCGCTCAGAAGTTTGGATACACTATCCAATATTTTTTGCCGCACTAAAAGTTCGATAACTCAAAAATGAAGATTTTCCAATTTTCCAAACGGCGTTTTGAAGGGGAAAAATCAAGCTTCAATTCGCCCCATTTAAATGTTTTTTATGATTTTTTTCGACCCAGTACGGACTTTGGTTCGTGACTGTTTTTAGGTCTTTTTTCAACCATGGCAAATCGGGTGCACAACTCAAGAAAATTTTTCTATTTTTTTTTAATGATGAAGAACTTGAAGGTTAATGTAAAAGCTCCATGTTCTTTTTTTAAACAAATTTTTGCGATTTTTTTTCGAAAAGTTATCAGATTTTTAGCGGGAATCGATGAATTTAAAAAAATTCGAAATAACCCGAGAACGATGGGGTTCAAGAGAAAATGTTCGGAATGAAAAAAGTTGTGTATTTTCATTCTGAATCGCGTTGAATTTTTTTGGAATTATTCTTTGATTTTTTTTTTTTAAGTATTTTTTTCACAACTCACGCGTGAATTTTTTTTTTATGGTCGATAAAATAATTATATAAGCAACTGACCCCATTTAGATGAGTTTCTCATCGAAACTCGTGGCATTCGTTCGATGAGCTTGTCGATTTGATCCTGGTGGAGATTCGTCCATGCGGCTTGTAGTTTTTCCCAGAGATCCCGAGTCGAAGATGGACTTTTGCAATTTCTCGATAAGAAATTCTCTTTTTGCATAGCGCTACGATTGCACCCCTTTTATCGAGAGAAATCTCTTTTTTTCTTGCCATTGACACAGGAGTTTAGGCTCCTCGACCCATTCGCGCTCCACTGTTCCCCCTTATGTCCTGCGTGACAATCTTCCCCTGGTATTAGTAATTATAAATATTAAGTTTGATGTAAGGTAATAATATATCATGCCCCGACCACCGAATCTCGGCCGGCTACCCCCGCCCTCGACAGCTGGAGAAGAGGACTCGAGAGGTACCGGCACAGAAAAAGGACAGTTTTCGGTCGGCCCTTCAAGCCTTAGAGTCGTCCCGTGAAATAAACTTTATAATATTTTGTGTTTGTGTAGCACCTTGGAATGCGAGAAAATTCGTGATGGAATAAATAAATCAATTTTGCACGGATGACGATCGTCGGAGTCTTCTGTTACGTGAGTCAGCCCTCTTGTTTCCACTCTCTTGCGAGTACGCTTCCATATCGGCCTTGCGACCTCAAATCGAGGTGGTCTTCAGACCGAGCCCACTCTCGTGCTCCTTATTATTAAATAAATCGTTAATTAAAATTAACTGGCGCCCAGCACTTATAAAAGAGCCGTACCAGCCGAAGGACCACGGCTCCGGTAGGTGTTAGGAAAAGCCTGTCTCATTTGGCGCCCAACGTAGGGCAATTCGGAAAATTAAAATTTTATTTATTCGTTCCGTTGAAGTAACTTAATCAGCGAGTTTGGAGTCATTTGTATCGCATCTTCGCGGGATGATCCAACTCCACGAAAAAAAAAAACTAACTGTTGTCTCTGTATCGCGTCTTTGCATGAGAGATTGTAATACCGTATCGTGAATTATTTATTAGTTAACATTCTATGTTTGGGAATTTGCCCGTTCGAATCCACGCGCCCAAACTCGCGCTCACAGCGCGGCACCACAATCGCGCTCTCGTCCACGAGGCCGGACGCCGCCGATCGGACGGTGGCGCCGCCACCATGAAGAAACCGACAACTCAAGCGAAGCCATTATCCTCGCTCTCTTGTTCACCGGCTCTCGACACGAGACAACGTGCTCTTACCTTTTTCTCAGCTCCCAAGTTTTCTTTAGCTCTGCTCAACCTCGTGTAAGAAGAAAAGTGTTCGCGATTCTTCCCACGACCGATCGCTCTGCTCAATTGAGCTCTCCGCGCTCCTTTGCTCTCGCAATTCGCGAAATATCAGTGCTCTCGAACTTCTCCACCGCGCGACGAACACGTGCCGGTGTTGCGCACTCGTGTGCGATCGAACGCTCGTTNTGAAAACCCGATCGTCCGCGAAAACGAATCGCGACAACCCGACCGTGTCATCAGACGAACATAACGTGGAAAATCAAAACAATGACACACACCTGATATTCTCAGAAGGGGAAGACCCTGTAGAAAGAAATATTAGCGAAGATATTAACCGCGCCGAAACGACGGGAGACGCCCCACAAATAAAGAGACCACTCGATCCACAAACAGGCGCGATACGAAAAAATATTGCCTTCACGGTGTCTGCGATACCTACCAGAGCGCCTACACCGATGATGGGCAGGGGAAGGGGTTCGCGGGGAAACACCCCAGTCCCAGGCGCAGGTTTCGGAGCAACGTCACTGGAAAACACGTTAATACTGATCACTCAGAAGTTAGGGCTATTAGAAAATGGGTTAAAGCAGGTCGAAATAAAAGATACGAAAATCGAAAATCTCTTGCAACGATTGAGCCCGAGCGCTGACCTTGAAATGGTAAATGCACTTGACTCAAACAATAGACGAAACAGCGGAGGAGACAACGACGCAACACCGACAGAGAATTACCCAACAACAGTGAACCGGAAAGACCATACGGCCCCGATATTCTCACATCACAGATTCTTAAATTCCTCGAGCGCTTTCGTACCGCTGGAAAGAAATACCAATCCCGACGTAAGATACCCTAGAATGCACGACCGTTCAAACTCTCGTTTACGTAACGACGGTCAAAACAACCGTGAATTCGCATATGTCACCACGACTCACGGAAATGCCCACGAAAACATTTTGACACGTGGTATCGGGAATAGACTAGCGGATGACCCAATTCCAAACGATAGAAATAATCAAGAGCAAGACTTTACGCAACCCGAGGGGAGGGGGTTGTTAGTACAAAAAGGCGGAATACAGTCAAGAACTACCCTAGACCGCCCAATAAAAGTGATAATTACTCGCTATGCCCCCGACGGCACCCAGATAATCGAAAATAATTACGTTTCTGACGACGTTTACCGTCAACTGTTCCCACAAACAAACGTAACACCAGCTAGCATACGAGGCAACAGATACTCAAGAACAACAAGAACGGGAACATTGCACCGGTCAAGTATTGATTCCAGCGATGTAGGTGAAAATCCCGAATCCGACGAACACCGAAATTTCTACACAGAACGAGAAAATATCCTTCCCCGCTGGAAAAGAAACCGGGATCGCGAGTCATTAACTCATGCAGCCCAACGAGAAACCGACTCAACAATCAAGATCGGTCGAGTTGTTAACAGCTGGAAAATATCATTCCCAACAACGGAAAAAGACCCTGAACAATTTTTGCTCCTCCTCAAAGATCAACTGCACGCAAGTGGAATATGCGAAGACTCGTTCCTACCCTAACTATCGAGCATTTTCGAGGGTCCGTACCGAGCCTGGTACCTACTGAATCGGCAAAATTGGCGAACGTGGAAAGAATTCACTAAGGCTTTCCGCTTCCAGTGGGGCGTCCGCAAGGATGACTGCGTTCTCCTTGTCAAAGCCCGCGATTTGGAATTAAACAAAGGGGAAACGTTTGCCGAATTCACGTGTAGAGCACGACTCATTTATGAAAGAATGAGCCGCCCCCCTCGATTTCGGGAACAACTGAAACAAATTCTTACTAAATTTAGCCCACGGCTAACGTTTGAAATATTGAATTTGCCGATAAAGAACTATGCGGACCTGTTACACTACATGAACGAGCACAGCTACCTATACTAGCGTTCGGTAGAAGTTGAAAAGAAATCGCGGCTCAGGTCGAACAAAACAGAATTACGAATGTTCCAAGACGATACAGGGAGCTCCGATGAAAATCAACAAGACCTGGACGATAGCAGCGAGGACGAAACCCCAAACCTCGAGATGATACAACGAAACGGTACAGGAAAAGGGGGGCAGCTCAAAACGCCTGAGTCCTCGAAAACCCTAGCAAAACAACGACTCGAGCAGAATTTGGCACAACACAACAGAAATAACAAAGAAGTAAATGTTGCACCCCAATCATCCGGTACACGACCAAAAATTACACAGGACTTCAATAAAATGTTTTGCTATAATTGCGGTGGAAAAGGGCATATGTCTCGCTCTTGTACTGCCAAAAGGCAGGACATATGCCATATCTGTCGCGAAGGAGGTCGCGTGAACAAAGACTGCACGAAATTTCAGGGAAACGACGAGGCCCGACAGTAATGGAACCTCCTGTTTCTGTTAGCAAGGGCGTTAATGAGGGCAAAAAATTGACGACGCATGAACCAGTCAACGTTGACCAGGAAAAAACGTTACGTCCAGCATCCGCTCAACCCGAGGACGTTGGGAAAACAGATACCCCGTCCGAATTACGGCTGCTAATCAAATCCGAAGAAGAATCGGACGAGTTTGGCCACATATACGAAAAAAAGGAGCAAGTTACTTTGGACCAGAATAACGAGGAACTCACTCAATTCTCAGCCATATTTACACCATTAAATCTCACAACCATGGTTAACGACACGCACGGCAATTTTACCGAAGCTGAAGAATATCGAAACTGGTTTCCAGCGGGAGCCTCGTCGACAATCGTTCGCGGGACACATGAACGTAGAATCTATCGACCCGAAAATGGGCTAAGGGAACCCAGAAAAGCTATAAGTATCCCTGACAAAGTTCGTATTCTAGGCGAAACAATTCACGGTATTCTCGATAGTGGAAGCGAAAGGTCGTACTTGAACAAGGTCACTTATGAGAGAGTGAAAAACCTTCAAATAAAAAAGCTAACGAAGGATGCAACATCGGAAAATGGAGTGAAACTCGGTGATAAATCAACAGTGAAAACAATAGGGGGCACATGCTTTATCATAGACATAGGCGATATACATACGTCCTTGTAGAGGCTTTTCATCTGTTTTCGGACATGTTTCTCGACGTAGATGAATTTTGAGTTAATATATGAGAACATGTCGAGATTGTTCACCGAAATTTTTCTTTTGATGGCGAATGATTGTCCCTTTTCTGTTTCCAGGATGAATAATTTTGGGTGTTCGGTTTTTATCAGCCTATACCCACAAACGAGGTACACAGATGTTTTAGCTAGCGCGAACGTAGTTTGTTCGGTCACGAGCGTGTATACGTCGGGCAATCGCGATCCATCTTCGATCATGGTGAATTTGGATGCCATTCCTTCGTAGAGAATGTCGTACATCTCGAAGTTGCATGTATCCGGTGGTGTCGTGTTCCAAAATACGCTGTTTCCCTCGATGTCGATACAGTTGCCATCTGCTAATTGGCATTGCCTTCCGGATTGGAGTGTTATCCTCCCGCCTTGTAGATTGACCACCGCCTGGTAATTGAACAGCGAAATCTTGACCGGTGCTTGCACGAAAACCCCGCTCCATGTTCCGAACGGGTCACTGTACTGGGTTCCCTCGCATCTACCGTTCGCCGACGTCGATCCAGCCAACGTGATGCTTCTTGTTGTGGTATCGTTCCGTTGCAGTCCGTGGATTTCCGCTGAATAGCCAAGTCGGATAACCCCGGTCTCGTGTACGCGACGGCAAGATGTCTCGTCTAGTTTGTGTAGGTATTCTTGGAAACCATTGAAGACCAATGAGTTGTAGTACGACATTCCGCAATAATGCACGAGGCGAGATATTTCGACTCGACATGTACCACCGCCGTGTCTGAAAATTCCGACAATTGGAGCAGCTGTATGTACGTCTGCGTTGGTTCCGGTTCTTTTAAGGGGATGTCGCATTCTTTAACGTCGTTTAAGGATAAAGTCGTGACGTTAAGCGTTGATCCTCCACAGTCGTAACTGACGAGACCCTCGATTTCGTGTAGCTCTCCGATCAGTACGAGCGTTGAGATGAGGATGAACATTACGCTGAACCCCTGGTCGGCTTTTCCCATTTTCCCCCACGTTCTGCAAAAATATCATTACGATAATTTCGTCTTCTTCAATTTGTTTGCGTGAACTATTTTAGGTTTGCCTCTATGTTTAATTTTTAAATTAGAGTCTGTAAGGATTTCGAGAATTTCGCAAGGATCGGTGTATTGATCGCAGAATTTTCCGATTTTAGGTTCTTTTAAGAGGAGGACCATGTCTCCGACTTCAAAGTTTTGAACGTTTTGTTTTTGGTCATAATACGTTTTTGATTTTTCTTTCGCGACCCGTAATTTTTCGGACGCGAGTTCCCGGAGACCGTGGATTTTTGTGAACAGTCCTCGTAGGTAGTCTGCGTACGTCGGCTCTTGTTCTTCGATTCTGTCGCTCTTGGCTGGTTGTCTCGCTAATTTTCCAAACACGAGCTCGTGCGGCGTGAAACCCGTACCCTCGTGTTGGCTTGTGTTGTACGAAAACATAGCCATTTCCAAAAATTCGTCCCAATCGTTCTCCTTGTCGACGTAGTGCTTGAGATACTCGACGAGGACGTGATGTGAGCGTTCGATGGATCCGTTTGACTGCGAATGAAACGACGTGGTCCTGAATTGTTTGATCCGGAATTTCCTGCCAAACCCCTCATAAGACCACTGCAGAAATTCGTACCTTGGTCCGTCAAGATTGCCTTCGGCGCGCCGAAACGATCGGAGTAATCCGATCGCTAGCGAGTATTTTGTCAAAAAGTCTTGTATCGTTAGGATGTTCGTGTTGCCTTTGCGGGTAGCGGGAAACGGGCCCAAGATGTCCATTGCTATTTTGTCGAAGGCACTTCCCGGGGTGTCCGTTATCCACATCGGTTGCCTTGTTTTGACTCGCATGAGTTTCTTCAATTGACAACTACGGCATTGTTGAATGGACTCTTGAATTTGAGCTTTCATGTTTCTCCAGAAGTAGTTTTCCCGAATTCGCTTGAAGGCTTTCGTGACGCCTTTGTGTCCACCAACCGGTGAATCGTGGCATTCTTCGATGATGTCTCTTCTTTCTTCCGGGGCGGGGACGCGCACGAGTTGTTCGCGAACCGTGAGTTGTATTGGTAGTTCGTTCAGGTGACTTTCTACCATTGACAGCGTGTCTGCCCAAGGGATATTGTCCAAAACGTTCGTTTTCGCGATGCTTACTGATTTTAACATCAATTCAACCATTACATCGCGAAGGGACTCCAAGGACTCATTCAAATCTTCCCTTGCGACATTAGCTCTCAGATCGTTTTTTATTGGCAACCCGATCAATATGCGGTTCCCGACGCGTTCTATCCCTGCTCGTAAAAGGTTGCGGTTTGGATATATTGGTAAGATTAGTGCGGATAGCAAATCCTTGGCCCCGTCGTCGACCGGTTGTTTTTTTGTCGTTATAAAGAATACGAGATTATCTTTTCGCATGGAGAGTGTATCCCTAGTTTGGATTACCCTGAAGTTTTCGACAGGCTCCGGCGATCCTGATCTACTGGAGTCGGCTGAAGAATCGGTTGAGCTGACTGAGATGTTATCGGGTGTGACAGAATCTTCGTCGCTGGATATTTCGTTAATTACGGAATCGTTATCGTTAACAGAGGTTTTCGACGGTGGTTCGGTGGCAGGTCTTCGTGACCTGCCGGCCTGTCCGTCGTCAGCCGATTCTCCTTGCACGACTTTTCGTTTTTTTGCGCTGTGAAAGACGATTTCGTCTTCATCTTCGGATACGTCGGGATGGGCTCTAGTCCGTACCGGTGTTACGAGAAAAACTGATTTATTATGCTCAGAGGGGTTGCGTGACAATGCATCGGCGTTACTGTTTGCCCTCCCTGGCTTGTAAAGAATTTTGTATTGATAATTTGCTAGTTTAAAACGCCAGGCGACCAGTCGATTAGCGGGATCCCTCACTGAGTGCAGCCAAACCAATGGTTTATGGTCTGTCACCAGTGAAAACTCCCTACCGTAAACGTACGGTCTGAAATAATTGACGCAATACACAATCGCTAAGAATTCGTTTTCGATCACAGGGTATTTTTCTTCCGCCTTATTCAAAGTTCGCGATGGGTACGCTATTGGTCGGTCGCTGCCTATCTTACCTTGACTGAGGACACCACCGATCGCGGTCGCCGATGCGTCCGTTGTAATGATGAATGGTGCTGTAAAGTCGGGATGTTATAACACGGGTTCTTTACAAAGCGAATCTCTTAAAGTGGTAAGCGCTTCTTCTTGAGCATTGTTCCATTTAAAAACCGTGTCTTTTTTCAACAGTTGGGTGAGTGGTCTCGCGGTACCGGAAAAATTATTTATAAATCGGCGGTAGTACCCAGCCAAGCCAAGAAACTGCTTTATTTTCGTAGGACTGGTTGGCCTTGGATAATCTTTTAACGCCATCAATTTTTTGGGATCCGGTCGAACACCATCTGTGCTTATAACGTGACCTAGGTACACAACCTCTTTGCGCAGAAATTCGCATTTGTATGGCTGAAGTTTTAAGCACGCTTTTCGTAATCGGTCGGTAAGTTTTTTGAATTTTGATTCATGTTCTTGCAAAGAACTCGCGTACAATACAATGTCGTCGAGGTATACAAAAAGTTCGATTCCTTGTAATCCACATAGCACACGATCCATCAGACGTTGGAACGTGGCTGGGGCGTTTTTGAGCCCGAAGGCATTCGCGAAAATTGATAATGCCCGAACGGTGTTGAAAATGCCGTTTTTTGGGCGTGTTCCCCGTGGAGTGGAATTTGATGAAATCCACTCGCCAAGTCAAATCCAGAGAAATATTCCGCGCTTCCCAATTGGTCGAGGATATCCGTTATATTCGGAAGAGGATAGGCGTCGCCAATTGTTTTTTCGTTTAATTTACGATAATCGATCACCATCCGCCATCTAGGGTTCCCCTGTGAATCGGCCTTTTTCGGGACGATCCACAACGGTGAGCTATATGGGGAATCTGAGGTCTCGATTATTTTCCCGTCAATCAAATCACCGATTTGTTTTGTGATCTCGTCTTTATGCGCTGGNNTCGGCCTTCTTCGGGACGATCCACAACGGTGAGCTATATGGGGAATCTGAGGTCTCGATTATTTTCCCGTCAATAAGATCGCCGATTTGTTTTGTGATCTCGTCTTTATGCGCTGGCGGAAAGCGATATTGTCGCGTAAAGACGGGTTGAACATCGGTCGTTATTATTTTATGCTCGATGGCATTTGTTGAATTTAAAAGTTCTCCGGGGATTTGAAAAAGGTCGTGCGCGTCCATTATCGATTTTTCGACGCTTGCTCGCTCCTCATCATTGAGATGGTCGAGTCGAAGCAGCGATTTTATTTTTGTGAATACCGAGTTTTTGTCGGCTGAATTCGACTGTACCGTCTGGACTCTATGGTCGCGCATACGACGCCCATCACAGAGATGATCCCGCGAGTTTCCGCTTGGGTCTTGCGAATTTTCTTCGTCGCCCGGCGGTCCGCGTGGATTCCCATTTTTTCCCGATTTTTCGACGAGGAGCTCAAATGCCTCTAGGGTCACCGTCGGTACGGTGAGCTCCACGTCTTTCTCGGTTGTGTTGAACGCCCTAATGTACGCTACTCCATTTGTGTTGGACACAGCGGCTTCGCCTATATATATCCCGTTTTCCGTTTTCAAACGCGGGACGTAGCCTTCCTTGATTTCGGTATTTCTAACTCGTACGTAGTATACGCAACTGGATCGGCTCGGAATTTT
>JBAJMU010000033.1:26188-38258 GCA_037952995.1 Hyposoter didymator
ACGATTAATTTTTGCAATCGACCGTCGCGATCCACCGGTACAATAACCCCGAACCATCGGACGATCGATTGCCCACCACAAATCCTTACCACCTCCAGTCATTACCACCTCCACGAATAATCGTAAACCCCTAGTTTATAAAAAGGGAAAGCAACGCCCAAATCAGGCAGTCTGCAATTAAACACTAAAGTATCAGATCATTAATCACACCTATTGGCCTCGAGACATTTTCACCCGATTGTAACAAACTATTCACAATAAACCTTAGTAGTTAAAACTGAAAGTATTGAGTTGGAGATTGACTCAACCTTGGCAACATCCCGAATAAATCAGTCCCAACCAAACTCGTCCCCACGTGACGATTTGCACGGGCATTGGCCCGTTGCAACATTGGTGGCAGCGGTGGGATTGCCACGACTCAAGAACTCGACTACAACACTACGGTGAAAGAGAAGTCTACAACGCCAAAGGACGACATCTGTCAAGTACCCAAGGACCAGCCGAACGAGGACAACGGGCCCGAAGCTGTTCAAATTCGACATCCCGGAAAACGACAACCATCCACCCGAAGAGCGGACCAATCTACCAAGCAGACCCATCAGATTCGAGAGGACGACAACTAGTGGACCAGCAACGGTAGTAGCATCACCAGCAGCATTCAGATCTACCAGACCATCTTACTGTAAGTGACGGAACAATTTCTTATGTAACCCGCCAAAACCAGTCGCGAAAATAGCGAGCGAACCAAAATACGTATGTCCAATGACGAGCTTGTAAACCGTCTAAAATTACCAGGCACACGTACACTTTCTCGGTCCCTAGACTCATTTTTCAATCGAAATCTCACATTTACTCGTTCCCCCAGAGCCGAATTTTCCCCGTCGGTCAAAAATATTAAAAGAAATCGAAGCACATACACCCTTAACCAATCTCTCGACTCAGAAGAATCTTTTCGAGACGCGGAAGAAACCGATAGCTTCAATCGAACTAATTTACCAGAATTGTCTTTGTCCATTATCCCGGACCACGTCGCCATGCCCGTAACCGTAAATATTGACGACTGACACGCCGGTCCCGGCGGATGTGGGCAAAATAATGGTGCCCCCCAAACCCCTCCAAGAAGGGCGCGAGGAGGAATGTCCCTAAGCGAGGCATGAGCCGTTATCCGAACTTTTAACGGCAAAAACCCTCGACGCGCCAAAACCTTACTCGACGCATACGAACTAGCCCACAGTTTAGTAGACGAATGTGACAGAGAAACCCTTTTAAAACTCGTACTTGCAACGAAACTGACATACGACGCACGGGAAGACATTCGTTATAAAAATATAGAAACATTCGAGGCACTCAGACAACATTTAACGGAACGATATGGGGTAAAACGAACTGGAGAAGCTCTGCAAGTGGAGATGTATACGTGCAAACAAAACTCTAACGAAAGCATAGCAGATTTCGGAAAAAGATTAGAAGTCCTTACCTTGGAACTAATCGAAGCGAGCATAGAATCCGAATCCTCTGTAATAGAAAAACTCGCGGTAGAACGCTACGTAAGAAAATTAGCGTTATCCAACTTCGAACGAGGACTAAAGAAAGAATATCGAATCCTCGCCAAAGCCAAGGGGTACCAAGACCTAACTTCTGCGATAAAAGGGGCCCAAAACGAAGAAACAGTCCTGCAAGGTTACGAATCTGTAGCGAAACAGACGCACTCCGAGAGGCGTCAAGAATTTTGCCAAAGATGCAAAAAACCCGGTCACTTGGCTAAAGATTGCCGAAGCTCGAATTCGTCAAACGGACGAAGCAATTTACCCGTTCCTCCAGGTGACATAGGAGTAATAACCTGCACCTACTGCAAAAAATCAGGCCATCATTGGAAGGAATGTCGCAGTAGGCTTAGGCAACGAAACCAGGGCCAAAATGGTTCTGGGCAGAGCCAAAATAATTCGCAGCAAGGGAACTCCGGAAGAAACCGTGGAAATTTCAACGGACGAACCGGAAATAATAACTACAACCGTAACAGCAACAACCGTCACAACAACAAGCGTAGCAACAACCGCAACAACAACGGAAACAACAACGGAAACAACAACGGAAATAACAACGGAAACAACAACGGTTCCCGTAACGCAACAGGTGAAACATCAAATGACCCGAAACCAACAGTAGGGCCATTCACCGTCAGCTCCATTGAGGCTGGCCAGGAATTCACCGTCAGCACTATCGCCGAGCAACGAGCTACAGGACAGCTCAAAATGAATGGGACGCACGTAACCCATGCAGGTATCCAGATATGCGCCATAAATCCCGAGGATTCAGCAAGCGACTTTTATATCGCATCACTGCAGGCAAAAGAGAAAGTTCTCACCCTCAAAGGCGATACAGGAGCACAATGCTGCTTAATAAAAAAAAGTGCCATTTTTCCCGACACCGAAGCATACAACGAAACCATCGAGCTGAAAGGGGTCGGAGGAAACGTTTTCCACGCAATACGCAAAGTGGATCTGGTGTTGGAAACGCCAGCATTAAACGTGCGCCACGGATTTTTCGTCATCGACGACGCGATCGGAATCAGCACCGACGGAATCCTGGGCATGGATTTCATAAAAAAGCACAACGTGGACATAATCGGAGGTCGTTCAATAAAAATTTACGGACACACTGAACCATTAATCAACGGAAACGGAAAACTGAAATTACCAGCCCGTTCCGAGAGCGTACACTACGCCAAAGCCAAGCAACGAAAGGTAGGTTGCGTGATCGCCGCAGAAATATCGCCAGGCATCACCATGGGCGGAAATACCGTCACAACAGGACTCGCATGCCCTATTGTCCTGAGGAACTCCCTGGAACAAGAGGTCGTGATAAACCGGCCCACGGTGGAAATCGAAGAGTTCCAAAACGAATCCAAACCGGAAGAAAAAACTCCTGAAATCAACGCGATAAGCAGACAAGAAAGGCAAGAAAGACTCTGGAAGGAATTGGGAAGCCAAGTACATCTCAACCCGGAGGAAGAAAAATTCTTGAAAGAATTCAGCAACGAGTATTCCGAGGTATTTCATCTCGAGGGAGAAATACTAGGGACAACAGGTCTTGTGAAACACCGTATACATACACGGGAAGGCACCGTGCCGGTAAATATACGGCCATATCGGTTGCCAGAAACGCACAAGACAGAAGTGATGAGACAAGCCAAAGAAATGCTCAAAGACGGAATCATACGTCCGAGCAAAAGTCCGTGGAACGCCCCGCTACTGGTCGTTCCAAAAAAGGCCGACGCCGAAGGCAATATTCGCAAACGAGTCGTAGTAGACTTCCGGGAATTGAACGAAGTCACCGAGGGAGACTCATATCGTCTCCCCAACATTTCCGAAATATTGGACCAACTGGGCCGGGCAAAGTATTTTACCACGCACGACCTTGCTTCTGGTTTTCACCAAATTCAGATGGCCGAGGAGGATAAACAGAAAACAGCCTTCTCGACGCCGATGGGACACTACGAATATAACCGCATGTCTTTTGGATTAAAAAATGCCCCACCGACATTTCAACGACTAATGGACGCAGTTTAGGCCGGGCTACAAGGATTAAAATGGTACGTCTACCTCGACGACATTGTCATCCACGGATCATCCTTCGAAGAACACAACAATCGACTTCGGGAAGTGTTCGACAGGCTCAGAGAAGCAAACTTAAAAGTTTAACCAAAAAAATGCCATTTCCTCCGAAAAGAAACACAATATTTGGGTCACGTCATCACCGACGTGGGAGTGAAACCCGATCCTGAAAAAATAAAAGCTGTAAAGTCATTCCCAGTCCCAAAAAACGTCAAAGAAGTACAATCATTTTTGGGTCTTGCCGGCTACTATCGGAAGTTCATACAGGATTTCTCGAAGTTAGCTAAACCGCTCACGGAACTCATCAAAAAAGAGAAAAAATTCGAGTGGACAGAAAACACGCAACAGGCGTTCGAAAAACTTCAAGAAACACTGAGCACAGCACCGATACTGCAATATCCGGATTTTACTAAGCCGTTCGTAATCACTACGGACGCATCAGATAATGCAATTGGAGCAATTCTATCACAAGGAAAAATAGGAGAAGATTTGCCTATCTGTTATGCCAGCTGAACCCTAAATAAAGCGGAAAGAAATTATTCCACCACAGAAAGGGAGATGTTAGCCATCGTTTGGGCAGTCATACAATTTCGTCCATACATTTATGGTACGAAATTCATCATCGTCACCGATCACAAACCTCTCACCTGGCTTTTCAACGTAAAAGACCCAGGATCAAGGTTAATGCGATGGAGAATTAAGTTAGAGGAACGTATGAAATCCAGTATAAAGCTGGAAAAAAGAACACAAAGGCGGATGCACTTAGCAGAATCTACGAGATAATGCTGACTCAGGCCAAGCAACGCGACTCGACCGACAAACGAGGAAAGGGAAGGCCGCGCAAGGCCGCGGGACAGCGGCTATCATGCGCTACAGGCCCCGCCCCCCAACACGTCACGACGACTAAAGAACAGAGCGATCGCAAAGAAGAACAGAGCGAAAACAAACTGAAATAACAGCTGTCAGCAGAAAACACATCTCCGGAGGCAGGCGAAGGAGAGAGCGAGCGCAAAGACGAGTCATCTGACTCCAGCCACGAACGAGCGTGCCCGAGCGAGATGGAAAGAAAAATAATCCGAAAGGAACACCACGACGCTCCACTTGGCGGGCACCCAGGGGTAAAAAGAATGACAGAAAGAATAAGAGAAAAATACTCGTGGCCTGGAATGGTAAAAGAGATACAAGAGTACGTATCTGCATGTGATAAGTGTCAGCGAAATAAATTGACGCGAACGAAAGATGCGCCCATGGTAATTACCGACACATCTGAACAAGCGTTTGAAAAATGTGCAGTGGACATAGTAGGACCGTTACCCGAAACAGAGAGAGGGAATAAATACATCCTTACTTTCCAAGACGCGCTCACAAAATACAGCGCCGCCGTACCTTTAAAAAATCAGGAGGCAAAAGAAGTCGCAAAGGGCCGAATCACAGAAATCATTTGTAAATTCGGGACCCCGCGAAACAATTCTATCGGATCAAGGGACAAATTTCCTCAGCGACCTGTTCAAAGAAATGTGCAAACTCCTGCAAATAAAAAAAAATACAAACAACGACATACCATCCACAGTCAAACGGAGCCCTTAAAAGGTCACACCGTACACTAGCGGAATATCTTAAAAATTTCTTACAAGAAGACCAAACGGATTGGGACGAGTGGCTACCGTACACTATGTTCACGTACGACACCACCCCCCACACCGCGACCAAATATTCCCCCTACGAACTCGTTTTCGGCAAACGAGCGGACTTACCGACAGCCCTAAAGCAGCCCCCGCGTACAACATATACGTACGACGACTACGTCGCCGAATTAAGGGAACGGCTGAGAGCGACTTGGCAAGTCGCGAGGGAGCAATTAATCACAGGTAAAGAAATAGTAAAAGAGTGCAGGGACAAAGCCCAAAGGGGTAACCCAGAGTACCGAGTTGGCGACAAAGTCCTCCTGCACGATCCCACTGTACGTCGGGGCAAATCATCCAAGCTGACCCCCAAGTGGACGCAGCCCTACGTGATACAGAGCAAGGAGTCGGCCGTGAACTACTAGTCCAGGAAACGGGTATTTTTACGTGACACTCGGCCAGAACGATTCTAACCGACTGATTTGTGTAGGGCTGAGGTCCCTGATGAGCGCCTACTACTTTCCAACCACAGATTTTGGGAGGCTTTTTTTTACACGCGGTCAAAGTTCGCGAAATCATGTTTTTGCGTGATAGCGCCGAAACTGTTTACCGCGCAGAAAATGAGTTCCGTAACTATTTGTAGGTATTAGAAAAACGAACAATTTGGCGTTTGGTAAATTAAAATCGCTTCATTAGATCGCCCGCAAACAATCAAAAACCACCGGAAGTCACCATTTTTGTTATAGCCTATTGTTAATTAAAAAATGCGCGTACAGCTTTTAAAATCTCAGAAAATATGCCAATAAATTGGTTTTAACATTTAAAACCAATTGAAGAAATAAAATGTTCAATATATTGTTACTAAAAAATTGTCGTTAGAAATATTACAAATAACGATAATAACTAATGATTCACTTATGGAACTAACGACGACGGAGACCTCGACGGAAATAATCAGGGCCAAAAAGCCCCCACAACTCGTCATCACATCGACCCCCCACTGGGCCCGGAAACGCCGGCGTGCTGAACAGNATATAATGAAAAAAAAAAAATATTTCCTTTACAAAGTAATGAAGATAAATAATGATTGAACGCAGGGGAAAGGAAGGAAAAGGAAAATAACATTTAAAACCAATTGAAGAAATAAAATGTTCAATATATTGTTACTAAGAAATTTTCGTTAGAAATATTACAAATGACGATAATAACTAATGATTCACTTATGGAACTAACGACGACGGAGACCTCGACGGAAATAATCAGGGCCAAAAAGCCCCCACAACTCGTCATCACATCGACCCCCCACTGGGCCCGGAAACGCCGGCGTGCTGAACAGCCGACGCAGCCCCAAAATGTCCCCCGGAACATCATCCGGGTTCCACATATCGATCTCGCGGGACCAGGGGTCTTCCTTCCACAGCCGCGCCCAGGCCAGGGCGCAATCACGACGCCGACGCCTGACGATCTTCGCCGCCACGACAAACGGCGCCATCCAGACTTCCCCGATTGGCCCATGATAGGCCGTCTGACGCACCTTCTGAAAAAGAAGAATAAAAAGAAACCAATTATTATAAATGAAGAAAAAATAAAATAAAACGAAATAAAATAAAAATAAAAAATATATATATATAAAAATAATGATGACATAAATATTAATGAAATGAACAAATTAAAATAAAACAAAACACTGACCATAAAGAAAAATTTGTCGAACCCCCAGCAATGAGCCACGGGCCCATAAGCGACCGAACGGTTTCGTTTCCCCAAAAACGACATGATTTTCTGAAAAAAAATGGCGAAATAAATAAATGGAAAAATAATCAACGAATAACATGAAAAAGTAGAAAGAAAAAGGCACACATAAAACTGCACATAAAAAGGAGGAGAAAACAACAAAATAAATAACAAAAAAAAATAATAAATAACAATATCAATAGAAAAACTCACCTCGTTAACTCAAAGACGACGTGACAGCTACGACGATAAAAGTTGTAATGAAGCGACGGACTACCGCGCGAGAATTATAGAAAAAAATCAGCAAGACAGAGAGGACAAAACTTAGAAAAGGACACCCCAGACCCTAACCGTGAAACAGAAAAAGACAGATGAACTCACGAGCCAAACTCGCAGCCCAGTGCAAGTGCACCTAAGCGGATAGAGCGTCAGCAAAAAACCGCCACAAGGCCGTAGCAAAATATGAAGATGATAAGAAACTTTCCCACGAATAAGAAAAAGAGAGCTAATAAAACGCACAATTACAGGTGTATGATCGTGCTGATTTTGACAACAGCAAAGGACCAATTCGACGTGGAAAAATTACGAACCACCCCTGGAATCTATTACGAGGAAATAGGAACCCTACACACCGTCAAAGAAGTTCGGAAATTGGCAATCCAACTCGATCTAGGACCGATCCAACTTCGAGAATCCACATTGGAAAAAACCATGGCAGCTTTAAAGCAAATATGCAATCACACGGAACACGACACCCTATGTACAACATTATCCATCACCATGGAACCAATGATAAAATCGCTGAAAAGCGAAATACAGACCATCCACGACCTCGTAGGAAAAGAAAGACCAAGAGAAAAAAGAGGCTTAATAAACGGTTTAGGATCAATAATAAAATCAATAACAGGAAATTTGGACGCAGATGACGCCTAAAAAATAGAGGAAAAAATCCAACAAATAAGTAACAGACAAGCAATAGACGAAAAAGTACTGAAAGAAAACTTGCAAATTTTAAAATCAACAACAAACCTTTTCAAATACGCTAAAGCCCAAACCATTGCGAACAGAGATGCCCTAACTAAGGCGATAAAGAATATAAAAAAAGCGTTCAATCAACAAACAGATCTAGTACAACAAAGAGAAAATCTAGTCGAAAACATAGACGCAATCGGTTTCGTACTCACACCATTACTTAACGATGTACGACGAATCTCAAACTTTCTTGTAGGAATCCCAAAAGGAATAGTAGACCCAACTATTATTTCACCTGGACAACTGGTAGACTACTTAACAAAAGCACGCATAAGCATCCCTCCAGGATTAAGCTTCCCAGCCGAAATACCACCGGAAAAAATTCAAAAAATATTGAAAACATCCGAACTAGGCTCACACAGCAGCGGATCACGAGTAGTGATCGTAGTAAAAATTCCATTAATAGAAAACACAGCATTTACAATAAACAAAGTCTATCCGTTACTAGTAAGAGCAAATTCAAACACATTTCAATTCCTAGAAACGAAGGAAAAAATCATTACGGTAGATACCGAAAACAGAAACTATCTATCATTAACACGAGAAAATTTAAAAGAATTCAAACGACTAGAAAAACAATATTATTGCCAACCAAAACACGCAACGCAAGCTATAGGAAAGTCAGTCCCTTGCGAAGTATCCGTCTACCTAGGCAGCAAACCAGGAAAAAAGTAATTGTACGCCGAGAATAGTAAAATTAGACGACATTATGATAATAACACTAGAACAACCCGGAAAATGGCTTTACGTAGCCCCAAACGCGGAATCTCTCACGATAAAATGTAAAAATGAGAAAACTGCGTACACAACGATTATCGATACAGGAATACTGGTTTTGGATGGGAAATGTTCCGTCACTGCCGCCGACTTTAAACTAACAACTATAATAGAAAACACCCAACACGAAACTGTAGAATTTATACCACCACATAATTTAACCTTCGAGATCGGAGCTGCACTTGTTAAACATTTAAATTCGAATCTCAATACTCCGAATCAAACTGTCACAGACCCGCTCGAAGTAAATAAGCTAGGCGAAAGAATCGAAAATCTGCAAAACAAATTGAACGAAGAACCTGACATTTGGTCAGATCCATACCTTCACATACTGGGAAACTATTCCCTCCATGGTATAACAATAACAGTATTAATCATTTCCGCAGCAATAATTATAATTCGAAAATACTGCCAAAGCCGGTGCGCTCGAACGATTTCCGACATCAAGCGACCGACAGCAATTTCCTCAACACGAGCAAAAAGGGAAATACAAGCTACGGATTTAAAAGTTATATACTCACCGTCACAGGGTCCCATTCAAACGGATACCCTATAAATATATGTAAACCTACAACAATTTTCAACAAACAAGTGTAAACAAAAAAATTGTAAGCCTACAGACCAATTTTTACAGAATTTAAGTTGCTCAGACAAAAAAAAAAGTCGAAACCAAGTTTCGTCTTCCCAAGGGGGGAGGATTGTTGCGCCCGCTTAGCAACCAATTCCATAAAAACCGAAATCCTAATCGTCAGCAAACAGGATGTCTACCTGTCGTGCACGCGCCGTGCCAAAAGTGCAGCCCTCAGCAAGTCGAGCAAACCTCGAGCTCAAAGTCCGAGGCCACACCAAAAAGCTGACGATTAATTTTTGCAATCGACCGTCGCGATCCACCGGTACAATAACCCCGAACCATCGGACGATCGATTGCCCACCACAAATCCTTACCACCTCCAGTCATTACCACCTCCACGAATAATCGTAAACCCCTAGTTTATAAAAAGGGAAAGCAACGCCCAAATCAGGCAGTCTGCAATTAAACACTAAAGTATCAGATCATTAATCACACCTATTGGTCTCGAGGCATTTTCACCCGATTGTAACAAACTATTCACAATAAACCTTAGTAGTTAAAACTGAAAGTATTGAGTTGGAGATTGACTCAACCTTGGCAACATCTCGAATAAATCAGTCGGAACCAAACTCGTCCCCACGTGACGATTTGCACGGGCACAACAGAACTTTGAGGACTTTTTGACAAAAATTCTTGGAAATGCGAACAGTCGTGGAAGTACGGGCATGGCTGTATTGTGAATTTTCGTCGATATTGTCGATTTTTGTCGATGTCAAACGAATTATTATAAAGGTGCGAAAACATTTTTTTCATACTCCTCAAAAATGACCTTTTCTCTACTGAAAAATGTTATCGCACGTTTACAATAATTAATTCGTTATTTATTTTAGAAAACTTCTCAAATCGTAGACATTTAAACAGCGGTGTCTGTTACACAAAACATGATGAGCCTCTTACCACACAGCACAGTTTTTTACTTTGCATAATATGTATGTTTTCCTAATGGTGGTCCTCATAGTTTTTATTTATACGAAAGTGTCAATAATATGAAGGGGCCTCTTAATGAGCAATTTATGAACGACCACATAAATCCTACCAGATAGGATAGTGCTTCGTTGTGCATGACGTCTAGATTTGGATAGTAGTCCTCAGTGGCCGTTTTGTGCAATTGGCGATATGCCCTCACAACAGGCAACATACGAAAAGTCTCATATCACCGATTAAGTATGTTTTGTTGATCGTATATGTTGTGCCCGTGCAAATCGTCACGTGGGGGCGAGTTTGCAAGGACGAATAGTTCGGGATATTGCCAAGGTTGAGTAAATCTCCAACTCTACACCGTCGGTCTTAACTAATAGATTTATTGTAGGATAGTTTTAACAATCGAGATAGTTGCCTCGAGACCAATGATTATTATGATTTCTGGTCGCAGAGTGATCCTCTAAGTGTCGGATCGCAGACTGATCCGTTAAAATGTTGCTTTCCGTTTTATATTGTTAACTATTGAGGTTAACAATCATGGTGATGGAAATTATTGGGGTTAAAAATAATGGTGGTGGAAGTTATGGGTCAATCGATCGTTCCGGTAATTTGGTATTGTCAAAGTAGGGCGATCGATTGCGAAAATGTTATCGTCAGCATTTTGTGTGATTCCGTTCGATACTCGAGCGAGGTTTGTTCCCCTTTAGTGAGGAATGTGATGATTCGCGTTTGCGAGGTCGATAGCCTGTTTGCTGACGATCGTTTTGTAATTTCTTGGAATTTGGTTGCGCTCTGGGCACAACATATAACGTATATACGTTTCGTAGCGGTCCTCATATCATTAGTTTATCGAAGAATGAAATGGGTCCTCGAAGTAAACAATATATGAAAAGCCTCAAAACAGGTGAAAGATAGTTTTTCATTAATATGTCACAACATAATTGATCAATTGAAATGAAAAATGTTTTATATAGTGTATATTTGTCATGGGTGCCATTTTCACCCATAATATTTTTAAGTCCTCAAAACAGGCTTTAAACACATATATATATTGTGACGTAACTTTCGTGACGTCACTCGCACGAATCCCTGTCGACCAGTGGACCGAGTTGTCGGCCCATTTTGTTCGGTTGCCACTCGTCGGATTACCGGACAGAGCGCTTGCGAGGACTCACGCGTCGTAACTATTGTCATTCTTTTATTATTATTATTTTATTTTTAGTACAACGATCATTTTAGTATTTGTAAGCGGACCCCGCTCGAGTCGCGAAGTACCGTCGCGATTTACCGAGATTCTCTTTTTGCGTTTTATTTTAGCTAATTCATTATTGGAGATTGCATTATTTTTGGGAACGCCGAGAAACGCCGAACGCAATGATACCTTTTCCCTTAGATATCTTGAGATGGCTGCGTTTCTCGCGCGCTCTCTCCGCCGCTTGTTTCTCGCGGGGAAAAAGTTATCTCTTGCCTTATGCCTTGCTTTGCCGCCCCGTTTCTTTCGCGACCTTTATCCCTGTCGGACATTTTAAGTCGAAACCAACGTGGCTTGTCGTGGGCGTGCGGAGGTGCACGCTGGTTCTGTGGCCATTCGTTGATGCCCCCCGTGACCTCCTCGCAGTCGCAACCGGTTGCTGCGCCCACGGCTGTAACCTCGGGTACCACGGTCCGCTAATCCCGGCGCCTCGTCTTAGCGGGATTCGGGAAAACATCAGGGGCGGAGGTGCTGTTTGCCCAGGTCG
>JBAJMU010000033.1:38945-48945 GCA_037952995.1 Hyposoter didymator
GAGATAATTCCTTTTGGAGTCTTTGCGAGCGAGGAAAGCAGGTTGACATTTTCGGGCTCGACCAGCTATCCGTCCTTGGCTTTTCCTCGCTCATTTTAGCCATCTTTGTAGCCGAGGGGAACAGGGTGAGACCTTAAGCGATTGCGTCTCCGGTAATTATCATTTTATTCTTTGTCGCGTCTCGCATGTTTTTCGCGAGAGTTTCGAGTCATTAATTAATTATTTTGCGATCTCGGTATTTCTTGTGTTATAGCATTCTTCGAGCGACGAAAAGATTTATTTTGCTTGCGTTGTGTTAAAGTCGTCGCTCGGAGAATTCCCTTACAGCGCGTGGCCTCGAGTCGGCCAGCGCGCTCGTGTTTGTTTTCCTTCTATCTCTTTCGCTCTCGCGGCGTGGCCGCATAGGCTACGGCGCGGTATAGAGCCGATTGTTTGCGCGACTGTTCGACGGTATTTCGCGCCTATGAGCTGGGTTCGCCTTTATATTTCACGTATTCTGTTTCCTTTATTTTTCGCTGTATATTTCGATTCTTCTGTTCCCCTTGATCTTTCGCGTTTGCTTCGTTCCCTTTTATATTTCACTTATTTTGTTCCCTTTTACCTTTCGCTTTTATATTTCGCTTATTTTGTTTTCGTTCCCGATTTGTTTCTTTTGATATCTTGTGAATCTTACTTATTTCCGCGCTGCGCTCTACGCGCGTTTCTTGCCTTTTGCTAATTCTCTCATTCATAATTGTCTTTGTAACCGGGAGCGCTGTCTCCGTGCCCCGACTGACGATCGTGATCCGTCAAATAATTTTGACTCGTTTTCCGAAGCACGGATTCGCCTCGGTGGCCTCGCTAAATTCCGCGACCACCTCGCGTCCAGGGAAAATTACCTTTGCCTCGGAGCTACTCTGTTCTGGTTAACTTGCCGTATCGTCTCGTGCGTTTGATGTCGCCTTACCTTTGCTTTACCTTGCCTTTCGGCCCGGCGTCACAAACATAGCGGACGATCGTCTACAGTCAGAGCTTAGCTCCGAGTTAGTTACCTTCGATTACCTTTGTTTCGCGACCGTGCATCGGACCGGGAGCCTCTGGCGGATAGGGACGATTACCTTTTGTCTTCGACGTCACTCTGATCTGGTTACCTTAGCCATGTCGTTCCGTGAGTCTGATGACGCCTTACCTTTGCTTTACCTTGCCTTCTTGGCGCGGCGTCACAAACAGATCGGGCGGCTGGCCGCAGCCAGAGTGTCGTTCGACTCCGTTGCCTTCGTCCCTGCCGCTCGAGGATAATAATAAATTGAATCGATCGTGCGTCAAGCACCGCGATCATCGACAGTTCTCGCGGAGTCTATTTTATCAATTGTAAATAATTTTGTTATTAAATTCCGACGGGACGGGCCAGCCGCGAGCCGCCTCGCCTCGCTACCTCACTTTGCTTTGTATCGCTATTTTTCCCGCGCCTTAATAAAGATCAATTGTTCATTTCATTCGTTTGCTTTCGCGCTATTGCTTTTGTTTTGTACGGCCCTAATTGTTGCTCTCTTCCCCAAGGATCCCCCCCTCTACCTTTAGTATGTCAGCTGAGCTGAGTGGCCGGACCGCCTCGGTCGTCTCGTCTCTCGCGTCGCCCGGCCAAACCCGATCGTCGGGGGCGGGCGAATAAAAAGTCGAATTCGGTCGGCGGCACTTCGTGCCTGGCGCCCTGCCCGCTCTCGCGACCGCGGGGTGACGCGAGGGGTGTTACGAGCCGGGGAGGGACGAGATGGACCTTTCGAGGAAAATCTTTATTTCGAGGACCATTTCGTTAGAACAAACCCTAATTCGAGGACATTTTGTTGTTTTGAGGACTGTCCCCAAAATTCAATATCCCAATGTGCTGATTTGAGGACAGTCCTCAAAATTACGCTATACGATTGCAGTACACTTTGAGGACCATAAAAAAAATACCAAAGATACGAGGCCGGAGTCCTTGAAATAATTCGTATGCATTGGATCGATTGTGAGTACTCTGACAGGGTACTCGAAATGAGGACTGCATACGTTGTATGAAAAACATTCATTCTGGGGACAAGGTCCGCGAAACTACAAGTACGAACATCGTTGGTTTCAAGGACATTTGGAATAGAAGTGTTTTGGAAACACCAATTAGAAATTTTCACTCTTATCATTGTTTCCTGCACGTTCAACAGATCATGATTTCGAGGCCCTTGAATAACTTAAAATCACATATACAGGGGAAGGCAGGAAAACGACTGAAAAAATGATCCAAAGGGCGAAAGAGAACGATCGATGGGAAAATGTACACGGTTATTTAGTAGGGAAAAGGGGGTCAAGGTTGAAAATCGGTCGAGAAAACTCGATCACTCGACTCAGAACTCGGGACATATCTGGGGGCGCACGTTTCCTTTCTTTCCTCTTCTCGTCATATTGTTCATATCGACATGTGCGTTGATTACGACTCGAAGCAGCGTCTTCAGAAGAATCGTCTTTCGCTTTTTTTGCATCGTTCTAATTTTTCGAGTGTGTCCCTACGAAAGATCGAGAATCGATGGATTCTCATTCGTTATTCGCTGCGCCATAGCGGAACCTCCTTAATTACCCGGCTCCGGCACGTGAAAAAAACAATATTCATGATGATCGATAGAAGAAAAAATACATACATACACACCAAACCAAAGCAAAAGCATAATTGGACTGAGAAAAAGAAGAAAAGGCAGGGAAAGAGTGAGAGAGAGTTCGTGAGAAAAAATCACAGTGGAAAAAAACACCATCGTGCATATTCATCATGCATTAGGCCGTTGACAAACCTATTCGTATAGTCTGATGTTGCAAAGCCATGAGACGTCGACTATCGTGATGAGTCTGTGAATTATCGAGGAGGCAAAAATCAAAGCTCCCTCTTCTAACAGGTCTGATCCACAAGCTTAAAGGGGAGAGTCATGGGGATTAGTTCAGTCTCTCTAATTGAAGTCAAAACTCGAATGTTTTTATTCTGAGAAACGAGGGAACGAGGTTATGTGAAAAAAAAGTTTCTGTTCCAGTTCGTTTAACGTCATGAGATAAGTGAAGGATAAGGGCCCTGAAGAAAACGTTGAAACATGAGTAAATTGGCGAGCCTTTATTTGCGCGAATAAAATCATCCCGTGTACATAGGTGTTATTTTTCTTCCGCATCGTACCTCTTGCTGAAACGAAATTTTTCGTCATTTATCCAACTCAGCAGCTGAGATATTTTTATTTGGACGTCACAACGGTGTTTTAATTATTTTGTAATTTTATTTTTCCCTCCATGACAACATTTTTTAGATTTCCATGCAAGATAAAACGTGTGTGCTTGTTATAAAAATGGCTGACTGACGATTAAGGTCGAACCACGCAAATTTCACAACTTTTATTTTTATTTTTTTCTATTTACTCTTTGAGGCAATTTTTTTTTCTGACAGTGCAGCCAAGTCCGGATTTGGGCAACCGTCCTGTTTTTCAAACATTTCTCCGTTTTAATTAATTTTTCCATTTCTATCCCGGAAGGTACTTTATCGGCCAATAACAAAGATCTGAATCGGTTCAGCACCACATCTTTTTGTTCGGTCGTCCAGCGTCGGGAATTCGATTCAGAAATCACGCTTTCATCACGCTGTGCGTTGTCTGTAAATAAAAAACAATGCGAGGGTTAGGTTTTGAAACTTGAATTTCATGTTTCTTACGATTGTTGTAATTTGTCATTACCTTTCTGATTGGAATTCGGTTCTTCGCCATCGGAGTCGTTCGCTCCGCTGTTGTCCGAATCATCAGAAGAATCTCCATGGCCCTGCGCAATTTTTAAAATTTTGGACATTCCGATTATATCGGTTTCGAGTACTGGTTGGCGGTAAATGTCCTTGTGGATTTTTTCTTCGTGCCCCAAGAAATTAGCCAAATCTGTAACTTGTCCGCTTGACAAGTTCAAGTTGATGCATCGGGTTGCTATATGTTTTCTTAGTTTTGTTCCACGAAGAGTGCTCGGAATCAGTGCGCCGCATTTTTCGGAGTACTCGCGCATTAAATTGCAAGCTCGCAGATACCCGCAACGCTGCTTGTCAGTCGAGGGCAGCGCAAACAAATACGGGTTATTCTCCGCGATTCCAGCTCGGTCACGGTGTTTCAACAACAATTCCAAGCAGATGAAAACGTCTGAATGCACGAGGACTGGGACGCCCCTACCAAGTTTACCCCGGATCTCGAATCGCACATATTTTTTTGCGAGTTTTTCTCCTCCTTCAGACAACCCATCAAACGCTTCCTTGTTTGCGATGTTATCGATTCCTTGATATTGCTTGAAATCCTGCAAGTAAATTTTTTCTATTTCGCCTGGGCGCCGACGATTGAAAATTTGCAGCGAGAGTAGCGTCATTTCTGATAGTTTTTTCCACGCATCGAAAGAGTATTCTTCCTTCAATTCATCAAAATACTTGATTCGTTCGTCTCTTATGAACGTGTCAAGTTTTTTTACGTCGTCCATCGATGGTAAGATAACTTTTTTGCGTCGATTAAGTTGTGCCTGAGTCTCCGCTACTGCTCTGTTGATGCTCGTACCGTAACCTTCTGACATCAGCTTCAGCAAATCCTCAACTTGCTTTTGTTCAGGAGCTGAACCATCTTTAATTTTCTCGGATCTCAAAATTTCACCGCAGTACTTGAGGAGGGTTCCAAGATTTGACGCAACAGCTGGATGTCCGAACGTGCGCGTTTCTTCATCAAAGTTTGCCACGACTCTTACGGCTTCGATCGCACTATCGTAGTGACGTGGGATATAGACGTCTTCAAACGTCTTAATAGCCGGTTTGATTTTTTTTATGGCGTCGAAAAATCGCCCGAGCAAACGGAAACGGGCACGCACCATTGGGTAATGGTGTTGATGCGCTCCATATTTATCGCATTCTTTGTTCACATACAAGATTGCCAACTCGTCGTAACGAATGCCTCGAACAATTACATCCTCTCTCAAATAAGGGAAAATCCATTTTCGTACCAAAATGTTCGCTTTTTCGTGGATGCGCGCCGTTACCTTCTTTCCGCTCGAAACGGCGATGTGTTCGGATTTACCGGAGGTTCCCGTGCATTCGCTGAAGTGTTGGCCAATCCTTGACCTCGCATATTGCCCCTTGCAATTCCTACACGCCAAAAAATCCTCGGCAGTTTTTTGCATCCGTTCATTCGGCCGTCGACAAACAAGAAGCTCGCCCGTGTTGAATCGTTTGTCGTTGTTGAATAAATGATTTCCTTTTTTCCAGATGAGCAATATCATTGCCTTTCTCTTTTTACTTTTTGGAGGGAGTAGAGTAAATTTTTTGACATCCGCTTCTTTCCCGTGAATGGCTTCCAAGTGTCGAGCGATTTTCACTTGAAATTTTTGACAATAAAAACAAAAATACTTTTTAGAATACGACGGAGTAGCTGATGTCGCTACCGTCAAACTTGCATCGTCTGGCGCAGAAACTCCTGGTTTATTCATGCCTAAAGAGAGATTTAAAAAATTCTTCTCGCCGCGTTCAGATTTTCTGGAAATTGATCCTTCGAATGCTTCCGAGCTTTCCGAGTCCGACGAATTCGGTTTCTCTGGTTGATATTCTTCGTCGTTTGCCTCGGATTCGTGTTCAGTGTCACTGCCATTTTCAATAGTCTCTGAAGCATCCAACTCGCAAAAAGTTGAACTTAGAACGGGCAACAAGTTGCTGGACTCAAGACGAGAAAATTCGTCTAAGCCGTCGTTATTGGGGATCGATGGTTTTTCGGTCACGACAGGTTCGAGCGTGGTATATGTTGGAGTATTCGGAAGATCGTCCACTGCAGCTTGTTCTGAAATAATCGATGTGACAAAAATGTGTAACGAAACAATAAAAATACCAATTATGATTGACGATTATTTAACACACCAATATTATTGCCCGAAGTCGTTGGTTGTACACAGAAGTAAGGAATCGATAAGATCTCGTCGGCAATGATTATCGGCTTTTCCGTCGACTTCTGATTCGAGAATTGCATTATGTCGTTGTACTGAAAATCCTCTTGGCTTGGGAATGAATCGCCGTTTCCAAAATAATGGCCTGGAGGATCCGCGGGGAATAGATTATCTAATTGTGACAAAAATGAATACAAAATGAATTTTATTTCTAATATTTTTATAATTAAGCAATTATTGTGATGAGTTGTTAGTACCAATGAATGGAATATCGATGACGTATGTCGAGTCAGGATTGTTATGCGACTGCAGCTTCGGTTCCTCTACTCCATCGTTCGAAATTCTCGTCTCTTCCAATTTCTCTCCCCCCTCGAGCGGAATTCCGAAATTTTCATTCATTTCTTCTGCTTCTTCTCCTTTCTCTGCAATTAGAAACTTATTATTTTTCTCGCCTTAGGTTCGAACATACACTTTCGCTCAAAAAATTGAATACACTTGTCCAAATTTTTTGCGATTTTTTTTCGCAAAGTTATCTTATTTTTTGCTAAAAACGACACATTTGAAAAATTCAAAATAATAGAAGAACCATATGGTTTAAGAAAAAATGATCAAGATACGACAAGTTGCGGATTTGTGAATTGTGAAAAAAAATACTCCAAAAAAAAAGTTTCCCCGAAAAATTCTGAAAAAATTCCAGACGTTTTATTAGAAAATTCTGCAACTTTTCATATCCTTACCATTTTTTCTTAAACCATATGATTCTCCTGTTATTTTGAATTTTTAAAAATGTATCGTTTCTAGCGAAAAATACGAGAAATTTGCAAAAAAAAAATCACAATTTTTCTTTCCAAAAACAAAGATGGAGATTCTGACGTCCTTTTTGAGTTTTTCATGGCAACAATATTACATGTCCTTTAATTGTGCGCCCGATTCGCGAGGGTCGGAAAAAGACCGAAAAACGATCGCAAAAAAGACCATAAATAAAAGCGCAAAAAAATAAAAAATAAAATATTAAAATGCGGCAAATGAAAGCCTGATTTATCATTTTTAAAACCCCGCTCCGGAAATTTGAATGGCTTTTTTTTGCAGAGTTATCTACCATTAAATGCGGAAAGAAATTCAGACGAGTGTATGAGAAACTTTTGGGCGTAAAATGGTTACGTTTTTCGGATTAACTTAAAAAATTTTCTAATCTACGTAGAAGAGGAATAAGGTGCTTCCGTACCTTGCCGACCATTTGAAATATCAGTCCGTACTTCGTAGGTGACTTCAACTTTGATGAAACATGAAGCAGTTCCTGTGAACGTCGGAGGAAAAGATCGAGTTACTATGGGAATCAACTATTATTTTATTGCATCGAGGGAAAATCCATTAATCTCACCAAAAAAATTGGCTTTTTCCTCTACGATCGAAAAAATACTTTCGTAGTTATTCGACGAGGAGAACAATCGAACGATGTCTTTTTCGATGTACAACCGAGTCGAATCTAATTTCAAAAAAATGCATATGAGATGATACGTTTTTCCGAAAACGTCTTGAAAGTTTTTTTTTAAATGAATTTTCAGAAAAAAATAAAGATTAACATCGTTTTTTTATTGATTTATTTTTTGATTTTTTTATGATTTCGCCGTACTCCAAGACTTGGGCATCTTCATCCTGCAGCAAATTTATTAGAGGCGATTCGTTGTCGTCCTTCTCAAGAAACTGTTCGATGCCGTCCAAAACATCTTTGTTTGCTGTAGATTGAATTTTAATTACAAAACTATCAAGAGACGCGGCGGCGCCTCGACGCCCAGTATTTAGAAAAAATCGTAGCGCGAGAGCTGCCGTAATCTTATATATAGTAAAATCCAAATAATCGAAAAAAAATAGTGGTCTTTAATATTGCAAATGTCATTAATCTTGGCAAAGTCATCTTGAATTTTTAGTATTGGTAAATGTCATTAACCCTAGAACGGTAACCTGGGGTCAAAAACGACCCCAGGCGATTTCAAATCCCGCACCCTTTCTCCCTTCGTTCTCCCGTTTTTTTTATCGTTTTACCACATTTTTGACTATTTTTTTGACTCCAAGCAAAATGGCCCCAAACCCACGTGATTCTGCATTAAAAAACGAAAAGATCGGGCCCATGTTGAACCCTTTCTGTTCGATTTTACCGGGATGTGAATTTTTAAAAATCGGGGTCAATTTCGACCCCAGGTTACAGGAATAGGTAAAAAAATAAGGCAATGCAATTAACGGTACTGAGGCTTCAACGATTTCCCGCGAGCATACATACAATGGCCGAGTAATTGATTAAAAATAATTAAGTACTTACTGTGGACTGCGAGTACACGCGCTTCAAACTTTTGTCTCCTCCGATATTTCGCGGTGCACTTGTTCCCTTTCACGGTAATGTCCTCGATGGCACATACTTGCAATATGTGATCGGTGGAAATCACTAAGCCGAACATGATGTTCGGCTTATGATTCGCGCACAAGTCACAAAAAAAAACGATTTGCGATTGATACGCGTTTTTGGAGTAAAATTTATAATAGAGCAGGGAGTTTGAACGATGTTCCTCCGTTCGCAGTTCAGTCGAGACTGCCAAAAACTCCGCCCCGCTGGGAATTTTGCATTGTTTTACGCAGAATTTGCAACAATGTAAAGCAAATCGAAGAATTCTCCAATTCCCCGTACTGAACCCGCACTTGTTCACGAGCAAACTCCGGTTCGATGGCACGAAGCAAAAAGCAGTCTCACTCCGTTTTTTATACCAAAAAACTTTTAGACTTCTATCTTATCAAATTTCAATTGCAATGACGTTTTCTATAGCAAAAAATGTCCAGTCCACGTTTATAATAATTCATTTGCAATCAGTTATGGAAATGTCCTCAAATCGTGCAAAATCAAAAAAAATGTGTCCTCAAAGTAATAGGCCCATCGAAAATACTATATTCCGAATAATCGAGTTATTATACGCTTTGAAGACCTTCTGGTAAAAATTCTCGGAAATGCGAACAGTCGCGAAAGTACGGGCATGGCTATATTGTAAATTTTTGTCAGTGTTGTCGATTTTTGTCGATGTCGAATAAATTATTTTAAATGTGCGAAAACATTTCTTTGAATATATATATATATATATATTATTTTACAAACCAATTACAAATATGAACAAAATAATTACGAAAAAGCCTGAAAAAAAAAACAAAACAAAACAAAATCAACGAAATAATTTCTTTTTTTTTACAAATGTCCCCTTCGCAGTAGATTAATTTTGTTTCCCCAGATTATATTAGGAAAAAATGAGCCATTCCAAACAAACCACAATACATGGAAAAAATTGAAAAAAAGGAACACAAAAAAATGTAGAAATAGAGCCAACACGACCACCTCGACGCACCAGCGCGCGTCAGAATAATTTACCCTCATTTATTCACCTAAAAAAAGGAAAAATGGAAGGAGTCGGCATGACCTTCCGCGATATTTACGGACTTATCCCAACTTTTGACGGAAAAAACATCCCTGTCGATCATTTTATTGGCGCTTGTAAACGAGCTGCAAGATGAATCACTAACGACCAACTCCCACAATTTCTTGTGACCGTGCAATATAAACTAACAGGATTCGCCCAAGATTTGGCAGAAACAAAAAATTACACAAATCTCGATGAATTTTACCGAGATCTTAAAGAAAGTTTTGGTGCCACTATCGAACTATTAGACTTAGAATTAGAGCTCAAAGCTATTTCCCAGAATTTTAACGAAACAGTAGCAGAATATGCGACACGAACTCTGTTGTATGTACCCTATCACATGCCAGAGTAAGGCGAAGAAGGCCAGTTCGAACAATGTTTTGCGAAGTGGGTGAGTGAGAGGTTCTTCGTGAATTTTTTGAAACGACCCAACGATGTCCGGGGATCGGGGAGGTTGCATCCAGGTGAGAGGGTAACGGGTGTGGTTAAGGTAAGGCTATCACCCTGATTGATTGATTGATTGATTTTTTTTTATTTTCTTTTTATGTTTATTTTTTCAGGGGACCAGGTAGGTAGTCAGGTTCTGTGTTTTTTTTTTTTTTTTTTTTTTTTTTTTTTTT
>JBAJMU010000330.1:0-12959 GCA_037952995.1 Hyposoter didymator
ATGTGTCGAGGGCGCACGTTTGTCTGTGAAATTTAGCAACTCATTTATGCATTCTTGGCTATATCGCAATGATTTCATTTTTTTTTGTTTCAATTGAGTTTGACAATTTTTGAGAAGATGTTTATGAAGGTCAAAAGATTGTTTGCAGTGAAGAAAAAGTAAAATACATAAATATAGTGAATCAAAAGTGTTTCATTGCAAAGTGATATCAAGAATAAAATTGAGTCTTTTTTTCCAACTGAGGTTGCGATTTTTAAATAGTTGGCGTTCTTTTTTTTACTTTTCTGGAGTATTTTTCCACGGATTTCCTTCCTTTTTGGGAAGGGCCATATTTATCAAAATTTGAATGATGGGGAAATTTTTATACAAAGTAATATAAAGATAATTGAGTCATAATTTTCCAACTGAGGTTGCACTTTTGTAATACTTGGCGTCTTTTTTTTACTTTTATCAAGTATTTTTCCACGGATTCAATTTACCCGAGTCAGCAAGCTCCGCTTGTGCTTTCGCCAACGTGGTTTCCACTTCTCCTAACCTCGAGTCTATGCTGTCAACTTTCAACATTAGCGCCACAACAGATTTGTCAACGGTCGATCGAAGCATTTTCTGCTCGTCGGTCAGCTCCTGTACTTTCCTATCCGTGGTTGACCTGAGGCTATCGACTGAGGAGCGCAGCCGGCGCTGTTCCACAGCTAGATCCTGGACAGTAGACTTGAGCGCTAGGTGTTGCTCCCTAAAGACGGCAAAATGCGACATCAACGCTGCGTGTAGGTCCGCCAAAGTGATAGGCTGCGAATCATTATTCCCCGGCGAGTTAGTCGGCTGGTTTTCCATGGGAGAAGAGGGGCGAGAGCCGCAGCAGCGGAGTTACGAAGCTCAGGGGTAATCTCATGATCTAAAAATTGAACTTCACACGAATTAAGTTGTCCCACTTCGATTGAGCCATAAATCAACCCGATTGATGCCGTAATTGCTGAGAAAAAACTTTGCACAGGAAAAATTATGCGATAATCGAAGTGTGCGTGCGTGTGTTACGTCTCGAGAGCAGGGTCTCGATGGGATGGTATGTGTTCGGCTTACTAGCGAATGGTTGAAACCGCCTTACCGACTGATTGACGTCGTTGACTCTGGAGTCTGCGGTTACCGGCTGCCGAATACTATATTTTGAACGAATTTGGTTTGGTAGCTGTTGGTTTGAGTGGGTTGTTGACCACTAGAGTCTCGTAGACCCTTTTTAGAATAATGTTTAACGGCTTTTATTTTGTTGAAGTTAACAAAATATAAAATGGTTTTATTTGTTTGAATGAGGTTTACCTCTAATTACAAGTACGCCAGAATCGATAAATGTCCCACTGGATGGGGTTTTTGGTCGGCTATTCGAGGAATTGCCAGACGGTGAAATATCGTGGATTGGGTTGAAGACCCTCCAGATTCAGTACAAGGAAGTCGTTAAAAAAACGTTAACGCATCAATCCGGTGTTATGCAGTCTGTCACGAACGACGCCTGCATTTCGCTAACTACTGATGTTCGCTCAATATCTCAGGATGATAACCGTGATCAAAACTTCAATTTAGCGAAACTCGCAGTCCCTTGTGCTTTGAAGCGGAGAGGACGCCCGAAAGGATGCGATAAAACGGTAATCGGATTACCCAAAAAATACAAAAAATCATCGGTAGCGAGGAAAATAATTTTTAAAAAATTGTCACTGAAAGAAAGAGCAATTTTGATTCTTGGTTGGTTGGTGGACGAAGAAAGGGCTTTGGCACCGGTTCAAAATGTCCAGATAATAGGAGAAAAATTTGTTGAAAAAGTGCCAGATAAAGTTTCCGATTCGATTACAGATGACGTGATTAATATTCATTCCATTAAAAAATATTTTTCTCGAGACGCTTGGGCAGTTGTAGAGCAAGTGATCGATTACAAAAAGTCGAATCCAAGATTCTTATGTGCCGCGTGCAAAGTCGATTTGGATGACACAGTCAACGAATCTATTTCCGAATCACCAAATAAGTATTCGGTGGGGTGTGACTATTGTTTTGCTTGGTATCATCTGCCATGTGTGTAATTGGAAGCACCGCCCCATTCGGATGAAATTTGGAAATGCCCCCAATGCCAATGAGCTCCGCAATCCAAATCAACCTTTTTTTCTTCCACTCATGTTTTCGATGTTAAACGTGTCATTAATTATCTTATGTTATATTGTTAACTTGTTTTAAGGGGTCTGGCCACCCTGGTGGAGCAAAAGAAGTACTTTTTTAAGTATGATTTATAAATTGGAAACTTTCGGCCGGAATATTTTTATTTATTACCTCAATACCTACCCAAATTCACGTATTGTTTTACAAATAAGTATGTGTTCTCTTTATTGTGAATGAAATTTCTTTGTTGCAATCGAACACCAAAAGAAAAACCAATTTGTTGACGTGAAAACCTCGATAGCAATTTATGCGGTCATTCTACCGTTTAAATGGAAATTTATGAAAATTTAGCCTTTTCTTGCTTAAATTCCTTGATATTTGAGTAGACTCTTTGATTCGATACAATTTAAAGTATTATTTTCAATCCAAACTAGTTTTTCGATGATTAATTATGCTTACATAGCGCAGAGAACTTTATTTGTGATTTGAGAAATAATCGTTTTCACACGGTATTCTTACGCTTCTTGATGCGATACAGTTTTATTAGTCATTTGAACGCACGCTGACAATTAATACAAGCTTTTTCTAATTGGTTTGAAAGAGTTGACGCTTATTCTAAGTTATGATTATGAATGATTAATTGATTTGAACAAATTATATTGATTTGGACAAGTTTTGTGTACAGGATTCTGACGTATTTTGTATTTTAATAATCTGGTTGTGTTGACCTTCTTCAACTCTACGAATAATGATTTTTGACAAAGGAAGCAATAATTTGCGTCGGCTACGGGAGTTGAACGTAACCGAACCACTCCATCGTCGAACGCACAAAATAATGTTAGGAATGCACACCGGCTGCGGGAGTTGAATGTAACCGAACCACTCCGTCGTCGAATGTGCCAAGGAAAGTTGGGTTTAGGTTTAGGAAAAATACACCAGCTGCGGGAGTCAAACGTAATCAAACTACTCCGTCGTCGAATGTACCAAGGAATATGTTTGGTTGTGTAGAGGTGAAGAAAGTTCTTTGCCCAGAGCTGACTGTCTGTAGTTTTGCCTCGAGTTCTTCGAGAAGAATGAGTGCCGAGTGCTGTCTTGCACCGGCTTTTATAGCGTCAGAATCCTTTGTTCTCCGAATCTAAAAATAACTTGCAGTCTGATTTGCTAGAGTTCTTTGTAATGGGGCGCTTGCTAAAACGTGATTGGAGTTTCACTTCCCCCACTTTATTGACCTTTGCTCGCATTCGCTCAACTTACTTCGCGCTTGCACATAGCGTTCGCTCAGTCACTCTTATCCCCACTTTTCGGCGCGTGAACGAATAAGGCACGCACACTCCCCACTCTCATGTCACAAATTTGTCAATTTCCCCCTGTTTGAGAATTCGCCAATTTGAACCGGCGCGCCCAAACTCGCGCTCACAGCGTGGCACCGCAATCGCGCTCTCGACTACGAGGCCGGTCGCCGCCGATCGGACGGTGGCGCCGCCATCATGAAGACCACAACTGAGCTGAAGCCATCTCTGCTCGCTCTCTTTGCAACCGGCTTTCGACACGAGAAAACGTGCGCTCTTTACTTTCGTAATTCTCCAATTTTTCTTTTGCTCTACTCTCGGTCGCGTGTGACAAAAGTGTCCGTTTTATCACCGCGAACAGATCGCTCGGCTCAATTGAGCTCTCCGCCCTCTTTTTCTCGCGTATTTTGCGTAATTCTACAGTGCTCTCGAACTTCTCCATCGCGCGGCGAACACGTGTCGGTGGTGCGCACATTTGTATGATCGAACGCTCTTCACGCAAGTGAAACAGGTACCTTGTGTATATATATTGAATAAAATTAACTATTGTAAACATTTCTACATATTTCTCGTGTCAAACATTTCTTTTTCTCCCTCGATCAACTCTCCCGGACGACAACGCCTCGCCTTCTATCGTTATTCATAACAGCGGCAAAAATCCGGGGGAAAATCCGGAACACCCCCACTCTGCACACTCGCGTCTTCGCGAGCTGCAATATGGTTCGGCTATCGGCCGCTTGGCGCTACCGTAGTCGAGCGACGGACGCCGCGCCTGGCGGATCGTCAGCTGTCGCGAAATCGTGCCGTTGCAATACATTATTATCCATGTCATATTTCTCAATATGTTATTTTCTATTTCAGATCGTTCGAGATCACCATTCCTTAGGGTGATGTTATTTATAGAAACGATGATGATTTGATTTGAGATATGATGATGATAATGATGTGACCGGTAGCACGTCTAAATATCACGGTCAAATGACTACACGACAGAATATCACCAACTACAAATCACACGACGAAATATCACACGACAAAAAATCACAGTCATAATACCACACGACAAATCATCACACGATCAAAATACCATACGACAAAATCACACAGTCAAAATATCACACGAACAAGACATTCCACTACCCATGATTATGTTTTTATTCGTTCGCGCAGGACAAACAACAAGCCTTAGAGTAGGGATTGTATGACTAGTAGGGACGAGTAAGTAGGGAGGGGGACGCTTCTGTGTACGTCATAATGGTAATTATCATTCAGTATCAATTCTGTCTCCAGTGTTCGATAATGCCTCTTAAATTTATAAACTCTCAAAAAGGAAAGCCCCTTCTCGTACACGATGGTTTCATATATTCGCGTCATCGTGAAAATAGTAATGCTATTACTTGGCGTTCTACTCTGTATAAACAAAAGTCATGTAACTGTTACATTCGAAGTACCTCTGATAAACGCATAGGTACATATATATTGAATTCCTTCGCATTTAGTTTTGGTGGTTTTTCTGTGATTTGTGAGCGTGTCCTTTCATATACAATGTTCCGATGGTCATAGGCTCTATCATCGGTCCCGATAAGCCCGAGCATAGTCACGCTCCCAATGCTGCGTTGATTGAAAGTCGCAAAGCTGAAGCAGCAATGAAAAAACGCGGTAAACAATCGAGTGCGGCTAACAGTTCCATTATTGCTGACGTACTGCCAAATCTCTCAGAAGCTGCTGTTGCTGAATTACTAGGTCCGGACGCGCTCATTCGAAGCTTGAGGCGTGTGCGGGCTGCTGTTCGTGTACCTTTTCCTACACCGTCTTCGCGAAGGGAACTGAATATTCCAGAGCCGTACACTGTTACGTTGAAAGGGGACGTTTTTTTGGTTCGATAGTGGAGGCCCCAATCGCTTTTTGGTTTCACGAACCCAGAAAAATATCGAGTTTTTATCGGAGTGCGATGTATGGCTGGGAGACGGTACTTTTTCTTCCGTTCCGTCAATATTTTTGCAGTTGTACACAATTCATGGCTTGCGTGAAAACAAGGTTGTGCCATTTATATATTGGCTCGCTCCTAATAAGACTGAACGTGTGTATACTAAGTTTTTACAATGGCTTTTGGAGCAACCCGTCGAATTCAAACCGACAACAATAATGATCGATTTCGAGATAGCTTTCATATTGGCATTGAAAGCGCGCTTCCCAAATCAAGAGACGCGGTAGCGGCTCGACGCCAAGTATTAAAAGAAAAGCGTAGCGCGAGAGCTACCGCACTCTAATATACGCGAATATGCTGGCTTTATGACGTCACAGCGACTTTAATCCGTTCTCACGGATAAACGGCTGGACCAAAAAATGTAATTTTCTCCCATGAATTTTTTTCGATTTTTCCACGTCGATTGGTACTTGTTGCGAAAAAATTCGTTCAGCCAATCCTGAGAACCATGATATTGGTAAAAAAATTTGGGCTTTCGTATTCGAAACCGTGACAAGGGACACTTGTGACGTCACGCACTACGCTCAACGCGGCTACCCCCTCTCGGCGCTGAACAGTGTGTGAAAGAGAAAGCGATAGCCCGGTTTCAAAATGATCTCGACGGGAGTTTTTTAAGGGATTGGTAATGAGTCTGGATGGGATTTTTTTAAGGGGTTGCGACGGAAGTTTTTTAAGCGACCGACTGAGAGTTTTATTGCTTGTTCCTCAACTTCCATCCGTTCCACGTCGATGGTATGGTATGGTATGGTATGGTATGGTATGGTATGGTATGGTATGGTATGGTATGGTATGGTATGGTATGGTATGGTATGGTATGGTATGGTATGGTATGGTATGGTATGGTATGGTATGGTATGGTATGGTATGGTATGGTATGGTATGGTATGGTATGGTATGGTATGGTATGGTATGGTATGGTATGGTATGGTATGGTATGGTATGGTATGGTATGGTATGGTATGGTATGGTATGGTATGGTATGGTATGGTATGGTATGGTATGGTATGGTATGGTATGGTATGGTATGGTATGGTATGGTATGGTATGGTATGGTATGGTATGGTATGGTATGGTATGGTATCGTATGGTATCGTATGGTATCGTATGATATGGTGTGGTATGGTATGGTATGGTATGGTATGGGTATGCACATATCTAATATTTTATTATATAACTCAGAGATTTATCCAGGAGCTCGTCAAGAGTCTTTAAGGTCATCTATCTAGCAGACGCGTTCATTTACGGTTGGCAGAAATATTCAATACGCAAGATACTGAAAATGGTTGGTTTGGCGCGAAACATGTTCTTCTGTTTGGAGATTTATTACAGCCTCCACGTGTACATGAAGATCCAGCTTTTGTTATGTTGTCAAGTGACCAAATTGCTAGACACATCGGAGCGATGGGATATTTTGATTTATGGTCGGAATTATTTCGTTACGATGAGTTGAGAATCAATATGCGTCAAAAAGATGATGCTATGTATAAGGATTTGTTGTCTAGAATTCGTGTAGGCGTAGTAACAGATTCAGACACGAAGAACTTAGAGTCACGAAAATTGCAGTTCGAAACTGAATCGATTGACGGTCGATTATCTGAGTTATGTGATCACATGTGTTCTCTTCCATTAGGTACAGTGTGTTGACTTCCGACCTGTAATCAATGTGATGTACTCAATTCGGCCATGTTGACACGGATTCCTTCTGAAGAGATACATCTTGTCGCACAAGATACTGTAGATTGCCCATTTTATCTTAAAAAAAAGTTACGAAAGCTTTGCTTAGCAGTGAAGAAAGTAGTTCAAGGACAGCCGGATTAGCACAAGATATAATCATTAAAATCGGGGCACTTATAATGATTCGGCGAAACATTGATGTCACTTTGGGTCTCGTGAATGGTACGATTGGTAAGATCATTTCCGTTAAACGAAACGTTGGAAGTGATGACATTGAAAGCATCAATATTCTATTACCGTCGGAGTTGGAATATTCTCTAGAACGTTGTGATGTTAAATTTGAAATTATGGACAGAGCGTTCGTTGTGCGGAAGCAATTCCCTATATGTCTCAGTTACGGCATGACTATTCATAAAAGTCAGGGTCTCAGTTTAGGGCATGCTGTTGTAGAAGCTGGAAGTTCCATTTTTATGTATGGTCAAATTTACGTTGCGTTATCACGCGTTACGAGAATTGAAGGATTGTATCTGATTAATTATGATCCAGCTTCGATAAAAGCTAATGCAAATGCTATAATGGAGTATAATCGTCTGCGTAAGTTATATCGGGGTCGCTGATTACAAATCTGCACTCGAAATTTCGAAAATCAAGATGGCGGATCCAATATGGCGGACAACGAATGCAAAATCGTTTAATGCAAGCGAAAGTTGGTACTCGGGGGTTTTCGGGGTCGCTGATTACAAATCTGCACTCGAAATTTCAAAAATCAAGATGGCGGATCCAATATGGCGGACAACAAATGCGAAATCGTTGAATGCAAGCGAAAGTTGGTTCTTCGGGGGTTTTCGGGGTCACTGATAACGAATCTGCACTCGAAATTTCGAAGATCAAGATGGTGGATCCAATATGGCGGACAACAAATGCGAATTCGATTGATGCAAGTGAAAGCTGGTGCTCGGAGGTTTTCAGGGTCGCTAGTTACAAATCTGCACTTAAAACTTGAAAATTAAAATGGTAGATCCAATATGGCGGACCCGAAATGCAAATCCCGTTCGATGAACAGGAATGTTGGTATGCGGGGGTTTTCGGGGTCGCTAATTACAAAACTACACTGAAAACTTGAAAATTCAAGGTACCAGATCCAATATGGGGGACCAAAAATGGAAATATAAAACAGCAAAAAAAATTTTATGCCATTCCAGAAAAACATGAAAAAATATCTCGGCTAAAGAAACATAGTACATTTCGGGGGAGTCAGAAAAAAATAACTGATATCCTAGCCAAAAATCCCCTCGACGGGGAAAAAAGCCGGGACAAGTCCATTTGTTGGTGACCCCCCTTTTATTTGTTTTCATAGATAAATCTACTCGTTAAAAAAACTTGGTATGATCCTAAAAAAATAAAGACTAGAGAAAAACCCGAAGAAAATTCAAGAAGCTTGAGAAAAGTACAAGAAATGCGAGAATGGTAAAAAAACGTTTATGATTTTCGCTCAGCACTAAAAATTCTGATATCTATAAAAGGACAAGTATTCCATTGATGTCTGAAAATCAATTCACCAGAAAAAAGAAAACTTCCAACAAGACACGTCTAAAAAAAACCCCTAAAAAAATGGTGAATCGACAGAAAAACTTCATACTAAAAATACAAAACGTGTTAAAAAATACAAAAAAAAAAGAAACATTGGAGAAAGACACAGAGTACTTGTCCGGCCCGTTTGGAAATGGAAATGGACATGTGAGCACTTTTGATTAAATTTAAATTTATAAATATGAGGTTATGGGCCTTCAAGCTTCACGTTCAAAAGTGCTGAAACGTTCCGATATTGCGGGGGAGGCGATTCTCCGTCTCCTTACGATTGAAACGGGATTCGGACTCGAGGGCGATTCCCTGTTAGAGATAGGATGGGCTAGAAGGATATTTTAATGTTAAACTGCAAAGGTAATAAATGAATTACTAGTGCAGCGTCTCTCTTAGATGCGTAACTCCTAGGGAGTTATGCGTTGCCTCAGGGTGATGTGTGCGTGTCGTCATGAATGACGTGTACGACCCTTTATCATTGGCGTTCCTGAGAACGTAAGAGAGATCGCTGCTGAAAGAAAAATTACAAATTATTGAAATGAACAGAATCTTAAGATGCAATTATAATATTGAAAGCGGGTGAAGCCCTGTGCGGTGTTAGTTGAAAAATTAATAAATTTGTGGTTTAATTAGTTGGAAATTCAATATTATTGGTGGTCAAAGATATTGGGAAGGATCAGGATAGCAAGAAGGAGGCGGAGTCTCGCTTGACCGCCTATCCGTATCTCAAGCGCACACACACGTAAGGTGCGTGTGACGTCACGAGCCGAGCGATCGCTCGGTGATTTATGACCGTATTGACGAGAAGCGTCGAATTTGTAAAATTGCCGCGAGGCGCGATTATTTTCTCGAAATATAATTGATTGGAAATTACAATGCAGCTAATAAGAAAATGGATGCTTGATAAAGATTATTTAGTCTATTGTTCGTTATTGCATGTGAAAAGAAATCGTGAGAAGCAAAGAAAAGATAAGAAAACGGACATCAAATGCCAGAGAAGCTGGCGGGAAAATCGAATCAAATAATTCTCGGAATTGTTTGATTCTCACGGCGGACACTGAGTTGTCCCTCAGCTGCACGCTTGCTTGCCGAGTGCAAGCGTACTACACGTCAGAGAAGCTGACGAGCAAAGTGGCGAATTAATCGTGGTCTTTTGACCGATTAACTCTCATAGCGGGTGCGAAACATGTCAAAGGTTTCGCAGCACGTGTGCTTGCTGAAGCCACACGTCCTATGCACCAGAGAAGCTGGTGTTTCAATTACAATGTCGATGTCCGTCCCGTTATTCGCGAGGTGTGGAGTTTTCTTGAGAAAATAGACATGATTTTAAGCGACGGATGTTAGAGTCGATGCAAACGCGAGAATTTAACAAGTAAAACCGCGGAAATCCTACCTATGGTCACCAGAAACACTCGCTAATCCTGAGGTCGGAAGTCAAGCGCAACGTAGGCACCTAACTCAGGATTAGTTCCCTAATCGCGAACTCAAGTCCGTTGGAGAAGTTCGACTTATAATTGTTCCAAGTCCATTCTGTGAGATTATATAGCTCGTTGTGAGTAAATGAATTTTGATCAGAAGAATGGCCACGAGCTCTTGTCGCAGGCCCTTAAATAGTCAAGTTGTGGAGAGAGGAGAAATTTCCCTACCGCGATCCTCGGAGAGGTGATCGGTGGGATCGTGGTCAGGTAGGATGATCACCGGGTCCAAAAGATAGACTTTTCTCGCTCTCACCCGCCAAGGAAGTTTATTGTTGTTATTCTCGCGTATTCGCGACGTGGTGAGATCTTTGCAGGAATTAGGAGCAAAGGATATTAGAGAAGGTGTTGATGATTTTGACAGGCGTGACAGCGGGGCGGTTCGATGGGCCGTCTCACTTACGTCTCGCTGGCGTAACGTACGTCGAAGGTGGAACAAGGGCTCGAGATAGTAAGGTTTGTCTTATCGTCGATTGCCGAAATGGCGACGCTCTTTTCTCAAAATTGAGAGTGAGACAGAGCGCTCGTCCACTAATGTTGACGGTACGGGTCATTCCGTTACAGTGCATATCGTTGTTTCATTCGTTGTTTCAGCACGCTCCACTGTAATATTTCGAGAAAAAGAAAATTTCCCAACAAAAAATATGATATCTGTAGAAACCTTTCGACGTGAACATAAAGCCAAGTATTAAAAGGTCGCACCTTAAGCAGGAAATAGAAAAAGAATGCAGTTCCAAGAATGAATCAATTTGATTTCTGAAAAAAGAGGATCGGGTCAGAATTTTTTTTTCAAAAAGGAATGATATCCGTATAAAAACTTTCAAAAAGTAAAAATAACGCCAAGTATTAAAAGGTTGCACCTTAAGCAGGGAATTTGAAAAAAATACCTAATCCCAAAAACAAATCAATTGTATTATTGAAGAAAAAGGAGTATCGGGTCGGAATTTTTTTTCAAAAAGGAATGATATCCGTATAAAAACTTTTAAAAAGTAAAAATTACGCCAAGAATTAAAAGGTCGTGTTTTAAATTATGAATCCCTTTCTGGATGAATTGAATTCCAAAAAGGAAATAATTGCACTTCTGAAAAAAAACAGTTGTATTGGAAAAAATTCTCAAATGTCACAATTCACCTATCGATAACACAGAATGAAAAAAAAAATTGAAATTATCACTTTCAGTTGTAGCCAAGTGTCGGGCGTACCGACAATGAAGAAGTTCTTCAAAGGCCCTGCAAAACAAAATGCAAAAACTTGGCGTGCATGGTTAAGTAAACAAGTTCGGCGAAGGACTGTCTCGTTGTTCTTATCAGAAGTATCCATATGCACGTGCAAAGTAGCAGCATGACGTTATGTAATGTGAAGAGGATCATCCGAAAGCTCGTTGCAGTTTTTTATATTCGAGACTTCCAGCCTATACTTTACAGCCACTTATTTATGGCTCATCCTGAATGTTCGATATTGTTCTGTTCTCTCTTCGCGATCATATTACGATATTACCCGAAAATCTCTTCTGTTTGCGTAATTAATAATCATTTTTTTGAAATTGGGGAAAGCCAGGCCAAGCAAAATAATTGGGTGCAGCGGGTCACCCCACCAAAAAAAGTGAATTCTTATGTCGTAAAATCTGAAAAAACGTTATCATCTTGACAAGATTTGAATTAAGATGATGGATCAGTCACCTCGAATTTTCGAAATCAAATTTTTTCGATTTCGTTTGAGCAAAAAAAAGGCTCTGTCAGCGTACGCAGAACGATGGCAAAAATCCGCTGACATTGGCTTTTTTTTATTGACGAAACCGTGTCGGAAATATTCATTTTCGAAAATTGCAGTTATCTCTCTCGCACTCATACTGCGAGAAGGCGACTGCTCCATCACCTTAAAAAGATTTCGACTTTTGAGATGAAAAATAAACGAAAATCATATGTTTGGCAGTTGTTCCGTTTTGTTCGCCTCCCCTACATTGATTCTTTATCTTCCCGGGCTTTTTTACTTAACCATGCACACCAAGTTTTTGCATTTTGTTTTGCAGGGCCTTTGAAGAACTTCTTCATTGTCGGTACGCCCGACACTTGGCTACAACTGTAAGTGATGATTTCAATTTTTTTTTTCATTCTGTGTTATCGATAGGTGAATTGTGACATTCGAGAATTTTTTCCAATACAACTGTTTTTTTGAGAAGTGCAATTATTTCCTTTTTGGAATTCAATTTATCCAGAAAGGGATTCATAATTTAAAATACGACCTTTTAATACTTGGCGTAATTTTTACTTTTTGAAAGTTTTTATACGGATCAAGAGACGCGGTAGCGGCTCGACGCCAAGTATTAAAAGGAAAGCGTAGCGCGAGGCCTACCGCACTCTAATATACGCGAATATGCCGGAAGTACGACGTCACAGCGACTTTGAATTGATGTCACAGATAAACGGCTGGACCGAACAATGTAATTTTCTCTATTGAATTTTTTTCGATTTTTCTCTTTCGATTGGTCCATGTTGCATCAAAATCGACTCGGTCCATTCTGAGATCGATGATGTTAGCGAAAAATTTCTCGACATTTTTCACAAAAGGGGACATTTGTCCCGCCGTGACGTCATCGCGTTTCGTCGTTCGTTTTTCATTTTTAAAACAAATTATGAGATATCTTAGTAATATAATAAATAAATAAATATATAATGATTTTTTTTGTACAGTCTATATATAGTATACAGTATATAGTATGTAGTATATATATATCTGTTATAGTTTGGTAGTCGTATAGAATTGTATGGAATCTTATGGTAGTCGTATGGAATTGTATGGATGGATGGAATCGTT
>JBAJMU010000331.1:0-12905 GCA_037952995.1 Hyposoter didymator
ATTTTTCATATGAGAAACAGGGTCTTCGTGATTTTTTTTCAGATTTTTTATGTTGGGCTAACAGTATGTTTGTTTATAAAATGATCAGGGAATGGAATCGCACCGGAAAAATCTGAAAAAAATCGTGAGTGTTTTTCAAAGGGAGTACAAAACCTCAAAAAATTACGGACCAATTCGGAGAGGTGGAGGGTCAGACCCAGGTCGAAACGGCATGGAATGCCCCATATATACTTTGGTGGGCCCTCGTACATCTTTCCCGGGCCGTTTTTCATGGTTTTATTAAATTAAAATATTTATCGTCTCTCTCATTGTGTTGAGAGAAATTTGGTCGCGGTGACGACTCTGTCACGAGTTCCTTAGTCGGATCTGTCGGTTTTTGCTTTTCCGCGTTCGCCCGTTTAGCGATCCGCGTTTCTTAACTTTAAATTTGATGTCGAAGAGTAATCGTGGCCGCACTCGTAATCTCTAATTTTTGTGTTTTGTGTGATAAATAATTGTTTCTGGTTGGCGTAAGTTGTTTCTCGGGCTGAAGAATCGTGAAAAGTATGAAATTGTGTGCGTGCGTGAGTGAGATCGTGTGAGTGGGTCGGGATATTAATCGAATAACGTTCGATGGCTCGGCTGAGCAACCGAATATCGGGGGCTCGGTGTTCCGAATAAAACACCGTTGAATTGTCGTGGCTTTTCCAACTTTAAGATTTATTTTCTCAGCCGTGAGTAGAGCCACGGAGAGAATCAATTCGAGCTCGGTTTTAGAATGATCAGTATGCAGGATCCCGACCAATTTTGAGTGTGTGAGAAATATTGTGTGAGTGAATTCGCCATTCTTCCCCCGGGTTTCATTAGGGACGCGTGATCGTATTTTTCGTTATCTCGGTAAATTCTTTTGATTGAATTAGAGTCAGTAAATTTCTTTTGTATCGAAATCATGTAAATTTGTCTGCGATCAAACTTGTCCCAAGCGTGCGTGCTTCTTTTTCTTTTATATTTTTCATTTGTTTGACTATTTTTCAAATTAATTATCAAATTCCTTGTTATTGTTTTAAAATTAAATTGGTGTTCTTTGATTATTCTCGCGGAGACCCTGCCCTTCCCCGCTGCTAGCAAGCTGGTCAACTTTGTCACTCTCTCTTCGCCGTCGAGTCGCTTTGTGACTGGCGCCCAAAATATTTTTTTTTTCGATCTTTTGTTGTATTAAAAATCGACGGAAAATAGAGAGCGACTTTTGTGGTGATTCATGGGATGGGATTCGTCTTGGGAAAAATTCATCACACCTCATATCAATGAAAAAAAAAATTTTAACCTTTTTTTTCTCTGCCCAGCAAAATGGATCTTCTCTGAAATTATGGGCTATTTCTTTCGAAAAAGAGCGCAAAAAACCATTGAAAAATCATCTCCAATTCATCCTGATATCACCCCGTAAGTAGCCACAGAAATGCCTGTCCCTCAGTTAATTGTCGCCCGATATTGACAAATGATGATATTCGCGAACTAGTTCACCTACTGATGGTACTGTTACGTGCGGAGCGGTGCGCACGTCAGCTGTTAACCTGCTTGCGTGAAGCGCAAGCAGTTTATTATTATTTTTATGTGGGTTGGTTCTGATCTCGTCCTCTACAGGACGATCTTGGACTTGGGACGTTGTCAGGATATAAAGAACTTTGTCTGTTTCAAGAAGATATTCAATATAAAAATTAGTAGAATTTATTATTGTTGTACGAACCGTAATTTTGCTCTGTAGCGAGGAAACGAGAGGCAAACTATATGGAAGCGTCTCGTATCTCAGCTACAGGGCGATACAAAATAACTCGCAAGTTTCGGTGATTATAATCCGCGACGCATCGCCTGTTACAATCCAACATTCACACCACTCACACTTTCACTCAATGCATACAATTCACACTTACAATATTTACTCTTCTCCGTAACTCGTTGCACTTAAACTACACGACGCGAAAGAGTTCGTGGCACAAACGTAAGACACTTATCCTATCGAGGACAGAATTACCACCGCGGCGCGACACTCTCCAAAGCGCCTTTCTACCACTACGTCCTACTGGAACGCGTTTGTGTGGTAGCGGATTCAAGGGAGGTTTTCAGGACGCTATGTCGGGAACTGTCCAAGGAGTTACTCTCCGAGAAGCTTTCGCTATTAGAGCTCGGAAGAGACTAAATATTCCGATTCCCTGCTGGAAGAGTTCGGAAACGTCCAGCAGGAAATCAGAGCTCTTCTGTTCGCGAGAAAATCCAACCTGAGGCGTTCTCACGCTCGGTCAGCATTTTCGGCAGAACGGTCGGTGCAACTCCCTGGCCTTCCCGCTAAATCGTCGCGGCTGCATGTCAGCTAGAAAACTACACCGGATGCAGTCGCGACGACATGTCTTCAAAAATAATTTATTGATATTAAGTATTTAATACGTCTCGGGACGTAACAGTACACGATAAATGGAAAAAATCATGGGGGGCTAGCGTAAAGGCTAGGACGTAACACTGGCAACGTGCAACATCGAAAGAGGCTAGTTTTGGTGAGCGAGCAAGTGCGTGGGTCTTGAAAAACATTATAAAAGGAGAAATGAAACTCGGTTCAGGTATAAAGACACGTGGGGAAAAAAAATTAGAAAGGTGAAACCTGGTTCGGGCATGAAGCCACAAAAGAAGAAGAAGAGTGTTTCCTTGAAATATGTTATTGCTGCTGCTCGAAAACGATGATTAAAAGTGAGGATGCTCATGAAGTCATCATGTCAGCACTGAATGACGCGCGTGTAAGCGTGAAAGGTGTCAAAGGACGCACACCTCGGATACTACCTGTTCCCTGAAAAATGTTTGATTTCTAGCCCTTTGTTGTAGCCTTTGCAGGCCTCAGCACTGCAGGTGTTTTGACCGGTGGTACGGCCGCTGTAGCCAAGGCTGTAAATACTGCCCAAGCTAGTAGATCGGAATTAAGAGAGAACAAGTGCCATAATGGGTCTTTACCTCGAACCAAAAAACGGATGACTAGCCAAAAATCCCCTACACGGGGGAAAAGCCTGGACAAGTCTATTTGTTCGTGACCCCCGTTTCCATTTGTTTTCACTGAAAAATCTAACCGCCCTGAAAAAAAAAATAGAAACCTCAAATAAAATAAAGAATGGAGAAAAAACCCTAGAAAAAATGGCTCTTTAAAAAATGAGAAAAACCCCCCAAAAAAAATTCAAGACAATTGAAAAAAATAAAATAAATGTGAAAATGGTAAAAAAAAAGTTGATGATCTTCACTCAGTACTAAAAATTCTTGATATCCATAAAAGGACAAGTATTCCATTGACCGCTGAAAAACAATGGATGGGGAAAAGGGAAAACTTCCAAAAAGACACGGCACAAAAATAAGAAAAGTACTAGTCCGGCCCGGAAGTTTTTATTAGAAGTGCTCACAGAAGTTGAACTTGACATAACGTAATTGTTTGATCTCAGAAAGCTTTTAGAAGAGACACGTGAAAGGTCGGTGTTACGTGCGGAGCGGTGCGCACGCAAGTTGTTAACCTGCTTGCGTGAAGCGCAAGCAGTTTATTATTTTTTTATGCGGGTAAGTTCCGATCTCGTCCCCTACAGGACGACTCTGGAGTTGGGACTGGTCAGGGGAAAGCAATAATTCGAAATATATTGGTAACTGGCCTATTTATTTTGTATGGGGTGGTAGCGTGAAAACGAGAGGATCCACGGAGACTCTCGTGTTCGCGCTACAGGGAATTACAAATAGTACTCACGGTTCAGGTGCGCAACGCGTTGCAACCCTCACGGTTCTATAGTTAGGTTCGCTCTCACTCTTTCTCTCACGCCACACTCGCACACTCCTCTCACACACACGTACCACACACTATAATATTAATTATATAAATCGATATTAATAATTTATTCTACACGACTTTCAGTTCGTGGCAAAAGGCAAAAACACTTAAGCTAGCGGGCCGGAAGTTTCACCACCGCGACGCGACACTCTCCAATGTGCCTCTCTACCACTTCGTCCTACTGGAGCGAAATTTGCGTGGTAGCGGATACAGAGGAGTTTTTCGGGACGCTATGCGGGCACTCGACCAGGAGGCTCTTTGAGAGAAGCTCACGCTTTTCTAGCTCGTCAAAGACTGACTTTTTAATTCGCTCTTGAACGTTCGCGAACGTTCCTGAGCTGAGCCTCTCTCATCCGCGAGAAAACGCAACCGGAGACTTTCCCATGTCCGGTCAGCGTTTTCGACGGAGCCTCGTAGTCGCGCTCCCACAGAAATCGCCGCAACTGCATCTCAGCTCGCAAGCACCGGATGCAGTTGCGTCGCCTCATTGTAAAAAAAGAACAAAAATGTCGCGAGCCATATCGGCACGTGACATTGGTGAAAATCTCGAGTCGATCAAGGTTCTCTCCGAACCGATTTACATTTCAAGCGAATAATACAAAAAATAGCTAGAAGTGCAATTTTGTCCGATGCATTACGGGTCATTAAATTTAACTAGCTGCACCTTAATTAGTCATTACTTGTTGTTTTTCTATGTATCCATACTCGTGTAAAATATTGCAGAAATAATTAATTTATTAATTGTATATTGTTCAGTGTATGCGAGCCTTTTGTCGCCCGAGCCGTTGCGATTTGAAATTTCTGCCGCGCTCGATTGACTCGCGTTACAGGGATGCCAAATCTCTTGCGAGTGAGGCGAGCGTGCATACACGCGACCAGCAGTGAAGCGCGGTCGTCCGGCGAGCGACGATCGAAAAAGGGCGAGAAAACCATTTTTCTCATATAGGCCAAGCAATAGAGATTTTTTCATGTAAAAAATACTAATGGCAAACCGCGAGTGCCATTCGACGCGGAATCGCTCCCCGATCATAAGTACATACTTTTCCACTCGAGATTTTCACTACTTATTTAGTTATTAACAAAATAGTGCAAAAAACAGCATTTTTTTTTGTTTTTTTGCTTATATCAGACAAACTATTGGACGAATGTTGTTTGTTCTAAAGGACGAATTATAAAGAATTGAAAAACGAAAAAAATGAGAGGTCAAACAATTTGATCGCTCAATTATTAAGGGAGAAAACTGGAAAAAAAACCGAAAAAAAACGCGTTTTTTCAAAAATTTGTCACGTCGCCATTTTTCTACTTATATGAATGACTCTTCGCGAGATAGTTTATTTTGATACTCACTTCCTGTGTGCGAAACCTAGACGCTGTCGGATAATTAGTTTTTGCGTAATTGCAATAACAAATTTTTTATGCCATATTTTTCCAATAGCCTCCTTGCCCTGGAAGTCGTCCGATTTGAATTTATCGAACGGATTTAGAAAGTAGAAGACTTCAGCTACAAAACGTGAATCTTCGTTTTTTGATAAAATGCCGAAAAATAGGTGAAAATTGCGCGCAAACATGAGCGAAAACGGCCGAGCGCGCGTGCGTGGTCGTGGAGTGGGGTTAGGAAAGAGCGGCGGGCAGCGTGCTTATATTACTATAGATACGCCTTCCCCGACGCTGCTCTACCCCCACTCTACGACCACTCTCGCGCGCTCGATCGTTTTCGCTCATGTTTGCGCGCAATTTTCACCTATTTTTCGGCATTTTATCAACAAACGAAGATTAACATTTTGTAGCTGAAGTCTTCTACTTTTTAAATCCGTTCGATAAATTCAAATCGGACAACTTCCAGGGCAAGGAGGCTATTGGAAAAATATGGCATAAAAAATTTGTTATTGCAATTACGCAAAAACTAATTATCCGACAGCGTCTGGGTTTCGCACACAGGAAGTAAGTATCAAAATAAACTATCTCGCGAAGAGTCATTCCTATAAGTAGAAAAATGGCGACGTAACAAATTTTTGAAAAAACACGTTTTTTTTCGGTTTTTTTCCAGTTTTCTCCCTTAATAATTGAGCGATCAAATTGTTTGACCTCTCATTTTTTTCGTTTTTCAATTCTTCATAATTCGTCTTTCAGAACAAACAACATTCGTCCAATAGTTTGTCTGATATAAGCAAAAAACAAAAAAAATGCTGTTTTTTGCACTATTTTGTTAATAACGAAATAAGTAGTGAAAATCTCGAGTGGAAAAGTATGCATTTATGATCGGGGAGCGATTCCGCGTCGAATGGCACTCGCGGTTTGCCATTAGTATTTTTTACAAAATCTGGTGATTTTAGAGCTCTATTGCTTGGACTCTCTCGAAAACGAGAGAGAAATGCAAAGTTTAACTCGGATCGGGTGGACGGTCGTATGGTCCTCGATTCTCCGAGCATAGGTGAGCGGCCATACGATCCTCGATTCTCTGATCGCATAACTCGAAATCGAATCGCACCAGCTCGGACGGGTTTGATGTACGCAAAACAAAAATCGTCTTAATCGTCGTGGGATTTTATGCCGCAAGGCTTTTCCCACAAGAGCCAATAAAATTGACGAATTATGATGGCTCAAAATCGCGAGTGTATTTTATTTTTACCCTTTACCCGAACAACAACAAAAAGATTCAAAACAACGAAGTGACTTCGAAAAAATGAAGGAGCTTCAACTATACATATATCAAATCGAGAGAAAACTTTGAATTTGTACCAATCTATTTGAATGTATAAACTTCAGTGATGTTTGTATAACGCTCATCATTTTTCTCATGAATGCAACCGAGTTGTTCTTCTATCTATAAATAGCGGAAGCTAATACAAACATGTATGGGCCGGACAAGTACCATAAAAATAATTTTTATGCCGTGGCTTTTTGGAAACTTTCCCTTTTTCCCATTCATTGTTTTTCAGCCGTCAATGAAATACTTGTCCTTATATGGATATCAAGACTTTTTAGCACTGAGCGAAGATCATCAACTTTTTTTTTACTATTTTCACATTGATTTTATTTTTTTCAATTGTCTTGAATTTTTTTCGGGGTTTTTCTCAATTTTTTAAGAGCCATTTTTCTAGGGTTTTTTCTCCATTCTTTATTTTATTTGAGGTTTCTATTTTTTTTCAGGGCGGTTAGATTTTTCTGTGCAAACAAATGGAAACGGGGGTCACGAACAGATGGACTTGTCCAGGCTTTTTTTCCCGTGTAGGGGATTTTTGGCTAGGATATCACTTCTTTTTTTCTGACTCCTGCAAAACCTAAATTTTTTCATGATCACATCTTCGTGAATCTTTCCATATGGAATATACTCGGCCGAGTCTCAGGCAAGCAGACGACGCTGTCAAATGTACTTGTCCCGAGACTCTGCCGAGTCTCTTGATGATAGTGGAGATGTATGTAAATGGGTACATGGAGACGAAAAAGGAGCTGATGAGCCGTTGGATGGAGGGAACAGGGGGGAAAAGGTGGTGATTGAGGGAGATATGAACGTGAGAACAGGAAAGGAAGATGGAACTTGCCAAGGATGGGGAGTAGGGGAGAGGGCAGTGGTGAGGAGATCAAGGGATAAGATAGTGACGAAGGAAGAGAAAGAATGGTGTGAGTTTGTGAATGAGAGAGAATGGAGAATAATGTATGGAAGGGTCGAGGGGGATAGCGAGGGGGAGTGGATGTTTGTGGAGGGAAGAGGAAAGTCAGTGATTGACTACGTGGTGGTGGGGAAGAAAGTGTGGGAAAGAGTGAAGAAACTGAAGGTGGCGAGCATGGTGGACTCGGACCATCTGCCGGTGGTAACGTGGCTTAAGAGGAGGGGGGGAGGAGAGGAGGGAGAAAGAAAGGAGCAGGTAAGAGGAAGGAGGGAAGAGGAGTGTGGACGGAGAAGGGAGTGGAGAAGTTTCAAGAGGAGTTTGGGAGATGGGAGTGCACCACACAGAGGGTCTACCCCCTGTGTACGGCGCACAGGATGGGAGGAAATGAGGGGGAGAATACAGCGAGCGATCAGGAAGTCGGCGGAAGAGCGTGCGGATGGACGGAGGTGGGGATGGTGGGATGAGGAATGCAGAACGGCAAAGAAGGAGGCGAGGAGGGAATTGGAGAGGTGGAAGAGGGAGGGCAGAGAAGAGGAAAGGTACAGACAAGAAAAAAAGGAAGTTCAGGAGAATATGCGATGAAAAGGAAATGCGGGAGAGAGAAAGATGGGAAAGAGAGATAGAAAGGATGAGGACGGAAGGACAGGTATGGGGGGTAGTCAATAGGGCGAGGAGGAAGAGAAAGGGGGTGAATGAAAAGATAAGTGGGAGGAATGAGATAGATACTTCAGAGGCGCTGGGAGGGGTGGTGGAAAGAAGGGTGAGACTGGGGGAAAGAAGAAGGGAAGGAGAGGACGAAGAAGAAGCGGAGATAACAATGGAAGAGGTGAAGAAGGCCATAAGGAAGTTAAAGGACAGAAAGGCGATCGGGGAGGATGGAATTCCGAATGAAGTGTGGAAGNGGGGGGGGGGGTGAACAGCTTGAAGAGGATGTGCGAAAAGGTGTGGAAAGGGGAAGGGTGGCCGGAAGGGTGGGAGGAAGGGATAGTGGTGCCAGTAGTAAAGAAGGGAGATGGAAAAAGGGTGGAGGAGTACAGGGGAGTGACGTTAACACAAACGGCATATGAAGTGTATGTAAGGATACCGGGACAGTGATTAAAGAAGGAGATGGAGGAGAAAGGGATAATGCCATGCAGTTAGGCGGGATTCAGGGAAGGTGTGGGGACTATGAATAACGTATACGTATTGAATTACTTCATGAACAGGGAGATAACGGAGAGGGAGGGAAAGATGGTGTTTCTGTTCGTAGACTTGAAGGCGGCTTTTGACTCGGTGGATAGGACGAAGTTGGTGGAGAGTATGAGGAAGAGAGGGGTGAGGGAGGGGCTGATCGAGAGGTGTGAGGAGGTGGTGAAGGAGATATATGCGAGAGTAAAGGTAGGCGGGGAGAAAGAGGAAAAGTTTTTGACAGAGAAAGGGGTGAGGCAAGGGTGTCCATTGAGCCCGCAGCTCTTCACGCTGTTGTTGGTGGAAATGGACGAGGAACTTGAGAAAGGGAGGTGGGGAGGGGTGAAGCTGAGGCGTGGGGGTAAGGTATACTCACTTGCGTATGCGGATGATGTGGTGCTGTTGGCGAAGGACGGGGATGAGATGAAGGGGATGATGAGGACGCTAGAGAGGTACTACATAGAGGAGAATGGGCTGGAGGTAAACACGGGGAAAACGAAGGTGATGAGGTGCACAGTGTGAGGGGGAAGAAAAAGAAAGGTATTGTGGCAGTGGCGAGGAGAAAGGATAGAAGAGGTGAGTAGGTACACGTACCTGGGTTTCGTGGTGAGAGCGAATGGAAGTGAGGAGGAGCAGGTAGAGGAAAGGGTGATAAAGGCGACGAGGATAATGGGAAAGGTATGGGGGATAGGACAGAATAGGTTTAGTAACGATTGGGGAAGGAGAGTATGGCTATTTGACAAGTTGATACGGTCGGTGGTTTGTTATGCAGTGGCGATACGGGGGCGGAAGGGAAGGGAGATATTGGAGAGGCTGCAGGAGAGGTATTCGAGATAGGTGTTGGGGGTGTCGAGAAGGTTGGCGGGGTATATGGTTAGGGAGGAATTACAAAGGGATAAGTTGGAGGTGCGAGCAGGGATGAGAGCATGGGGATACGAGAAGAGCTCGGAAATGGGGAAGGGGGGAGAATTGGCGAGAAGATGTAGGGAGGAGATAAAAAGAAGGGCAGGAAGAAGGCAGGAAGCAGGAGGATGGGAAAGGGAAAGAATGGAGTTTTACTTAAGGATGGGATGGGATTTGGAAGAGGTGGAGAGGAGGAGGGGGAATGGGGAGATGAAGGGGGAGGATATAGTGAGGATGGAGAGAGAAAAGCAGGAGGAGGAGAGATGGGAGAAAATAATTATGTCAAGAAGTAATGAGGAGTATAAATTTGTTAAGGGGTCTGGCCACCCTGGGGGAGCGAAAAGTACTTTTTTTATAATTAATAAATTCGAAACTATCGGCCGGAATATTTTTATTTATTACCTCATCATCAAGGGTTTCAAGAGTAACAGTGCAAAGTTTTATTCAATAATATTACAAATTGAGGCCGTGATGTCGGTTGCCGCGGAGGGCCTCCACACGATACTCGTTGTCCTAGTCCCTCGTGGTACTCGGTTGTGGTACATCGGAAAATTTTCTAAAAATTCAGGTTATTACAATGTTGAATGACTGCAATGTATCAAAGCCGTTATTTTCGGACTGCTAGTTTTCTTTTTATTGATGTTTTGGCTTGAAAAATTTCGGTAATGAATGAATTTTTTTTTGGCTCACCATAATTTTTCTAATGGTCGAAAAAAAAGGCTATGCTACATTGTAGTCACACAACATTGTAATAACCTGAATTTTTCAAATTTTTTCCATTGTACCACAACCGAGTACCAGGAGGGACAAGGACAACGGGTATCGTGTGGAGGTCCTCCGCGGCAACCGTCATCACGGCCTGATCGCGCACGTTCTTCGATTAAACGTGGGATCGTATATTTAATAATTATTTTTGCGCCGGTTCAGTATCGTGGATAATTTTGGAGGAAAAGGAAATCTGGGGAGCGTCGAAGAAAACGAGAAAACACTGGAATCCTTTGCGTTTTGATAGAAATAATGTTTATTAAAGGTCAACGTGGATCACACGGCCGACAAATCCGCGGGTTACGCGCGATTTTAATAGACGTGCAACTTGGCGTTAGCGCAAGTTTGTGATGTTCTTAAATTTTGGATGTTTATACGTGATGGATGATAATTATACAATAAAAAAAAAGAAAGAGAGAAAGAGAAGTCTGGCGGATGAATCGTTAATGTAATCGGTGGAAATTGTGTGATAAATATGAATTTTATTCATATGAGAAGTAAGGCGGTTTATGCGAGAAATACACAATCTTCGCGGTCACGTCGAATTATTCTTTTATTATAAATGTTAGATTACGCACTTGCACACTCCCATTCAGACCAAATTTTCACACTCACACTTCGAAATTAGTTTGATTTACGCACGCAACACATGAAATTTCGATCTTTTTACAGGGCAATTAAATGTAGCCATTATTCGGACATTTTAATTATTTTATAAATATTTCGAGGGAGAGAGAGAGAGAGAGATATTGGACCGAAAAAAAAACTTATCTTGAGATGATAGTTGGCCCTCGGACGACAAGTCCGTTTTCGGAGACGGTAGCGAAGGAAGAGAGCGAAATCTTTTGAAGATCGATTAATAAAGTGGACACCGGCTTTTCCACCTCCCTAATTCCTCGAAATCCTCCCTCTTTCCTTTATTGTTCAAAATTTCCCGACGGGGAATTTGGACACGAAGTTGAGACACTCACATTCCCCCTCCATTCCTCGAAGCGTCCTTCAGGAAGCGAAGCAGGGATGTTTACTCCACAAAGATGTCTTCTCATGTACGGCCATAATCGATATTCATCTCAAGCAGTTTTTTTTATTTTTTTTTTATTCGATACGTCCGTGAGACTATCAACTCTCTCTCTCATGAAAATTCTTTATAGTCGATCAACATAATTCAACGAAGTTCTTGCCCTGATTATTTAATGAAAACTCTCTCTCTCTCAATTGGACCTCTCAAATCTCCTTAAAACGATTCATAATTTTCTTTTGACGAATATCTCTTCCTTCGTATACTACCGGAACAAATCGATCGGCTCATCAACGATGAGATATAATAATAAAATATCTATTGCAGGAAATGTTGTCAACAAGCCTTAAAATCGCACGCATACTTCACAGTCTCACATACACACGTTTATATTATAATCGCTCGCACATGTTTTCCTTCGTTATCAAGGAATACACAGGAATATCTTATTTCCAATTATCGTCATATATACTTTTCGCCACATACTAATTACGTAAACATCTCTATGTACAAAAATATATAAACTTAAATCGCCTGACCGTGACCAAATTCAGCTTTTTTCGAGATTGATACTTTTGGAATAATATTTTCGAAGGTTGCCCCGATTGTAAGTCCCAACGATATTTTCACCATTATCAACTTCGCACAACACGAAAGCATTTTCTCCAATTCTTTTCTTTATTTGGTAAGGCCCCTCGAACAAATGAAAAAATTTCTTGATGACTCGATCGAGTGCATTAGAAAGATGTCGAACCCATAATAATACGAGATCGCCCAGGTTTAAGACGACTCGAGAAATTCCCCTCTGTTGTTTTCGTCGTTTTCCAAAATTTGCAAACAGATTTTCCTTCGCCATCGTAATAATTTGATCGTGAGCACGCCCTATAGATACAGGGAAAGAAACCACATCTTGAATTTTATCCTTAACGAATTTACGGAAATGCAATTCAATAGGAGCATATCCAGTACTCTGATGTTGCGTCATGTTCAATAGCTCCTCAATTTTAGATACATACGTCACCCATTTCGTATGTTTATCGGCACACAGAGTACAAAAGAGTCTCCCCAGCTCACGCATGACTCGTTCAGTCGGATTCCACTGGGGATGTCGAATCGAACTGAACAAGACCTGGATTCCTGCTTGTTCCAACTCCTGTCTCCATTGAATTGACGTGAATTGTGTCCCATGGTCAGATAGAATTCGCACGGGTCTGCCAAACTTGGGGATAAACTGTTCTGTTGTGCCCGTGCAAACCGTCTCGTGGGGGCGAGTTTGCAAGGACGGATAATTCGGGATGTTGCCAAGGTTGAGTTAATCTCCAACTCAATACTGTCAGTNTCGGGATGTTGCCAAGGTTGAGTTAATCTCCAACTCAATACTGTCAGTTTTAGTCACTGAGGTTTATTCAAGATAGTTTAGTTATAATCGGGTTGATTGCCTCGAGACCAATCGTTAATGAGGAGCGATCTGACATTTCAGTGTCAGATCGCGGATAGTTCGGGATGTTGCCAAGGTTGAGTTAATCTCCAACTCAATACTGTCAGTTTTAGTCACTAAGGTTTATTCAAGATAGTTTAGTTTGTGACGTTTTTGCCACAATCGCAAGAGAAAAAGGAG
>JBAJMU010000336.1:0-12520 GCA_037952995.1 Hyposoter didymator
TGTGTGTGTGTGTGTGTGTGTGTGTGTGTGTGCGTATGTGTGCTCGAGAAACAGGAGTGCGTGCGCGCGTAAAAACATTGGCACGCGAGGCAGGAGGAGGGGTGCCTACACGGAACGCGGAGCGAGTGACAAGGAGCCAACACCGGTGAGTTTTTCATTTTTTTTTTTTACAAAGGGTGTCGTTTTTACGACACCCTATGTACACACCACAGGCAGGACACCCTATATATTGAAAAACAGGTGGCACACTACGGCGACTCTCTACCCGTCCCCCCTCCGACCCCGCACCTCTCACCCACCGCTAGTCAGACCGTCGCACACCCGACGGGCCGANCTAGTGGGGAGTGGTAGTAAGGAGTGGGGATAGGAGTGGGGGTCGCCATAGTGTGCCACCTACTACTAACTTTTCCTTTAACACTGCACAGGGCTTTACCCTCTTTCAATCATATATTTGCATTTTAAATTCTGGATATTTCAATAATTTGTAACTTTTCTTTCAACAGCGATCTCTCTTACGTTCTCAGGAACGCCGATGATGAAGGGTCGTACACATCATTTATGACGACACGCACACATCACCCCGAGGCAACGCATAACTCCCTAGGAGTTACGCAATTTAGAGAGACGCTGCATAAGCATTAACATCATTTTCCTTGCAGCTAATCATTAAAACATCCTTCTAGCCCATCCTATCTCTGACAGGGAATCGCCCTCGAGTCCGACCCCCGTTTCATTAGAGAGGAGACGGAGAGTCGCCTCCCCCGCAATATTGAAACGTTTCAATACAAAGGGAGAGAAAATCTGTCAAGAAGAGAGAGAGAAAACGACAGAACGAGTATACAGAAAAAAAGATCAGGAGAAAGGAGAGAAAAATTATATCAAGGAAGTAGACAGAGTAGCAAATAGTAAAGCGGGAAGGTGCGGTGAGAGAAGTGAGAAAAATAATCGTGGTGTCAGAAATAAGAGCATAGAGAGCATAGAGACCACGAGAAGAGAGAAAATCAATAGGAGAGAGAAATATGTTGAGGACGAGAGAGATTGCATGCGAAATAAAGATAACTGGAAAACGAAAGACAGTAAAAAGCAACATTATGGCGAAGAGAGAGCTATCACGGCAGAAAGAGAAACTGTGAGGAAGACAGACAAAAAGAGAGGAAAAGATCATAGCGAGGAGAGAGCCCGCACGAGAGAAAGGAGTAATTAGAGAGGCCACGACAGCAAGAGAAGCCGTGAAAGCATTGACACGAGACAAGACAGGCGAATAAAACATAATCGGAGGGAATCTACGAAGAGCCGTGAGAGAGACTCCGATAGATCGAGCAAGGAGAAGAGGGAACTGGAGCGTCTAAGGGAGCGCGAATGATAGAGGAAGACTGTGGGCAAAAGAGGGCAAACGGGTAGCAAAGAGAGAGAAACCTTATATGAAAGACAGAAGAAATTAAAGCGAAGAATTTTAATGTAACGGAAAGTGTAATGGAATAAAAAAGTAGAACGAATAAAGAGATTTGAAGGGCGAGGGGGGAGGGGTGGGGCGAAAAACCGGTTTTTGAACACAAAAAACTCATGTATTGTCATTCTCATATCAATGAAAAATAAAAATATTAATTCATTTATTCATTGTTCTTTTATCCAACTGGTGCCGTAAATGAAAAAAAATTATTCCGTTTTATCGTTACACCTTCGCTGAGGGGATGTCGATTTATTTTGGTGAGTAACTCGTTTTTTTCTCACGACGCTTATGCGTGACTTATCCGTAATCAATGATAAGTTACTCATGTCTCACCCATTAGTTATTTATAAGTAAGTGATGAGTAATTTATGCGTAGCTCACTATACTTCACGCATCAGTGACTTATGTGTAACTCATTCTCATTTGATACATGTGTGACGCATTTTGCGTCAAGCATGTTTTAAATATGAGCGACTCACAGTATTTTTTTACCCGGGGAGTGCGCGTTTCGCCTTCGCCATTTACGATTGAAGGATAGTTCAAGAAAAGTCGTTTTTGTCAACACTTCTCGGCCAGACGAGAGATATCATATACTTAGGTGTGACGGTAACCAAGGGCAAGTACATAAAAATATATTCGATCGTTACATATCCAGACCGGAAGACCTGGAAAAGTTGAGTTCGGCTGAATTTGCCACTATGCATGAGCATATCACGAAAGCGTCAACTGAAGAAGAAGATGTCGGGGATTGGGGAAACTGAAAATGAAAAGTCTGCTTCAGGAAAAATCATCCGGCTTCAAAATGATATGCGTATGAAACAGCGTAATCGAAATGCTATCTTAAAAGTTCGCCACTACACTCAAACTGGAGGTAAAGAAGGATATTACTATAGTTACCTTGTTGCCCATGTTCCATTCCGAAATGAACAAGATCTCCTAGGTAATTACAAAACAGCCGAAGCTGCCTTTGACGCACAACATCATCTCCTGCGACTTCTCTGCGCGGTGGAACAGTGCAAGAATTCCAACATGTAGAACGTGAATTGCAACAAGTGATCGCTCAAGTTTTGGCATTAAAAGAAGTTAACACAAATAAGTCAGGAGATAAGGCTGCTAGCCTCTCCGAATGGGTTCCACCTTGTCGTGGTGGTGAGGCTTGTGGCGGCGCCCGGCGGCGCTCGGGACGGATACCCATTTGCAATGGCGCTCCGTCCCGGGTGCCGCTGGGCGCGGCTGTACTAAGAGAACCCCCCAAGCCAAGGTGTTAGCAACCGTGCCGAGGGATGCGTAGCGCAAGGGGAGTTGCGTGTTGAACGGTGCCCTCGGAAACCAGGCGGGATCCGAGCGTATCAAAGTTCCGCCAAGCCCTGGACATGCGGCTCTGTCTGGGTGAGACCGCTTCACCGCACTACCCGTGGGACCAACAATGGAACAACAAACAAACACACAAAAAAAAGGAAGAGGACGAGGAGCAGGAGCTGAGTAGGCTCCTCCTCCAGGGCACTGCGGAGATGGCCGTCAAAGGCCCAGCAGTAAACACCGGGACAGAAGAAAGGGCGCCAAACAAGGACCCACCCATCACCCGGCCTAGATATAGCGGCGCAGCCAGACGCCGCTACAAGAAGGACCTGGCAAAGGAAGGAAAAGTGGGAGCGGGACCGGGTAGGCCCACCCCCACTACGGAGGACAAGGCTGTGGGAGGTGGTGAGAAGACCGGGGCGACCAAACGCCCCAGGCCCGAACACGACACCCCCAGTCCCTCCAATAAACAACCAGGCAAAAAGCCCAGAACCAAAGACCAGGGCAGCTATGCCCAGGCAGCGCAGAACTACAAAATCGCAATTGCGATGGAAGGGTACCCCGAAACGAAACTCGGGGCGGGCGACGTGGAGAGGATCAGGAGGATGATCCGTGGCCTGATCCTGGATTTACCCCAGGGCACAAAGGCCCCCACGTTCGCCGGCTTCTGGGAAAGGGACGGGGCCCTTCTCATCGCATGCGCGGACGAGCCGACCCAGACATGGCTGAAAGGCCTTTCTCTGGTGTTGAAGTTGGACGGCAAACCTCTGCGGGTTATGCCACCCGAGGAGCTCCCGAAGCGACACAGGGTGGTGTTCCACGTGGAGGAGCCCGACATCTCCGCCGAGGAAGCGCTTAAGCTCCTGGATCGGCAAAACGACGGACTCAGAACTGGTGAGTGGGTCGTTGTCAGGGGCAGCGAAAGCAGGGACGCTTCGAGCGCCCACTTCGCTTGCCTCATTGGCGACGGCCCCTTAGCAGCGCTGAAGGGATGCGGGCTAAGGCCCTACTGCGGCATGGGCAGGGCCGCGGCCAGAGTGATTGGCCGAGACAAGGATAGGGGCGAAAAGTCCCATCCGGAAGGCGAGGGGGAGGAAGCTAAGTAGGGATGACCACCCCTACGCTTCCCATCCTCCAAATCAACCTGCACCACGCCAAGAGCGCCTCAGCTATCCTAGCTAGGGCGATGGCGGGGATGCAGACAGGACTGGCACTGATACAGGAACCATGGTTACTGGACGGAGCCATCAAAGGACTCGGAGGATGTGGGACGTTACACAGCACCACATCAGAGGAACGATTAAGAACCTGCGTCATTGCCAAGGGACTAGACACCACGTCAATACCCCAGGTAAGCACAGCAGATCTTACAGTTATATCACTAAAAACTAACCTTGGGGAGGGGGAGCCCTCGGAAATCCTTGTGGGTTCAGCTTACATGCCCTATGACTCCGAGGATCCACCTCCTCCTGAAGGCATAAGAAACCTTGTCGAATATGCAATGAACCGGGGGCTAGAACTTTTGGTGGGTTGTGATGCAAACTCCCACCATATTGGTTGGGGGAGCACCAACACAAACCAGAGGGGCGAAAGCCTACACGAGTTCATCATGAGCAAGGGTTTAGTCCTCCTAAACAGAGGAAGTGAGTTCACTTTCATGGACTCAAGAAGACAGGAGGTAATTGACATAACCTTCTGCACCCCTGGACTGATCGGTAAGGTCTGTGACTGGAGGGTCTCGCAAGACCCTCGGACCACCGGCAGATACAAATGAACCTGACTGGGAAGGTTTTCGAGCTGTTTTGAAAGCACGCATTCCTCATATCCCCTTAATATTTTGAAACAGGGACGGACTCGAGCAGGCGGCCACCGAACTGCGAAATGTAGTGGTGGAAGCCTACGAGATAAACTGCCCAGAAAAACTAGTCCAACGGCGGAATAAAGCTCCCTGGTGGAGCAGAGAGCTAGAGGAGGCCAGGACTAGGACTAGAAGAGCCTTCAACAAGGCAAAAAGAACCGGCCGACCGGAGCACTGGAGGGCCTTCAAAGACCTCCAGGGCAGGTACAGCAAGGACATCACTGCTGCAAAGAGGAAAAGCTGGCGAGAATTCTGCGGAACAATTGAGAGTGCCCCTGAGGCATCCAGAATTAGCAGAATCCTCAGCCAAGACAACAAACCCAAACTGGGATGCCTAAAAAGACCAGATGGGACCTACACAGAGAACACCGAGGAATCACTGCTCCATCTCATGGAGACACACTTCCCGGGGTTCAAACCAAGTGAAAACGAAACCGCGCTTAGAGGCACCAACCCCAGGGGCACATACATGCCACGGGACTGGGCGCTGGCGGCGCAGATCGTAAACCCCAAAGGAGTGGAATGGGCCGTACGGACCTTCCTCCCCTACAAATCAGCAGGACCGGATGGGATTTTCCCAGCGCTCCTCCAGGAGGGACTGGGATGTATCCTAGGACCCCTAACAAAGATCCTCAGAGCCAGTATCGCACATAGGCACGTTCCTGATGCCTGGAGGGGAGCGACAATTGTCTTTATCCCTAAACCGGGCAGAAACGGGCACATACTGGCCAAGGACTTCAGACCCATCAGCCTCACGTCCTTCGTGTTGAAAACACTGGAGCGACTGGTTGATCGGTACATAAAGGACGGACCCCTTAGAGACCGCCCGCTGGACGACTCCCAGTATGCCTACAGGGAGGGCAGGTCCACCGAAACGGCACTGCACCACCTTGTGGGCAGGGTAGAAAGCCAGCTGGCGAATAAGGGGTATGCCATGGGGGCCTTCCTTGACATTGAGGGGGCCTTCGATAACACCTCGTACGAGGTTATAAAAGAAGCAATGTTGAGTCACGAAGTGCCTAGAGCGATCGTGGACTGGACGTGCGACATGTTAAAGGGCAGAATGCTGTCTGTAAATCACAACGGATTGACACTAAGTGGCACGCCGGCCAAGGGATGCCCACAGGGGGGAGTGCTCTCTCCGATGCTATGGTCCCTGGTCGTCGACGAGCTACTGGTCAAGCTGAATAAGCTAGGAGTTAACACCTATGGATATGCTGACGACATAGCCATAATGGTGAGAGGTAACTTCCTACCAGAACTGAAGGAGCTGATGGAAAGAGCACTTCAGGCCACTCTCGTGTGGAGCAGAGCCAGGGGCCTGGCGGCCAACCCCAAAAAGACCCAGGCTATGATCTTCACGAGAAAATACAAGCCAACCACCATTGAACCTCTGAAAATGGGGACAGAGGTGGTTCAATACCTTGACACAGTTAAGTACTTAGGGGTCTATCTTGACCCGAAGCTTAACTGGAAAAGGCATCTAATGGAAAAGTGCAACAAATTCTACATTGGTTATTGGGCCTGCAGGAGAGCCATGGGCAAAACCTTGTTGCACGTCACTTTGCGCCGACAACTTTTTCTTCCGTCGCTTATTTTTTGCCTCCGAAAACACCTAGTAAATAGAGAAATGTAAATGTTGTTGAATTATCGTTCTAATTGTTATCAAAAGAGTTACGCAACATTATTCGTTCAAAGACACTTACCTATCCGTGGAGACTCCGTGGTGCACCGTTGACCCTCGGCGCGGAAAAAAACCTATAAAGAAAAGTAGAAAATATTGTTATAAACAATTAATTTATTGTTATCCTCGTTCCAAACATTTAATTTAGCAAATCACTGCATACTTACCGGTAGAGACAAGAAAAGTCTCGGTTCATAATAAATAGGAAATCCTAGTTCGTAATCCGCCGAGAGATGGCGCGGTTTCGCGTACGCGACGCAACCGCCCAGCGCTTATAAATATAAGGCTGGCACTCGGAATCGACACTTCGCAATTTCACCACCAGAGGGCGACGGAACAAACAGTTTCGCGTCCGCACCTCACGGGTCTGGTGAGCATAAATTTAAGCCACCAGGCACCAAAAAAAAAATCTTCCTCGGTCCTTTACCTCGACCAAATAGTATCTCCTGGAATACGGAGCCACAGTATCACCTCCCCTGAAATACGGGGCAACGAAAAACCAAATCCCCTGAAATACGGGGCAACGCCAACAAAAACTCCTTCTCCTGAAATACGGGGCAATCCAACCTACCAAAAAGCGATCCAACCTACCAGAAGGGGTCCCACCTACCAGAAGACTTCCACCCAGGCCAAAGCGGCCTCCCCATCAAGACCTTCACCACCTAAACGAAGCTCAACGGGGAACTCCTACCAAACATCCATCCTTTTGTTGGGGCCGTTCCGGTACCACATCTGTTTGGTGGTCATCTGAAAAATACTACCAAACCTTCCTCCGTTTGGGTAAGGGCCGTTCCGGTACCACATCGGTTTGGTGGTCAACTCCAACGCCTTTCCTTAGGCAACTCGTTCAACTCCGTTCATAAAATTACTCTTTCTTGTTGTTTTTGGATTTAAATATCGAATGCCTAGAATACGTAAAAGCNCGTCCCTTTTGCCACTGGCAAGCGCATCATACAGAAGAGCCTGGAGAAGCAGCATGAACACCTCTGGAAAACGAGAGTGGGATGCAGACAGGCAAAACTCAGTATGACGGGACCAAGACCGCAAAGAACTGCCGAACTGCTAGGGCTAGGAAGGGCAAAAATGAGACTGGGGATCGGACTCCTAACGGGACACAACGACCTTAGGTATCACATGCACACCCTGGGCCTGGCAGAAAGCAGGGAATGCCGGTTATGCNAAGAAGAAGACGAAAGCAGCGCACATATCCTGTGTCGCTGCCCAGTCCTCGCAGTTCATCGATACAAACTTTGGGGGAAAACTTTTATAGAACCCAAAGATATGTCGAAACTCAAGATAAGCCACATGTGCAGTCTGGCCGAAAAGGCCGGCCTAACACAGTGAGATATCCCTCACGACCAGCGGTATAGCACAAAAGAACCACATGGATCTAGGTGCCTGCAAGGGACCGGAAGGCCCCAACCGCTCATATTACTACTACTACTACTACTAAGGCTGCTAGAGAAACCAAAACAAATAATCAAGTCGAAGCACTCATTGAAGGATATGAGCCGGGCCAGATAGATATAGACATGCTCGATGACAACTACGCAAATGGAGACGAGCCTGTAATTACCGCTGAAGAATTCTCGGAGTATGTCCGAAGTATGAATGTCGAACACAAAAGCTTGTTCCAAAAAATAACTAACACCATTCGGCAAGACTTGAGTGGCAATAAGCAGCTACCAGAGATGCTCAAAGTTTTTATTACCGGCGGCGCAGATTCCGGCAAAACATTCTTGTTGAAATGAATTGTGCATAAAATTAAGATTTGTTACGCACCAACGGTTGATCCGGTTCTTAACGCATCTTTTGTTGAAGTATGCGCTTTGACCGGGGTAGCAGATCGTTTAGTTCATGGACGAACATTTAACAACGCATTTTCATTGAGATTTGAGAAAGGAAAAGCCTCTGCGTATAAACAATTGACTGGAGAACGCCTTGAACAATTGCGCCGCAAGTGGAGATACATCAAGTGGCTAATTATCAATGAATTTTCCATGGTATCATACGAGATATAACGCTCCGTTCACTTGCGTCTCCAAGAATTGAAAAATAATACTTTGCTCTTTGGTGGTGTCTATATTCTCGTGGTTAGAGATATTCTCCAGTTACCACCGGTAAAAGGACAGTGGTGCTTTGAACAGCCACCACAATATCTTGCAGAACCTCATTTATGGCGTTTCTTCGGGCTATGTGAATTGCGTGCTAAAATGCGACAGCAAAATGATGCCCCCTTTGTAGACTTGCTGAACAATTTGAGAGTTAGTGAATTGGAAATGGAACAATACGAGTACTTGTTGAACAGGACTCAAATCCCTTTAGTTAACGAGTTTGCTGATGGTGAAGCAATACGTATTTTCCCTACTTTGAAACTTGTTGATAAGTACAACAATGAGATAATGCACTTATTGGAATCTCGTGAACGAATGTACGCCATCAACGCTCGTGACGAATCTAGAGAGCATAAACATATGGGCAGAAACTACATGTGACTGCTGTCCCTGCTGATCCAAATAATACTGGAGGGTTCTTAAGTTCGATAACTCTTGCAGTAGGTTGCAGAGTTATGCTACGTACTAATATTCGCGTTACGGAAGGACTCGTTAACGGAGCCATGGGAATTGTAAGAGGGTTTCAATGGGAAGCTCTACGCAGGGATCAACTTGAAAATGGAGAACTACCGAAAAAAGTGTTCATACAGTTTGATGACGCAGCTGTAGGACGTAGTTTCAAAGAAGCCAATGGATTTGTTGGAGTATCACCGGTGAGTGTGACATAAATTACTTTGCAAAAGTAAAAAAAAGAACGCCAAGTATTAAAAAAGAATTGAAATCATTTCTTCGAGAGCCAAGCAAAAAAAAACTAGCCACAACAGAAACTTGGGGTGCNAGTGGGATGCAGACAGGCAAAACTCAGTATGACGGGACCGAGACCGCAAAGAACTGCCGAACTGCTAGGGCTAGGAAGGGCAAAAATGAGACTGGGGATCGGACTCCTAACGGGACACAACGACCTTAGGTATCACATGCACACCCTGGGCCTGGCAGAAAGCAGGGAATGCCGGTTATGCGAAGAAGAGGACGAAAGCAGCGCACATATCCTGTGTCGCTGTCCAGTTCTCGCAGTTCATCGATATAAACTCTGGGGGAAAACCTTCANTTTATAGAACCCAAAGATATGTCGAAACTCAGGATAAGCCACATGTGCAGTCTGGCCGAAAAGGCCGGCCTAACATAGTGAGATATCCCTCACAACCAGCGGTATAGCACAAAAGAACCATATGGATCTAGGTGCCTGCAAGGGACCGGAAGGCCCCAACTGCTCATATTACTACTACTACTACTACTACTATTCACCTAAAAACAGAAAAATGGAAGGAGTCGGTATGACCTTCCGCGATATTTACGGACTTATCCCAACTTTTGACGGAAAAAACATCCCTGTCGATCATTTTATTGGCGCTTGTAAANAAAAACATCCCTGTCGATCATTTTATTGGCGCTTGTAAACGAGCTGCAAGATTAATCACTAACGACCAACTCCCAGAATTTCTTGTGACCGTACAATATCAACTAACAGGATTCGCCCAAGATTTGGCAGAAACAAAAAATTACACAAATCTCGATGAATTTTACCGAGATCTTAAAGAAAGTTTTGGTGCCACTATCGAACTATTAGACTTAGAATTAGAGCTCAAAGCTATTTCCCAGAACTTTAACGAAACAGTAGCAGAATATGCGACACGAACTCGAATAATTTTGAAGCGAGTAATCGAAAGATTAACAGAATGCTACGGCCGAGCCGACGAACAGCCATGTTTAAAGAAAAGGATAGAAGAGGTGCAAAAATCTGTAACCAGAGCCTTCGTCAGAGGACTTTTTGACAAAATCGCAGTAAATTTAAGGGGTTATATACAGTTGGAAATTTCAGAATATCGATTTTTCTTTTATGGCGTTTTCAGAATGTACATACATTTGAGTACATTCTCTGAAAATTTCAAATCAATCCAGCAAGTAATGTCGGAGTTACATGCCACTTTATGATTAATTGCAAATTTCAAAAAATCGATTTTTTTTTGTTGCATTTTTGGAGTCTACATATATTCAAAAAGATTCTCTGAAATTTTCGAAGCGATACAGCAAATATTCGTAGAGATACATGCGTACTTGAAAGGACGCTTGGAGCGTTACAAAGTATGCGCGCTCCGAACGGCCCGAGCGGTAGCGGTGTTGTAGCCCGCGTACCTGAGGTGACCCTTTTCATTGTCTTTGCATACATGGTATAGGCGAGAGCTAAGCGTGGTCATTTCTTATACCGAAAAAAGGAATTTTGACAGTCGAACCAGCTCTGCCACAGTGTAAGGTCGTGCGTTCAAATTTTACTCCGTTTTCGTAGTTTTGCGAATAAAAATGCCTTACAAGTGTACCAGACAACGAATACTATCCAACAAGACGCGACTGTCATGAGAGAAAAAGCGAAAACAATCCTACAATCCACAAACAGTCGAGGCCGATGAAAGTAGCTTCAGTAAGTCCGCGAAAAAATTGAAAAATCAGAAGGAGATCTTAGTTCCTCGTGATTCCTCCGTTGAATATCGCATTTTCAATTTTATAACGGTCTTCGCAGCGATAAGTGAATACGTCCAGTGTAAAACTTGCAAAGGGAAAGTGCAACTCCAATCAGCTGCACAACGAGGACTCGGTTTTAAAATCGTCATTCTGTGTGATAAGTGCGATCCCCGAGCCATAAACTCTTGTCCATTCATCAAACATTCTTACGCGATAAACAGACGATTTTTATTTGTGATGAGAACTCTCGGAATAGGATTGAAAGGTGCAGCGAAATTTTGTGGATTGATAGACATGCCAGCTTTTGTGATGCAAGGTACGTACGATATGATCGTCAAAAACATTCATTCATGCACGCGAATGGCCACCGAAAAACCAATGCTCATGCCTATGCCGAAAAAGAGGATGCAGAGCGCGTCGCGATCTCCATTTTAAGAGCGCATGAGCGCACACGCGAAGGAAGAATGGTTCGCCGACGACTGCAATTCGACAACTTGGAAGCTGCTGATGATGCAGAGGGAACATCTTGTGACCCTGGAATAGATGACTCCTTGTNGGTCCTCCAGTTTTCTCGAGCATGCAAACGCGCGCGGGACATGTTAGAGCCCTCATGCGAACCGAATTTGACACGGTTACTCCGTAACAGACTGCAAGGTAGAGCGTACACCGCGGTCGAAGACCTTTCATTCACCACCATAGACAGTTTTACCGCCGCGCTAGTACAAACTTTCGAGCCCTTGCGATCAATTAATCATTACAGGGGAGAATTAAGCAGCATTCGCAAAAAGCCAAACGAGCATATAATAGATTTTGTCGGGCGCGTTAAGGACCTTCACGCCGCAATCTTAGAAGCGGAAGGAAAAACATACGGTTCAAACGCGACAAATAAACAACGGATCGAAGCAGATACACTGGAAAGCTTCTTGTTCGGCCTTCCGCCGGACTTCCGACTACATCTAAAACAGACAGGATTCTCGTCTCTTGCAGAAGCTTATTCTCAAGCAATCCGGGTTGATAAAGAAATCGAACGTGACCTTGAAAACTTCCGTGAGAAACAGGGCACTCAAGCCACTAACGCAAGAAGCTTTCCAGTAAAAACTGAACGAATCACTTGCTCTCATTGCAAAAAACCCGGACACCGAGAAGACTCTTGCTGGATACTTAACCCACAATTACGGCCCCAAAATCAAAAAATTATCACACCAAACAAGAATCCCAATCCTACATCCAAACAACAACGATATTGCGATTATCACAAATCAGGAGGTCATTGGACCAAAGACTGTAGAGCCAAACAAGCCCAAGACTCGAATAGTAATGCGGGAAACGGGGACCGACCTCCGCGTCAACCGAGCGCCGAGCAGGAGGCCTCCCAACCACAGCGCTCGGTCAACATAATCCAGGTCCAACCAGAACAGTTAGAGTCGCAAACGTCCGCCTAAAGAAATTGAGTCGCTCTCCCACCGTATCGATACCCTCGCCAGATCTGTACTGCGATGCAGAATTCATGGTAGACTCAGGCAGCGACGCGAATCTATTAAAGTTAGGGGCAACATCGAAAGACCCCAATCTAATAAATACATTCGACATCCTCAACCTGGTTGGAATCGCAGATCAACCGATTCTCACCCTAGGTTCCATAAGTATCGATATTTTGG
>JBAJMU010000034.1:0-40249 GCA_037952995.1 Hyposoter didymator
TCCACAATAATTGGTTCCGTTCGGAGCAACAACTTGTCACTCAGAGTTATCCAAAGCTTCCGGATAACTCGCAGCGACAAGATTTTCATGTAGCTCAGCGACAAGATTTTTATGCCACTGAGAGTTATCTGGAGCTTTCGGATAGCTGGCAGCGATAAGAATTTCATGTGGCTCAGCGGAAAGATTTTCATGTGGCTCAGCGACAAGATTTTTATGTCGCTGAGAGTTATTGTCGCTCCGCAATCAATCTAATATGCCAGCGGCGATTTCAGATATGCTGTAAATGAATAAGATTGTGGGCTTAGGAATAGGGCAATGGTTGTAAAGCATATTCATTCCTGAACCATATTTCCCTGTCACTGGAGCATGTCGTTGATGCCAGCTGCAAATTAGCATTAGTGAGGTTATGGCGAGCTGTCAGAGCTTTTAGCACTTTATTCATCACGAAGTCGGCAAAAACTGTCAATCCGTTCCAGCTATCTCTCTCACACTCGCGTCAATATGGACCGTCGAAACATGCACGATTGCTAGCGGAATTTTAGGTTATGATTTTCTAATTTTGACCAGCTGACTTTCGAATGTTTCTATATTTATCACCTCGAAATTGAACGACACATGTGTGAAGATGTATTTGTGAACTGGCAACCAACAGGTTTTCCTCGAATGGGAACAGCTGGATATGTCGTCAGTCACGACCAATCAGAAACACGATGGCCACACGGGCCCTTTCTCTGTGTCGTATACATACACGCACGCCCACTTCGATCATCGCATAATTTTGCCCATGCAAAGTTTGTCCTCAACAATTATAGCATCAATCGGGTTGATTTATGGCTCAATCGAAGTGGGACAACTTAATTAGTGTGCAGTTCAATTTTTAGATCATGACATTACCCCTGGGCTTCGTAATTCAAGAAAGTGTCTACCCCCACCGTCGAAATCGCTTTATTCAGAGATAATATACTCGGCCGGGTCTCGGGCAAGCAGACGACGCTGTCAAATGTACTTGTCCCGAGACGCTGGCGAGTCTCTTGATTGAATAGTCAATTGGAGTAAAGAGAGCAGTGGCCTAGGGGAGGAGGGCTCGGGTCCGCACGCAGGCGGCCTGAGTTCAAATCCCGGCAAACACCTCTGAAATTTTCATGTGTTTCTTCACTGCGATTCTGGTGGCTGGGCAACCACCTTGAATATTGGAAGGTCCAGAAATCCTCGCTACCTTGCACGGGCGGTCGATGCACGGTTTGAGGGTGCCCCCCGAGCGGTTCTTATTGCCCGGACGGTGGCCCTCTAAGACCTCGAGAAGTCTTGCCTTTTATCTTAGATTGCGACTAAGAGAGGGAAAAGGTGTAGTTCGTGAATAAAGAGATTAGAGGTTCTTTATGCACTTCTTTGATGAAAGAAAAGGGTTAGTTATATAAATCGTGTGATACAAACTTGATACAATATAAATGGTTTCGTTAGCGGGGAGATGTCTCTTTGGTTGAGTCTTACGTGTTCTATTCGGTGGTGGCGAAGAGTTACAACATTCTTTGGTTTCGATGAGTTTCTTACTTCGTCGAATGATAACTTTGTTTCGTTTTATAATATAGAGTTAAAAGTTCAAACAGAGATTCTTACTTAATAACTGGACAATTTGAACTATGGCTAACCGTATAGACGCGACGCTAGGTGCGAACAGAAGGCATGGTTGTGGTTCGTCGTGGCCTTTTTATAGCTGGCAAAATCAGAGCAAAATGGTAGGGATATTCTGATTTCTAAGAACTCAAGATATGAAAGTTGTTTGTCTCCAATTATGATCCAATTGGAAGAGGAGATGCTTCCGGTTTCGGGAATATCGACTGTCGAAGAGCATTTAGCTATATATGGTTAGAACAGTTATACGGAAGAGGCTACATGTGTTTGGGTAACTTGAGAGTTTGGGTAATCTGTGTGGCGCGCGTGCCAGGGTTAATGGGTGCAAGGGTCACCATGCTCCATTGCTCGGGAGATTCTTCTCGGACGGCACGAGGCTTATAGATATAGTCTTTTAGGGAATGAGAAAAATTATAACGTCGATCGTGACACAAAAATAAAAATAGTAAATTGGAGTTAGCTATGGTTTTTAAGAATGAATATCTGTTTGAGATTTTCTCATAGTCGATTTTGAAATTGGTTTCGCGTACAATTATTCATTAGATTTGAGGATTGTTTAATGAGTCATTTTTTTATATCTGGGATTAAGATCTGGGAAGGAAGTCGTACAGTATTTAGACGTTGGAAGAATGATGCGATTCTGATTATCGGAAAAGTCATAAGTTGAGGCTGTCGCTTAGGGTTCTAGGAACACGGCAAGATTGTTCTAACTGCAAGTAGTTGCACGTGAACATCTCGACTTCGGGGAAAGCGAGTCTTACGACTTTAGGCGTATGGGAATATTTTCATGGTTATTTGAATTGAGATATTGATCATTAATAGGGTTTTTTGGTGAAAACAAATTAAGGATTTCTGGAGACCATGAATAGTAGAGTAGTAGGTAGTAGAGTTATTTATCTTATAGTTTTATACTTTTCGAAATTTCTTGTAAGGTACTGCTGAAGAGTGTTTCGTGACAGAAAGTCGGGCCTGCCAGAGCCCACATGGTACTTTTGAGTGCAACTGATACATTGTGAGTGTTTCCGCTGCATTCTGCCTTCTGTACTATGTTACGGAAAGGATTCACAAGTTTGGAAAGCGAAAGGTAGTACGCTGTCACCAATTTGCTCCACTCAGGAGGGGCAAATGAGGAAATGAATAAATTATTCGAAATTATCAAATGACTCAAAGGGAACAATTGAAATTTACCAGGGTCTGTACATCGTATATGGCTTTTCGCGGCTAAAAAGAATGAATTGGAAAAGGATTAAAATGAAATAAATTGAAGAGAGGCAGTGGCTCAGTGGTAACGGGCCCGGCTCTCACCCGGCGAGCCCCGGGCTCGATTCCCGCCGACACTAATGGATTTTTCTAAGTGTCCTAAGCTGTACTATACTCTCTGTGGTTCGGCACCCACGTGAAAAATGTAGGTCCACAGTGCATAGTGGAAAAAAGAAAAAATAGTAGGAATAAAAGAAATAAATAGTGGAAATAAATAAAAATAGAGGAAATACAAAGAGCACACCATGTAAAAACCCGACAAGGGTATGCATGTAAGACTCCACTACTACTACTAATACTACTACTACTCTCGGTACTCCTATATGGAGGGGGTGAAACCCAACACCTACCGGGCGCGTCTCCAGGTTGCGGATCGGGGAACGTCCTAACCGGCCGCAAGACCGACGGACAGGGGCGAATTAGATAACCCCCGCGGACAAAAAGAGGTGCGAGGAGGAAGGAAAACCCCTATACAAAACCACCAGGGCCACGCATACCAGCGAGAGCGGTGACGCTGCTCGAAAGAGATGTGCGAAATGATCCGCCCAGCGCAGTATACGAGAAAACTCCCGACGTCAACGCGTCGCACCCAGGGGAGCGTCAGGAAGCCGATGAAGGGAGAGTGTGCATGACCGGAGCGGATGCTCATTTCCGCTCAAATGGTCGAAAGCCCTCATAGCAATGGGAGTAGCTATGCGGGTGATCACCCCCCCCCCCACTCCCCAAGGCATCGCGTTCGGAGACGACCTCTCGCTCTGGAGTACCATATAAAACATGAATCAAACAACTCAAACAAACGGCAAATCAGATGAAGAGACGCAAAAGACAGCACCTCCAGCCTACCAAGGCCTCGTAGACGCGACCACCAGCGCCCAAACACCAAGCCTACAAACAGAAACAGATGCAACCAGTGCACCCCTCGACGACCCTATCGAGCAGCTCACGTCTATTCGTGACGCCGCGATCGGGCGCGAGGACGGCAAGCTGAAAGAACTGTACGACCTCATACAGATCACGATCAGTACAATTAAGGCGAAACGCACCGTGCTGACGGAGGTCACCAAAAACGTCAAGGAAGCACTCGCGCTGCTCACGGACACACTAGCCAGCAGGAAGACCTGGAAAGACGCCCAACGAAAGCTGACGCTCGCCGAAACCGAGGAGCGCGAAGCCTTACGCAGCAAAACAACGACACGAGATGAACCCGCACGGGCTAAGTGCGCGGAAAACACGCCACGCCCTGCTCGAAACAAGCGCCCAGCAAACAGCCCTCCCACAGGACCTGAAGAAACGGTGCAGAATGACGAAAACGGCAGCTACGCGATTGTGGCTCGCCGAAACAAGAAACAGCGCACGCGCACATACGCGCCGTCTGCCGCTCCAGGCGGACTCCGTGCCGACGCGGAAACACCCGGCACACGGGCAGCAGCCGCAGAGCACCGCAAGACTGAACGCAGAAAAACAGCAGCGCCAGGAAAGCGCTCAAACGCCGTCCTGATCAAGCCGGCGGGGGGTAAAACCTACGCAGACTTGCTCAGCGAGATCAAGGCGAAGGTCAACCCGGACCAACACGGAACGAACGTACGCGCAATACGAGAGACACGCGATGGCGGGATACTGCTGGAACTTGACAGGAACTCAGTGCCCAACAAATCCTTCACTGGAGCAGTCGCAGCGGCGGTCGGCACCGGCGGCTCCGTCAGAGACCTCACTCCAACAGTCATCATAGAGATACGAGACGTAGACTCCACCTCTACGGAGCAGGACATCCGAGACGCAATAACACGCGACCTAGGCGAAAGCACGGACATCAAAAGGGTAGGACTCTCAAGGAACGTCATCCGAGGACAACGGGTGGCCTTCGCGGACCTAAACGACAAGGCAGCACAGGCGATACTCGCCACCAACCGTATCAAGATCGGATGGCTAGTCTGCCGCGTGAGACTGCATGAAACCACCCAGAGATGCTACAAATGCCTCGGATATGGACACGTGATGAGCAAATGCAACGGCCCCGACCGCAGCAGCCTGTGCTACAAGTGCGGCAAAGGCGAACACAAAGCTACCACCTGCAACGAGCCACCACACTGCGTACTGTGTGCCACAACGGAAGGCCTTGATACCCAACATATACCGGGTACCATGCACTGCACTAGCTACCGTCGCGCCCTGAAAGGTGGACCCAGGAAGCTGCAATGACGAACATCCTACAAGGTAACCTAGCACGCGGATGGACCGCGCAAATGCTGATGCATCAATTCATCTGCGAGAAAAACATCGACATCTGTGTGCTGTCAGAACAGCACTCAAACAACTCGACCCCTCGCTGGATCGCAGATACCAACGGCACGGCCGCCCTGTGGGTGGTAAACTCGGACCTGCGAATAATGGACTCTGGGTGTGGCGACGGCTTTGCCTGGGCCAAACTAGCGGGCTATACCATATTCAGCTGCTACCTCTCACCAAACGAAGGCATCGACACCTTCAGGCGAAAGCTCAGCGAGCTGGAGGACACGGTGCGTGAAACAGAAGGAGAGTGCATCATAGCTGGGGACCTAAATGCCAAATCGACAGAGTGGGGCATGGACTATAGCGATAGCAGGGGAAACGAGGTGTCGGACATGGCAGCTCGGCTAGACCTGGTCACCGTCAACGAGGGAAATATCACCACATTCAGAAGAGTCGGCCAACGTGAGTCCATCCTCGACATCACGCTTGCCACCCCAAACATCGGTGCCAGAATCCAAGGCTGGAAGGTCATGGAAGACTATAATGCCAGCGACCACCTATAAATAAAATATCACATTGCCAACGCCCAGCCCACCAACGCAAACACCAATCAACAACACCCGACTAGGGGATGGAATGCAAGGAAGCTGGACGAACTGAAGCTGATAAAATACATGAAGGAGAAATGGATGCCCGTCGCCACCATGACTCCATGCACAGGTCTAGTCGCCGAGACCATCGTAGGAAGGACGATGGACCTCGTCTCGGCGGCCTGCCATGCGTCGATGCCCGCCAGGCCGCGCCGGAACAAGAGGCGCCCGAACTACTGGTGGAACGCCGAGATCAGCGAGCTCAGGAAGAAATGCCTGTCACTCCGTCGCAAGGTTGTCAAAGCTAACCGCAATCGACAGCCCGGCCAGCCAGACCCCCTAGCGGATGACTTCGGCAAGGCCAAGAAGGACCTCAAAATAGCTATAAAAAATAGCAAGAGACAAGGATGGAGGGATTTATGCGCAAAACTGGACGAAGATCCATGGGGACCAACCCATACCCATACCAAATTATCATCAAGGGACTTGGTAACCAAGCGCACGTGCCACCCTTGGAACCAACAGCAGCTAGAAAGGTCATCGAGGACCTGTTCCCACGGCACCCACGGAGAACAGCTAGGAAGGAACGCAATCCCGCGGCAGCACCTCCGTTCACTACACAGGAGCTGCAAGACGCCGCGATCACGCTAAAGGCAGGCAAAGCACCTGGACCAGACGGGGTCCCAGCAAACGTGATCAAAACAATCGCCAAAAGAGCACCCGAAGTACTCTTGACGATGTACAACGCCTGCCTGGCTTTCGGAACCTTCAGCAGGCGATGGAAACTGCAGCGCCTAGTACTACTTGACAAGGGCAAAGGCCCGCCAATAACATCATCCTCGTTCAGACCCCTATGCATGCTGGACGTTGCTGGCAAGCTCCTGGAGAAACTGATCAAGACACGGCTGACAGGGGCCATGGAGAGAACCGGCGGATTCTCCGGTAACCAACATGGCTTCAGAAAGCGGCACTCGACGGCTTCCGCACTCGGACAAGCTATGGCCATCGTCAAGCAAGCCTGGACAGGGAACCACAGATCCCGGAAAGCGTGCGTCTTCATAACCTTCGACATCCGGAATGCCTTCAACTCCGTAGGATGGGAAGACATACTCGACGCCCTGAAAGATGACTTCAGGGTCGACGGATACATCCGGGACATGGTCGACGACTACCTCCGAGAACGAGTACTAGAATACGCCACATCGGAAGGCATATATAAAACCGAAGTCACGGCCGGGGTACCACAAGGCTCCGTACTAGGCCCAGACCTCTGGAATGCACGGTACGACGACCTCCTAAGGTCAGAACTCGCCCGGGACACGCACCTAGTCGGATACGCAGACGATGTGGCGGGTATCATCCTTGCCAACAGCAGCGAGGATGCACGTATCAAAATCGGACATCTGGTGGAAAGGCTGACCAGCTGGCTGAAGCGCCACAACCTGGAACTAGCCGCAAGCAAGACGGAAATGGTCGTCCTGACCAGGCAACGCTAGTTCGCGATGCCCTTCGCGATCAACATCGGTGGATCAGTCATAGAGGCGAAACACTCGGTCCGATACCGGGGCCTCCAGATCGACGAGAAACTGACCTTTTGGGAACACTTGAACAAGACAGCAGAAAAAACAAACCAGCTGGTGGCGAGCCTGACAAGAATTATGCCTAACACGTCCGGGCCCCGCTACGCCAAGAGACGCCTCCTACTTAGCGCGGTACACTCCACCCTGTTGTACGGCGCCGAAACGTGGGCAGACCAACTCACTCACGAGAAGTATAGGCGGAAACTCGCGTCAGTCCAGAGACGAGCTGCTCTCCGCGTCGCGTGCGCATACCGCACCGCATCGGAAGCAGCGATACTAGTAATAACAAAAACGGTGCCAATAGACTTACTAGCGAAAGAGCGCAAAAAATTGTACGAGCGGCGCACCGCAGGTGGTGCAGTCGACGAGGACACGCGAGAGCAAGAACGAAAACAGACAATCGAGGAATGGACGCGCCGCTGGCAAAACACGGACACAGGTAGATGGACTGCCAAACTGATCCCAACGCTTGACGTGTGGATCAGCTGTAGGCACGTGGAGACAAACTATTACCTCACACAACTCCTCACTGGGCACGGCCTATTCAATGCATACCTCCACCGCATGGGGCTGATGGACACCCCTATGTGCAGGTACTGCCCCGCAAACATAGACGACGCCGACCACACATTTTTCCGTTGTGAGAGATGGGCGGCAGAAAGAAACGCTGCAGAAAGTGCCACCGAGAACACGTTGACGCCAGAAACCCTAATCTCTACCATGATAAGCTCCGAGCAGAAATGGGAGGGGATCATGAAATTCACAGAAGATGTGCTCAAAGCGAAAAAAGCAGAACAGCCACAGCCACCTACGATGAGTGCCTAGACGCACGCCACGGGTCAGTCTGAAGTAATGCGAAAGCGGTTTCCAGACTGACCACCCACCCAATGGGAGGGGCGGATAGAGGAATGTATGTATGTAGTGGAGTTTTACATGCATACCCTTGGCGGGTTTGTACATGGTGTGCTTCCCGTACCCCTTCTTTCATCCCGTTCCACCTTTTTCTCTCATCCCTTTTCCTCCATTCACACTTCCCCATTCGTCTCCTCTCCACTACGCACACATGGACCTACTATTTTACGTGGGTTCCGAACCACAGAGAGTACAGCTTGGGACACTTAGAAAAATCCATTGGTGTCGGCGGGAATCGAACCCGGGGCCCACTGTGTGAGAGCCGGGCTCGTTACCACTGAGCCACTGCCTCTCTGGATAGAGGAATGTTTTTAGCCAGTAAAAATCTGGCACTACCGACAAACAATAACCTGACGGTGTCTTTCGAAGATTTTTCAACCTCTAATTAAAAGAAAAAAAAAAAAAAAACTAAAATGAATTGGAATGATGGAATGACTCCACGAAAACAATTGGATTTTACCAGCGTCTGTATGTCCCGTACGGGCCTGGCTGATCGCGGCTGAAAAGGATAAATTGGGGAAAAGAAATAAAATTGTCGAAACAAAAACGGAGTTGAGGGGCAATTCGAAATAAAACATATATCACTAAAATTACTTACAATGTTGCTTACAAGGTCGTCTTGAGACCGAAAGTACCGAGGTGCACGCTACTGCGCTTCCCTGCGTTCACACTCTGATTGAGAGTAAACGCAGGGAAGATAAATAAACTGCTATTGTCCTTTATGGCGCTCTCTAACTTTACTCTTTTTAGAAAACTGGTGACACTCGCAATACACTGACGAGTTTTCAATGATACTAGCGTAAGTCAGGTTAGGATGATCCGGAAGATGTCTTACGGGTAAGCGGCATTGCCACGCTTTCGCTATGCTTGATGTATGCGTGTCCTCATATATACACACCTACTTTTCGGGGCTTGGCGAAGGCGCTGTACACGCAACGTTAAAAGTTTACAATACAGTGAAAAAGGCTTTTTCAATCATATATCTGAATTAAATTTTTATAACGTGTTTGAACTATTGCACGGTAAGGCATTCACCATATGAGCTTTGACAATGTTGCAATTCATGGATTTCGCGAAATATCGGTTATTCAAGAATCCCAAATAATGTTCATTTTTCTGCGGGAGTGCCGCATCTATTTTACCTGACCAGACTGAGACCAGAGTCTAAACGCGTATGTTACTGAGCTCATGTTCAACGCCCAAGATAAAGTTACGTAGAGGTTTCAATAATCAGTTTACCGTAGTTCAGATATTTATCCCATACTTTTGATATTTTTGTGAATATTTTTAATTCAAACAGACGGCGCATTACTATTCAAAAAAAAACGAGAGCGCGAGTCAGACTAGGGCTCCAAATGTCGTCGAATGTCGCTGATACCTCATCGACACACAGGTAGACGCCAGGATTTGGGATTGAGACGTCGCCGAATCACTCCAATACCCTGTGCATCCACCAGCAAGAGTGCGTTTTCATGTTCCTCAGCATTTTATCAGAACAGCACAGCAACATTTTATCTCTCTAATCTTCACCAATGATTCTTATTTTTATAATTATTATTATGAAGATAATCATCAGTAAAATCATTTGTTTTGATAAGATTGAAATGAATTATTTTGGAAAAAAGCATGGCTCACTGAGACCTTACTGATTTCAAACTCTAATGAAACAATCTGAAAAGTTGCCAGGACGGCCACTCAATATCTCAAACATTAAATTTCTCGAGATTGGCTGGATCGATCTTATTCCATCAACAGACACTCCAAACAACGGCCCTTCTACTAGAATTTCATTGTTGATTCTGATTAAGCAGTGAAGCTTTGAAAATTTTTTCACCATAGGTTCGATCTCGTGCAACAAATTCCATGTATTTTTTATCTTTCAAGCTCGATCTTTTTCTGGAAGTGTATAGAAGAAAAACGTCATTTTTTAAAATATCGCTACGAGATCAATCGGAGGTTTTGGACATTTGTCAGAAACCGGAGGAAGGGAGCATTTTTTACTGATACGAAGTAAGTAGACCTGTAACGTGACTGGCATCCACAGTGAGCACGAGAATTTCTAGTTCCAAAACTTTTGAGTATGTTTTAACCATAAAAAAATACTTGAGCGGTATGAAATTTTCGTAAAAAAAAATGCTGTGCTGTACCAAACTCAATCGGAATCAGCTCAATCGGAATGCTTCAAACAAAAAATATAGAACATTGGCCCGGGATTTTCACCTAATGGTAAGGACGGCATCCATAACGATAACGAATCTCTCTTCATGGATATTTCAGATGGTGGTCTAAATTAATTAAGATTTTTTGAGTTGTTGACTTTTTTTTGTCCATGAACTGGTAAATGGAGCGAGCCTCTCGCTGGTACCACTGTTAGTACGGACTTGTTCAGTTGGCATTGTTGGGAAAAAGTAGAATGCTACTTCGTACAGCTACTGCTTTCTCTACTGATAAAATTTGCAAAGTTCAATGTGGTGACATGGAGATTTCCATGTCATCTGCTTCACTACTCATCGTCGTCGTTCAAGTCAATTCTCGACATGAACATGAAAACTAAATGCATCGAGCGACGGTATAACGGATTGAGACTCTATCCCAAGCCGTCTAAATAACATCGAGAGGAAATAACAATCTTCTCATCGTCGAATCTTCAAGTTCGAAATGCGCAGGCCTCTCTTGGTAGAGCAGACTTTCTAGTGGAAAAGTTATCTCGCAGGAAGGTCTCACATTCCGCGCAAACTTCGAATCGAATTTGAGGATGAATTTTAAGCGAATCTTAAGGCAAGGGATGGAGGTCGGTACCGCTGATCGCGAACGATATTTTTTTTTTTGTAAAAATTCAATCAGAGTTTTGCATGGAGAAAACATAGTTTTCCCCATAAGCAAGCCCTTCTCAATTGAACCCATCAGAACTACCGATCGCAACCAATCAGACTTTTGGCTCGCTCATCGTTTGATTCAGATGTCAGCTACACTTTCATGGACCCATTACTATTGACATGGAATTGTTTTTGGAACGTTTTGCAATTACCATTATCCTGACAAGTTTCAATGCAGAAAAATATTCCAGTTTAGATATTTTTCACGCACGAAGACTTCAAACTCTGGAAATCATTTGTTCTGTTCTGCGTGTATTGGCCATATGAGGTTGAAATTTAGAGGAGATTCGTTGTCGTTTGTGTGATCAATTTGTTAATAACGGCTTTTACAGTTCTGTAAGTTTCTCGAGAATTTCGTCTAGACGCAGAAATGTTATTGATTTTTCTGTTCTAAAAGAACCTGTTCTATTTAGTAAAATGGCAGTCATTCGCCTTCACTTGACGCTTTGTAATAGAAAAACACTCGGCACTATCGGATGCAGTCACTAAAGTATCATTCTATGGTTCCCCCGTATATTCTAATGATGACTGAAGAAAACCTGATTTCATTCTTTTTCTCACGTACGATGAGCAAACAGTTCAATAAATGTGGTGAACCACAATGTCCTAAACTCAAAATGGATGCAACCGCAAAAAGTGAAATCTGCATCACATCTACGACATGATGCGGATTTTCGCATTCCATTGAAAGATCGAGCAATGCAGAAGATATTCTACTTGTAGCTTCAGATTTAAAAAAAATTATGAAAGCTTGCAAGCTCATCAATAGTCAATTTACAGAGACTTTTAGACATGCCAGATCAAAATTCAGCTACAGTAATAGAAATTTTGAGATTACAAATTACAAGGATGAGATTATTTCACTACCCCTTTAGCATAGGCCAGGTATAATAGGAAAAAATTACACGAATTTCCCACTGCAGGTCGTAAAGGCGTTACATAAACATATAACTAAATCTGTCAGCAGTCATTTTGGGATAGTCTCAAGAAACAAGTCAAATAATATATCAGGACAACCGGTCCTCTCTGATACCCCGATCAACGTATTCGACAAAATCGCAATAGACAAAGTTAGGCCAATAATACAAGAAACTGACCGTGGTCATCGTTTTACCCTCAAAGTTTAAGATGATATATCTAAATTCTCTTCCGCAATACTTCTTGTTAGCGCAACCGAAAACGAAATGGCTTTCGTACTAGTAACAGATTTCTTATGCTTATTCGGTTACCCAAAAAATAATAAGGAGCAGTTGTTATTGGTCGAGCTGTGAAACAACCCACGAAAGTATTGTAAATAAAACAAATTAAAACAACAGCTGTTTATCCGAAAAAGAACTCTCGAACTTATCTCTAGAACTATCTCTAGAATGTAGTCACCAAGTCCTCATAGACTACATGAAGCATTATACCAATAAAAACAATTGACAGAAATGGTGCAACGTCGCAACCTTCGCTTACAACACAAGCGTACACGAAGGGACAAAATATACACCGCACCGAACAGTGTTAACACAATTGCAAGAACTCTGGATATTAGCTCACAATAATTGAGGACCAGCAAAAGAAAAATTAGAAGTCTGATACGATGAAAAATCAATCCCGTAAATTTCGAAGTCGGAGATAAAATCTATTTAGTGAAAAACCCAAAAATAGTTAAATTCGGCGATAACCACAAAAGTCCATACGAAGTCACGCGAACATTCGAAGAACAGAACGATATCGAAACAGAATTAGAAGACAAGAAAAGGAAAATCATACACTAAGATAGAGCCAAAATGGCACACTAAAATCTATAAATCAGCATGGAACACTCATACAGTCGGTACATGAAAAGATTTACCCTTGAAAGAGGTAACTCAATTCACTATACCCAACGCCAATAACATCGAGTCAGAGAGACTTTTCCCACCATGTCCCGTACCACGCGCGGTGACAACCCAATCGCCAATATGCCAAACTCGTAGCCATACGGACGGTAAAGAAAACATTTGAGCGATACTTACCATTTGAAAGACCGTTGTCCAACCGGGCACTGGTCTCCTACATTACCGATATCCGATCCATGAGAATATATCGTATTGAAAACTCAATACTAACAATCTGCTGTATCGCCGTCTACCGAGACATCAGTCTCCTAAGTTGCCGATGTTACGTCCTAGCCTTCACGCTAGCCCCTCATAATTTTTTCATTCAACGTGTACCATCATTAGGTACACTAATTCGCAAATATCCTCATTTGTCGATATCTGATATATAAGCATAGATCTTAATATATTATATTCTAAATCCCATATATTCTTATACATAATCCATAAGGCGGAATGCAACGGAAAACCCTCACAATGTACCCGTTGTACTCAAGAGTACCACGTGTGCTCTAGTAGACCCGACTTTTGTCACCTAACACCCCTCAGCTGCATCCTACAGAAAATCTCGAAAACACATAAACTAAAGATAAACAGTCTTACTAGCATAATCTCCAAAATTCTTAATATGTTTTCCCCGCGAAACTATAATTTATCAATATCTAAATTTGAACAATCTGTAAACTTTCTCATATGCCTGAAGTCATAAAATTCCTTTTTCTCAGAAGTCGAGTTGTTTACGTGCAACCATTTGCAGTTAGAACAATCTCGCCCTTTTTCTTCGAAACCAAAGCGGCGACAGTCCAATTTTAATGACTGTCCCTCCAATCAGAATCCTGTTATCGAGAGACGCGGCAGCGGCTCGGCGCCAAGTATTAAAAAAAAGCGTAGCGCGAGCCCGCCGCACTCTTATATACAGTAAAATAGGGGTTTTGTGACGTCACCGAAATTTTGAATCGTTTTTCCGGAAAAACGGTGCAACCGAAAAATTTCATATTAGATTCGAATTTTCTTTGATTTTTTATCTTTCGATTGGTCCTTGGTAGAACAGAATCCGTTCAGCCAATCCAGAGAAATCTAATATTGAAGATTTCGGTCGCGCGTTCCGGGACGCTTTCTGTTTCTCAGAGTCAGAAAGGCGTAAGTCACGCTTGTTGTCGCTTGGACATACGCCATTTGCGAGACCGGTGGACATTTTCTGCCTGTGACGTCACGCGCTCCGCTGAACGCGGTATCCCCACTCTCCGCGCGCCACTGAGCGAGAGAAACAGCTACTAGCCAAAAATCCCCTCCCGGGGAAAAAAGCCTGGACAAGTCCATTTGTTCGTGACCCCCATTTCCAATAGTTCTCACAGACAAATCCAACCCCCCTAAAAAAGAATTGAAATAAAATGGAGAATAGAAAAAAACCCTCGGAAAGAATGGCTCCTAAAAAAATGGAGAAAAGCCGCAAAAAAAATCAAAACAATTGAAAAAAATACAATTAATGTAAAAATGGTAAAAAAAAAAATTGATGATTTTCGCTCAGCACTAAAAATTCTTGATATCCATAAAAGGACAAGTATTCCATTGATGGCTGAAAATCAATTAACGAGAAAAAGGGAAAAGTTCGAAAAAAACACGGCACAAAAAAAAAGAAACCCCTAAATACACAATGTCGAATCGACAGAAAAACTTGCGCGACGCGATGGAAAACTAAAGTTTGCCATCGCATGTTGAGCAGTTGAGCGGATGCGCACAGAGTACTTGTCCGGCCCGAACATTTTTGTATTAGCTTCCGTTATTTTTAGATAGATAGAACAACTCGGTTGTATTTGTTACGTGCGGAGCGGTGCGCACGTCAGCTGCTAACCTGCTTGCGTGAAGCGCCAGCAGTTTATTATTATTTATTTGTGGGTTGTTCTGATCTCATCCTCTACAGGGCGATCTTGGACTTGGGACGTTGTCAGGATATAAAGAACTTTGTCAGTTTCAAAGAAGATATCCGATATAAAAATTGGTAGAATTTATTATTGTTGAACGAACCGTAACTTCTGCACTGTAGCGAGGAAACGAGAGGTAGACTATCTGGAGACGTCTCGTATTTCAGCTACAGGGCGATACAAAATAACTCGCAAGTTTCGGTGATTATAATCCGCGACGCATCGCCTGTTACAATCAAACATCCACACTCACACTTTTACGCAATGCATACAATTCACACTTACAATATATACAGTTCTCCGTTACTCGTTGCACTTAAACTACACGACACGAGAGAGTTCGTGGCACAAACGTAAGACACTTATCCTATCGAGGAAAGAATTACCACCGCCGCGCGACACTCTCCAAAGCGCCTTTCTACCACTTCGTCCTACTGGAACGAGTTTGTGTGGTAGCGGATTCAAGGGAGGTTTTAGGACGCTATGTCGGGAACTGTCCAAGGAGTCATCCCCGAGAAGCTCTCGCCGTTCAAGCTTGAAAGAGACTGACTNCAGCTACAGGGCGATACAAAATAACTCGCAAGTTTCGGTGATTATAATCCGCGACGCATCGCCTGTTACAATCAAACATCCACACTCACACTTTTACGCAATGCATACAATTCACACTTACAATATATACAGTTCTCCGTTACTCGTTGCACTTAAACTACACGACACGAGAGAGTTCGTGGCACAAACGTAAGACACTTATCCTATCGAGGAAAGAATTACCACCGCCGCGCGACACTCTCCAAAGCGCCTTTCTACCACTTCGTCCTACTGGAACGAGTTTGTGTGGTAGCGGATTCAAGGGAGGTTTTAGGACGCTATGTCGGGAACTGTCCAAGGAGTCATCCCCGAGAAGCTCTCGCCGTTCAAGCTTGAAAGAGACTGACTATTCTGATTCCCTACTGGAAGAGTTCGCAAACGTCCAGCAGGAAATCAGAGCCTTTTTGTTCGCGAGAAAATGCAACCGGAGGTGTTCTCACGCCCGGTCAGCATTTTCGGCAGAACGGTTGGTGCAACTCCCTGGCCTTCCCGCTAAATCGTCGCGGCTGCATGTCAGCTAGAAAAACTACACCGGATGCAGTCGCGACGACATATCAAAGCAAAAATCATTTATTGATTATAAATATTTATAACGTCTCGGGACGTAACAATCCTGCCCCTTAAATGTCGATGCCCTCGTCGACTCGATCATATCAATAAATGAGTCATCGAGCGGCAAATAATAAGAAGAGAGAAAAATAAATTATACAATCAAGAGCTTACTTTTTTTTCTTTGTTGAGATTCCTGTGTCGTCGCCGCGGTTTATCCGTATTTACTATTTATTATTATTATTATACTATATACTGTTTTTTTACTAATTTTACTTAAAATGTTAAAATGCACAAAAATGTGCCATTTATTGCTACACTGTATTTTTTTTTTTTTTTTACACGGCACTTATCACCTACATTTCACTANTGGGTTTTATGGAATTGGTTGCTATGCGGGCGCAACAGCGCGAGCGTTGTCTACCGCAGTAGCCTCGCCTACGCTTTTGCATTCCGCGGAAGCATCAACGTCTACACGGTTCACCTTGGCGACCACCGCACGGTCGTCTCCGCTCGCCCCGTCACACTCACGTTTTTCGGAAATGTTCTTCCCGTCGTCTCCCGCGGCAGCGACGGGAAAAGCTCCGTCGCTAAACAATTCGGGCAACTCCTCTAGGGCACCGGTGGGCGGTTCCGGTGCGATTTTTGAAAGGCACTGTACGGACTGCCCGCGTGAGTTTGGCAATAATTCCTCCCTCGATTCGGCGAAAGAAATGAGGTTTTCCGCAATTTTTTCCTCCTTCCAGCGAATAAACCCGACCTCTTCGCCGGGGAAAATCTCTAAACGAGCCGTTTGCGTCGCGACGTTTTTTCGGCCCGTTGCATCCGTTTCAGCTGTTTTTGTTTTGTTCCGTGGTACGAAGCGCGGGGGTCGCGGTCCCTGTTCCTCGTTTCCACGGGCTCGGAAAATTTTCGTATTCTCCGTCGTTCCTGCCCGTCGGAACTCCATTCCGGCCAGGCTAAGCTCAGGCTCCGCTTTGGCAGGGGCCTTCGCACGAGAAGACGACGGGTTTGGCTCCTCAGAGATCACCGAATCGCCGTCCATTTTTCCGCTGCCGTCGGCTGGCCGTCCGGCCTTTTCCCACGCGAGGACGGCGCGGTTGAACCGGTTGATGCACCCCCCGGCATGGGACGAAAATTCTTTCGCCGTCGTCCCGGCTGCGCACAAAGGGCAGATTCGCCATATGTTCGGCGGGTGATTTTCGTAGACGTATGCCTCGAAGCACTTGGCAAGAATCTTGCAATCGTCCCGGGACTTGTGGCACACCACGCACTTTCCCGTCGCGAACGAGCATTGGATGCGTTTTTCGTAGGCACTCATGATCGGAGATAAGTCCACGTTTCGGTACACTTGGAGACACAGAGAAGTCACTACACACGACTGTTCGCGACCGCGGTCAAAAAAGTTCTGCTTTTCACTCAGGCAATTATAACTGCCGGTCTCTTGGTTCTTTCCTTCCGTAGAAAGTCGTGGTGGGATTTATCTCTGTTATAGAGTGTCGAATTTGCTATTCCACTTCAGGGCTCTGAAGTGGCAACGAACGAGGCAGAGCGCGAGCTTTGTTTACGTCTTAGCGGGCGACGATATTTTCATTTCGTTCTTTGTCGCGGACCGTCGGCTCTACTTGGCGATGAGAGTTACTTTGTGTCGCGGCGTAACGTCCCATCTCTCTCTGCTCCACGTGCGGTGTCCCGTTATCGATGCACGTTCTCGTCCAGCAAAGTTTTCTCACGAGAGTCCAAATGCCTAAACGGAATGCGTATATAACCGCCGTGCAGGCGAGCAGACCTTGTAAAAATCCGACATGGATGCAATCCTGTAATTCCTTCCTCTCGCGTCGATGGCTCCCGATGTCTTCTTGGCGTTGTTCGATGTGGCGGCGCACTTCATTTCGAGGAATGTTGGCCATGTGAGGGGTCAAGAGTAACACTTTGTAGACGAAAATGTATTGCCATCTCGCTCTCGGGTTGCTCCACGCGCGGTNGCGTTCACGAATATCATGCTCGCGAGCAATACTCCTGTACCAAAAATCCAACAGAATAAATTTGTTGAGTATCCCATTTTCCCGAGGATTTCTGTTGTTTTCCAGCGTTGTTCGATCCCGATGGATATGACGCATATCAATGTAGGCGTTGTAAGCAAAGGGAATTTTCGAAGTCACGAAATAAGCGTTCCCGGGCATCGGGTTTCACCCGATCTGGATTACGTAAAATATAAGAACGCAGCAGCAAGCAGCCAAATAGGAAGAAAATGCAGATGTTCTTTCTTCTTTCTTCATTCTTCTTCCTTCTTATTCGTGCTTATATTATATGATACGCATTCCTTATACTATTGATACGGTCGTCGGCGGTCATTCCTGTACAGTCACACGCGCGCGTGTCAATATACAGGGTGGCCCTTTTGTCGTCAATACATAATTTGAAGTTTCGGCGACTACTGTGCTACGATCGGAAAAATGAAAGATTTTATAGGGTCCACGAAATTAATAATCAAATTTTCCTCCCCCTGATCCTTCCCGTACGTTGAAATTTATTTTTCAATTCTTATTTGACATTTGAAAATAAGCCATACGTGATTTTCGATATCCGCGATTGTTCTCTATCAAATTCCGTTACGTGTCAAATTCATAAATTTCACGTCGGGAAGGAAAATTATTAATAATAAATAATTATTTTTTTGCATAATTTTTATTGAATAATAATTCGAATTTTTGGATGGTTTTTTTGTCTGTTTACTCAACGTAAAATAAAGTTTTGCACTTGGTCGCGGAGTGAAGGCCAATAGAAAGTTTTCGAATCCTCCTATCAGTCCTCTTTGCTCCGACGGATTGAATTTCCTATCGGAATAACCAGGGAACTTGAGAATTCCTGTGGAATTGCAATTTTCCGGTACCGATGAGGACTCGGTAATGATCAGAGCGATTTCTAGTCGGTTGGGGGCTGACTTTCCGATCGAGAAAACATAACTCGTTCCGTCCGTGTTCCGCGGCGGTTACGTTGCTCAATCCGAGCCGATAATCTTTCCGCGATATCAAACGCGTCGGCCAATGTTTTGGGCTCTTTTGTATCTAATACTTCGCCCAAACTAGTAGGTAACCCATTTCTAAAGGCATTTAGCGCCAATGCGTGCAAAGGATCTTGTTCTAGCGGCGGAGGATCTATTTGAAAACGCTGTTTGAACGCGGCGCGACCCCCACTGAGAAGAATACGAATTTTATCGTAGAATTCACCGACAGATTCTTCTTTTTTCATTCGAGTTGTAACGAGTCGTCCCGTGTAATAGTCATAGCTTTTTCCGTGAGCCAATCGTTCTTTTGATAAATGAACTAATTCCTTTACGGTATTAATTTGATGACCATACACGCAATTTCGGGCATCCCCACGTAATTTTGAAATAATAGCGCCTACACATTCTGCTTGTGATGTTTTAGGGACTAATTTAGCTAAATTTAGTACATCCTGAAGGAAATCACGCAAAGGTATGTTTTCCCCGTCGAAGTCAGGGATCGACGCGAATCGACTGTGTAGCGACATGTTTTTCATTGAAGCAGACACGTCCGCTAAAACGCGAGTTGTGGCGTCTAATTCACCGGCATTAACTCCCGATCCCGGCGCATCGTTTGGATTGGTATTCGGCATGGCGATGGATTCGTAAAATTCAAAAAACTCGAAGCGAAAATTTGATTGTCAATAATCTAAAATTTTCGTGCCTCGGCTTGGATTTTGAAATTCCAGATCGAAGCATCAGTTGAATTGCAATTTTTGAAAATTTGGAAAAATTTGAAAATTTTGAAAATTTTTGAAAAATGTCCGAACTCCAAGAAACGATCAGAAGTATCCTACTTCTGACACCAGTTAACTTGTTACGTGCGGAGCGGTGCGCACTTCAGCTGTTAACCTGCTTGCGTGAAGCGCAAGCAGTTTATTATTATTTATTTGTGGGTTGTTCTGATCTCGTCCTCTACAGGGCGATCTTGGACTTGGGACGTTGTCAGGATATAAAGAACTTTGTCAGTTTCAAAGAAGATATTCGATATAAAAATTGGTAGAATTTATTATTGTTGAACGAACCGTAACTTCTACACTGTAGCGAGGAAACGAGAGGTAGATTATCTGGAAACGTCTCGTATTTCAGCTACAGGGCGATACAAAATAACTCGCAAGTTTCGGTGATTGTAATCCGCGACGCATCGCCTGTTACAATCAAACATCCACACTCACACTTTCACGCAATGCATACAGTTCACACTTACAATATATACAGTTCTCCGTTACTCGTTGCACTCAAACTACACGACGCGAAAGAGTTCGTGGCACAAACGTAAGACACTTATCCTATCGAGGACAGAATTACCACCGCCGCGCGACACTCTCCAAAGCGCCTTTCTACCACTTCGTCCTACTGGAACGAGTTTGTGTGGTAGCGGATTCAAGGGAGGTTTTCAGGACGCTATGTCGGGAACTGTCCAAGGAGTCATCCCCGAGAAGCTCTCGCCGTTCAAGCAGAACGGTTGGTGCAACTCCCTGGCCTTCCCGCTAAATCGTCGTGGCTGCATGTCAGCTAGAAAAACTACACCGGATGCAGTCGCGACGACATATCAAAGCAAAAATCATTTATTGATTATAAATATTTATAACGTCTCGGGACGTAACATATTCATGAGAAAAATGATGAGCTTTATACAAACATCACTGAACTTTATACGTTCAAATGCACTGGTACAAATTCAAAGTTTTCTCTCGATTTCATATACAATTAAATAAACGCAGTGGCTAGTCGTCCGGATAGCCGGACGAATAATGTTCGTCCGGACACGCTTTATCCAATGATTTCCGCTTCATCCGTACGATTAAGGGCTGCTTATTCGTCCGACCATGCTTTTTAGCGTATGAAATATCCGGACGAATAGCCACAGCCATTAATAAATAAATTAATTGTGCAATATTTTACACGAGTATGGATACATAGAAAAATAACAACTAATGAATAATTAGGTGCAGCTAGTTAAATTCAATGACTTATAATGCATCGGGAAAAATTGCACTTCTAGCCATTTTTTGTATTATTTGCTTGAAATATAAATCGGTTTAGGAGAGAACCTCGATTGACTCGAGATTTTCACCGACCATTCACGTGTCTTTTGTAAAAAGCTTTCTGAGACCGAACAATTACGTTATGTCAAGTTCAACACCTATGAGCACTTCTAATAAAAAAATTTTGGCCGGACAAGTACTCTGTGCGCATCCGCTCAACTGCTCAACATGCGATGGCAAAATTTAGTTTTCCATCGCGTCGCGCAAGTTTTTCTGTCGATTCGACATTGTGTATTTAGGGGTTTTTTTTTTGTGCCGTGTTTTTTTTGAACTTTTCCCTTTTTCTCGTTAATTGATTTTCAGCCATCAATGGAATACTTGTCCTTTTATGGATATCAAGAATTTTTAGTGCTGAGTGAAAATCATCATTTTTTTTTTTACCATTTTTATATTAATTGTATTTTTTTCAATTGTTTTGATTTTTTTTGCGGTTTTTCTCCATTTTTTTAGGAGCCATTTTTTCCGAGGGTTTTTTTTCTATTCTTCATTTTATTTCAATTCTTTTTTAAGGAGGTTGGATTTGCCTGTGAGAACAATTGGAAACGGGGGTCACGAACAAATGGACTTGTCCAAACTTTTTTCCCCGGGAGGGGATTTTTGGCTAGGATATCACTGTTTTTCTGATTGAAAGTCTTAATTTTTTTCAGTCCGCTGGGAATAATTTGCTGATTTTTCCCCCTAGAAGTGTACTCTGTGGAGCTCAATTTGAGCCCATAGTCATGTTTCTATCTCAATTTTCCACCGAGATATGATTTTTTGCCCATTACCATGATTTTTGCGTGAAAATGACGATTTCTCGACAATTTTCAAACGAAAATCGCTCTTCTCTTAGTAAAAATCGTATAAATTATGACTTTTTTTCCAGCTACTCAGTTTAATACGCTTAATAGAAGAGAAAACAGGCGCCAAAGTCTCAATTTACAGCGTGAATGCAATTTTCGATTTTCGACCTTGAGTTGGAAAAAATAAAAGTTTTAAAATGAATTTGTCACGAAGAATTTTTATTCTTGGCTCCATGCGAATGAAATGCTGATTTTTTTCCTTCAAATATACTCTGTGGATCTCAATTTAAGCCAAGAGTCATGTCTCTATCTCAATTTTTCATCATGATATGTTTTTTTGCTCACGAGCATGATTTTTGCTTGAAAATGACGATTTTTCGACAATTATCAAACGAAATTCGCTCTTCTCCGAGTAAAAACCGTATAAATTATGACTTTTTTTTCAGCTACTCAGTTTGATACGCTCAAAGGAAGAGAAAACACGCGCCAAAGTCTCAATTTACCGCTTGAATGCAATTTTCGATTTTCGACCTTGAGTTGGAAAAAATCAAAGTTTCAACATGAATTTGTCGCGAAGAATTTTTATTCTTGGCTCCATGCGAATGAAATGCTGATTTTTTCGGCCCAAATTTACTCTGTGGAGCTTAATTTAAGCCCAGAGGCATGTCTCTATCTCAATTTTTCATCGAGATATGATTTTTTGCTCACGAGCATGATTTTTGCTCGGAAATAAAGATTTTTGATCAATTTTCAAACGAAAATGGCTTTTTTCCGAGTAAAAATGGTATAAATAATGGTTTTTTTTCAAGGGACATACTTTGTTGAGCTCAAAGGAAACGTAAACGCGTGCCATAATCTTAATTTTTCTCGAGAATGGTATTTTTACCAATATACACTGTCGCTCAAAAGTTTGGATACAGTATCCAATATTTTTTGCCGCACGAAAAGTTCGATAACTTTTTGAAAAATGAAGATTTTCCAATTTTCCAAACGGCGTTTTGAAGGGGACAAATAAAGCTTCAGTTCGCCCCGTTTAAATATTTTTTATGATTTTTTTTCGACCCAGTACGGACTTTGGTTCGTGACTGTTTTTATGCCTTTTTTCGACCATGGCGAATCAGGCGCACAACTCAAAAAAATTCTTTTTTTTTTTTTTAATGACGGAGAACTTGAAAGTGAATGTAAAACCTCCATGTTCTTTTTTTAAAAAATTTTTTGCGATTTTTTTTCGAAAAGTTATTAGCATTTCGGCTGGAATCGATAAATTTTAAATGTCACGTCCGAGTGACGTGGAGGAAAGGTCGGATATTTGAGCGTCCAGCGGTAAACGCTATGTTCCATAAGCCTCTCCTATCAGAACGCATACGCAGTGCGTGAATATAGATATACTCCTAAGAGTATGGTAGGCGTACGCCGATAGACCTCGAGAAGTCTTGCCTTTTATCTCAGATTGCGACTTAAGGAGGGGAGAATGTGTAACTCGTGAATGAAAAGATCAGAGGTTCTTAATACATTCCTTTTAATGATAGTAAGAGGGTTAGTAAGTATAAATTGTGTAATACAAACGTGATACAAATAACTTTGGTTACGTTACCAGGGAGTCGTCACTTTGGTTGAGTCTTACGTGCTATACAATACTTCTTGGTGTCGATGCGTTGATTACGTCGTCGAGGTATACTTGGTTTCTTTCAAGTGATAAAGAGTAAAAGTTTGAACAGAGATTCGATACTTAATTTACTTGGACAATCTGAACTACGGCTAACCGTATAGACGCGACACTAGGTGCGAACAGAAGGCACCGGGTATGGTTCATCGCGGCCCTTTTATAGTAAGCGATAATTGGGAAAATGGTAGGGATATTGAGACTACTGGGGATGAAGGGTAATAAAGTTGTTTGGCTCTCTGTAACGAGCCAATCGCAAAGGAAGATGGTTCCGGTTTCGGGGAGATAAGCTGTAAAGTCGATTCAATTATGTGTGTTTGGGTAACTGAGTAGCGCGCGTGCCGGAGTTAATGAGAGCAAAGATCGCCATGCTCCGATGAGTGGGTCGTTCTTCTCGGCGGCACGAGACTTGTAAATTCAGATATTAAGAAGAGAGGGAAAAATTATAATGTCGATCGTGACACCTCCCCACTTAAGATTAGGCACCGTCCTCGGTGGCTGCCAATTTATGCATATTGAATATAGAAGTTGAAGATATGCTTAAATGGTACGAGAATAAAAATGTTTGAAAATTTTTCTCCTCTCCACTGTTTACTTCGGAACAGCATCTATCGGTAAAAGGTGGGAGTGGTCTATTTTGGGGTGATTATCGGGTATGAGATTTAAGGAAGGACCGTAATTTTGCTTTACTTCCCTTTGGCGTTAGACGGCAAGATCAATTCTATTACCTGTCACCGGCGTGATTTTGCAGAGAAAAAGATTCGTTTGCGTGACTGGTAATAGGTAGAGTTTTCATGGTTTACTTTATGCGCTATTTGCTATGACTCTTGAAATTACGAGTCGCGCATATGCTTTGTGAGTTTTTTTTTTTTGCCTATGCCATTTTCGATGAGGGAGTATATCCACGATGAAATGATGTGGTCCCGTTCCAGGTTTGGGTGAAAGGGTTAACTGGGGAAAGTATAGATACTGATCCTGGTGACCATAAGAAAGAGAAAGATAACTGTACCTTATGCGATTAAGTTAATTCTATATGCATAAATTTCTACCTTAGGGTTAATGTAAGAAAGTATATGATATATATATATACGTATTTAAAGTGTTATGATTTTGTCGCTGTGGGTTCGACTTGTATGGAAATGTCGTGATGGAATACTGGCCGTGGCGTGGATGGTGGTACGCTGTACGTGTCCTCAGGCTTGGGTGTTGGTTGAGGTTCCTCTTCCTTCTTGTACGGACTGATATCTTCGTCATCGTCGGTTGGTGGTATGATGCAACATGTGGTGAGAAGAATATAGGCGCCATTGATTAGGTATCCTCGACACATGTACGTGAATAAGATTGTGGCCAGGATGATTAGTCCATATTCCGTCGCGGTGGTGTGGATGTCTTGTCTCCGTTGCTCGTCTTCCTGTATAGCTGTTGCTAGGAGTCTTTCTTCTATTTCCTTTAGAGAAGCGTCGACTTGGAGTGTGCCTGATGATTCCCGGGATGTTCTGCTCGTAATTGGGTTCGATTTCTCGGCATCCAGCAGAGGTTTGTATTGAGTGATGTTTGGTAGAAGTTGGTTTAGGTCTAGGTGAGATTCCGCAATGTAAATCTCACTCATGGTGTTTTCCAGTATTTGGGTTCCAGCGATTGTTACGTAGTGTGTTTTTGCGATGCAACCAGGTTTTAGGTTCAGGATACCTATTTTATCGATTTCGATGACGACGGCCTCCTCGTAGTCGCATAGTATTTGTACTCTCTCAGGTCGGGGTACCGAGAATAACCAACCCGACATGGAGTCCAGTTGTTTCCAATACGGTTTTTGTTCGTTGATTACTTTTACTTCGCAGTCCTGGTACGAGTCACGTCCTCCGTCCGTCAGTAGTAGTAACTCGCAGTTTTGGTGTTCGGATGTGTCGAAAATGGGGTAATTGGGCGAGCAGATTTCGTATGTGTCTAGATGTTGGCAACGAGGGAAGTCGTTCTCACGTACAAGCGCGTATTTGTCCAGCTCTCTTGAGATGATGATGTGCGATGCCCTGGGCTGAACATATGCTGCTCCCCGGCTACCGTTTCCGATGTTTTGTGGTATTGGAAGGGGGTGGAGTTTGTATGAAATGAATCGAGTGGGTTCCAAGAGAGGAATGTGCATGACAATTATTATTTTCCGGTCATGGTAGGAGGTGGTTATTCGGGAAATTTTTGATAAAGCTCCAGAGTGAATTTCAGTTAGGGACACGGGGAAGAGGTATTGGTGGTGGGATTCTACGAAACTCTTAATTATGAGTTCCATAGTCGTAGGGTTGAGTAGTTCAGGGTGCAAGAGTCCCATTTTGATGAACGATATGGCGTCGACTATTGCACGGAGGCTTGACAGATATGTGTCGGCGATGTTGTCCATGCTGTTTTTCCATTCTAACAGGTTCTGTGCGTACATGAATGTGCCCGTCGCGTTTTCGAATATCTGTACCAAGTCAGTCCAAGTCTTTTTATGTCGTTTCTCCATTTCGTTTAATTGATCTATCATGTCGTGTATTTCTGATCTTACGATATGAGTTTGATCTCTTATTAGGATAGCCATCTTTTTCTGTGTTTGGTGCAGTTCGTTAATGTGTTTGTTAAAATAGGCCGCGTCTTCGCTATTGAGAGTTCCAAAAAGGTTCTTGCTAATTGTACCGATAAATCCGAATGGGGCACTTCTTTTAGTGATTGGTTCAATCCCCTTTTGTTTTCGAATATAGGTAAGATATTTTTTTATTAGGGTGTGTTTGGATTGAAAGCTGTCCCTGTCGATTATTGTTTTGCATCGATCCATTAGGTAAGGTTTGCAGGTATATCCCATAACTTCGACGTCAGAGAAGGTCGGTTCATGGTCCTCAAATGGTTTTAGGTCTATGAAGGTTGTCAAACGCCACTCTGTCCGTGTAAAATGGACCTCGTGTAACGGTTCGTAAAACAGTCCGGCGTGACTCGTGATTTGTCGTATGTCATGTGTCTTGGATGTCCAAGTCGACCCATAGTTAATAGCCAAAATAATTACTGTGACCCTAAAGGTACACATTATCACCTAGAAATATAGTAAAAAGAATATATAAATATGGAGTTACTTTTCGTTATATGGTTAGTGTGTTAGTATAGGAATGTATTTTGAGTATGTATGTTGTGAGTATATATATGCGCATGTGTAGCATGCACCATTCTTCCCTTTTTTTTTTTTTATGTGATGCGGGTGGCTTTCTGAATCAACTAGGATGTTGGTATGGTTTGGAGGAATCTCTTTAAGTAGGATGTCGGCGACTTCTCCCTCCATGGCCAGTCCTCTCCTCAGGAGTAGTTGTCTTATTCCTATACGTCCTGCTTTGTCTTCTAGCTCTATGCCGCGGGACATGAATTCGCCGTGTCCTCGACAATATTTTCCTTTTACCTTCAGGAGGCGCTTGGTCAACATTTCCGTTAGAAAGTATGACTCGCTGTCCGGCCACGGTCCTTCGTGTCTCGGTTCAAGGTTTCTCAAGTGGACCCGCATTGCTAGTCCGTTCGTAAGGTGGAGTTTAGGAGGCAAAGGTCTTAAATCGTGAGAGTTCACTACGAGGACTCCTCCAAGATCCACGAGTTCAATCAGCGCAAAACCATTTCTATGATCCAGGACGTTTACTCTTAACCATGTGTCCGCGATCTTTATGGCACTACTGCCTGTTTCTGCAGGTGTTAAGAGACCCATCTCGAAGATCGGGAATTCGTCTAGATATTCTTCGATCTTCTTACTATATTTGTCCAATTTCCTCATATACTTCTTTTTTATTATGTAAAAATGCGATGGGGAGTACACCGTTCCTGCATACGCTTGGAAATTCTTTCCAATTCTGCCAAGCGGTGATTTGATTGGGATTTTTGGACTCATCTCGAGCTGCGAGAGAATGTGATATGTATCAGTTCTGTTTATCGTAAAGGCCCGGAGAAAAGAAAAAAAAATTTTGTAGGGTCATTTCTGAATATTGCTCAAGAACTTGTGTGAATAGGTGGTGCGATTTCCGGTTTAACTAACGTTAATCTTTTCCGTATCTTTCCTCTACGAGTGCATCCCAGAAGGGGTCTCTATTTGCGTCCGGTATGGGTGGTAGTCCAAATAATAATCGTAAATCGAAAATGTCGTTCCAACGTATGTCGCAATCCAACATGCTTTTACTATAATCGTCTTCTTTCCAAACTTGTTCGAGATTTAATTTTAGCTGTCGTCGTAGACCGCGTACTTTGGTAGCGTGAGCAATGAATCGTTTCATGTATCTATTGCGCGGTGACATTGATTCCCTTGGTGTAGTTCGAATTATGTACTGGGTAAAATCTTCGAATGATATGCTGTTCCCGAGTTCTACTGAGGTCATCGTCATAGGTTTTCTGGACAAGAGTTGATATTCAAATTATCATCTAATCTTGTAGGTTCCCATTCTATTGCTACCGCTTGTCCCATTTCAATTGATGCTCGATTTAATAGCCATGCTAATTTACAATCGTTGCAATCATATGGGGTGCGAGCGTACAAAATTCTAGTGTGGCAAACGGAACAATGAGTTTCTGGTGTAGTACCCGGAGACAATTGATGTCTTCCCCTTATTTGCAGTGTTACTATTCTTTGTTGTGCGGCTACTCTATTATTGCAGTAGTTACAGTAAAGTTGATTGCATTGTTCGGTAAACCATGGAGGTTGCACCGAGACTATTTTTAAGCATCTGGAATTTAGTAGACTACGGTAGAATCCGTAGTTTCTTCCGGGGATTCTAAATCCTGGGATTGTGTATAGCCAATCCAGAGTTTCTTCGTCTTTCATTTTGTTTAATTCTTGTTCAGATATTTTCATGTTGTTTAGTGTGAGGGACGGACGTTTGGTAGCAATTAATAGTAATAGAAGAGTCTATAATACTCATAGAATGTTATCTTCAGATTAGATGAAGAATTGGATGCGTGGATGATACTAGTCGATTTGCACAGTACTGGTGCAATATTGAAAAATTCTTGGATAAGTTTAATATGTGAAAAATAAAAATTTCGTGATTCTAAACTTGAAATATTCTAAGTCGAAAGTGGTCACTCATGAGGAGCTCCGTCGGTTTGGGTAACGCTTCGAAGGTTTCAGTAAGACTGTTTATTAATTCGGGAATTCATTAATTAATATAGGCGACGATCGGTCGTCATAGTGGGGGTACTGATAATGAATTTTAATGTTTTCATTCATAAGAAGGAATTTGGTTCTTGTTAGTCTATCTCTTATTTTCGTATGCCTTTGCGGTACGTGTGTTGTTATATTCTCGAATGGTCTCCCGAATACGAACATTGAATGTCTTTATGTGCTTGTTTTTGGCTTTACGTTGAAAGATGCTTGTAGCTAAATGATTTTCTCTCTTTTATTAGGTCAGCGCGAGGGCACCAAAGATATTATTATATTACTTTTTTTTTTATGATGTTTTTCAACTAAGGGTCGTATCGCTAGCTCTCATTTTGTGTCGTTTGAGCTTATCGAAGTGTTTCAGGATGCGCTTCCCTTCAGGCGTCTGTAATATTGCGTTGTGCCTGTCGACTACCTCAGAAATCTGATATGGTCCAACATAGCAGCTATCGAATTTGCCCCTTTTGGGTTCTTTGACTGCGTAAACCATATCACCTGGTTTAAAATCTTCAGAGTGTATTCGTTTATCGTAGTAGCGCTTTGAACGGTGTTTCGATTCGACAAGGGATGTCGAGGCGAGTTTTCTCATCTCGTCGAGTCGGCACGTGAGATCGCATAAGTAATCACCATAGGTTATTGTTCTATCCGCGGGAGGAAAGGAGCTGGGGGTTCGAGCTTGTCGTCCATATACTAGTTCGAATGGCGTAAATTTTGTGGATTCGTGAACCGAGGTGTTATACGAAAACATCGCGAAAGAGACTAGTTTGTCCCAATCTTCGTATTTGTCCACGTAATGTTTTATGAATTCCGCCAGTACAATGTGGCTTCTTTCTAGTGATCCGTTTGTCTGAGGGTGATAGCTTGAAGTTGTTAAATGTTTTATCTTGAATATTTTCGCGAGGTTATTGAATACCTTTCCAACGAATGATCTACCTTGGTCGCTTAGTATGATTCTCGGGCTTCCGAATTGGTTGATTACGTTTCGCGCTAGCGCGTCGGCTATTGTTTCGGCTTTTATGTCGGGAATAGGAACGGCTATGCAATATTTCGTCAGGTTGTCCTTAATGGTCAAAATGTGTCTGTTTCCGTTTGGAGTCGTAGGCAGTGGTCCTACAGTGTCTATTGAGATTTTATCGAAGGGTTCCGAGGGCGTATCGGTTATTATCATTGGTTCGCGAGTTTTTATCCGAGTTAGTTTTTGTAATTGACATTCTGGACAGGTACGCACGTATTCCGTAACGTCGTCTTTTAAGTTTGGCCAATAGAATCGTTCGCGAATGCGTTTATACGTCTTTGTAACTCCTTTGTGTCCGCCCATCAAACTTTCATGGTATTCTGAGATTATTTCTTGCCGTATGGACTCGTCTGGTATCGTCACATTCCCGCGGCAAATCGTGATAGAGCAATCGCATTCGCCTAAACATTCCTCGAGTAGTTCCGTAATAAAGGATTGGCTAAATGTTTCTAGCATATCTCCGGGTTTTGATAGCCGCAGCCAGTCGATCTGGTATTTAATAATCGTATCTTTTACTGTTCGGAGAACTTCTTCAATTTCCTGTACTGAGAATGCGTCGAAATGTTTATCAGTTAATACCGCGCTTAAAATTTTATTACTTCCTCTGTCGGTGACCAAAACTTGTTTGCGTTTAGGTTTATTAAATTTTAAATCAAGGGGGGAGATCGCGTCCGTTTCAATAAGCAATCGTGATATAGCAGTGGTGAATTCACAGTCGGCTGAGATAAAATGTAGATAATTTCCTCTGTGGTAAGTTAAATTTTCGTTCGTGGAGTTTATTACGAGAGATCTGTCTTCGCCTTTCATATTGGGGTAATAGATTCCTGGAGGTATAGTTTCCGAATTCTTTCTTACATTTTTGGTCGTTTGATGTTCTTCGATGACCTCCGGGTCACTCTCGTCTGAAGTTTCTTCTGGCTCGTCAAGATTTAGTCGTAATTTATTCGGGAGTTGTTTTGTGATCGCTTCATCGTTGCTTATCGCGTCTTCGACTTGCACAACGGCCGGCGTAGATCTGCATATAGGGTGTCGGAAAGTTATCATTGATTCACGTGTTTTCCCTACTTCGTTATCTGCGTCTTCTGATTCGGTACACTCGTCCGTTTGAGTTCCGCAACTTTTGCCGCCATTGTTCACCTGGTTGTCCCACCAGTACTTATCTCTGAGAGGGGTCTGAGTTGTTTCGATTATATTTTCGTTACCACTCGGCGTTTGCACCGTTGGGGTTCCCGTGTCGCTACTCTCTGAGGACTCGTTTATGCCGAAGGCGAATTTTAAGACGTCTTTGAATCTTCTCGGTGGTGAGGGTCGAGGGGGCGTCTTTGATTTTTGAGGAATTATCCTCTTTTCGGCTAGACTTGGAAAAGCGCTGTTTCGAGCCTGAGCGGCTGGAGGCTGTTGTTCCGCGTTTGATGAATCGGAGGCAATCTCCGGTGGAGGGGGTTTTGTACGATGTTGGGGCACCTGGATGGTCTCAGTTGGAGGGGGTTTGCTACTGACTCTACGATTTCTTACTCTTTCAGCAATCGTGGCACCGGGTAATTTTGATTCTTCAAATACTGTAGGTAAAGGTTTGTTTTTGCTTCCTGGTGGTCTTCCGCGTTTTATTATGGGATTTAGGGCGGTTGCCCTGCGAGGAACTACGGTTGTAGTTGTTTTCTTTGCTGCAGATGATATTGGCAGTATCGTAACGTTTGGCGGTACAGGGTTTCTGGATAACGCGTCGGCGTTGGAATTTAATCGCCCTGGCTTATAAACGAAGGAATACTCGTATTCGCGTAGTCTTATTCTCCATCGAATCAATCGTTGGACCGGCAATTTTACAGAGTCGATCCACCGCAGAGGTTCGTGATCGCTAACGAGCGTGAAATGTCGTCCATATAAATATGGTCTGAAGTGCAATACGGCGTAGACTACTGCTAGACATTCCTTTTCCGTGGTACTATAATTCCTTTCGGCTGAGTTCATGAGTCTCGAGAGGTACGCTACTGGTCTATCTTCCCCGATTTTTCCCTGACTTAAAACTGCGCCGATGGCGTAATTCGAAGCGTCGGTCGTAAGAATGAAAGGTTCTTCAAAATTTGGATACTGCAAGATTGGGGCTGTGCAGAGAGCCTTTTTTAAATGATCAAAACTCTTTTGGTGTTCGGGCTTCCAATTAAATTCTACATTCTTCTTTAATAAATCGGTTAATGGTCGGGCCTCTTCTGAGAAATTTTCGATAAACCGTCTGTAATATCCGGCTATTCCGAGGAACTGTCGAACGTTCGTAACTGTTTTTGGGATAGGAAATTTGTCAACTGCCTCTGTTTTCTTCGGGTCGGGGCGTACGCCTCCGTCGCTAATAATGTGTCCGAGATAAATTACCTCGGTGTTCAAAAATTCACATTTATCCGGTTGGAGTGACAGTCTAGCTTTACTAAGTCGGTTGAAGAGTCTTCTGACCTTCGTTCCGTGCTCTTCTAAAGAAGTCGCGAAAAGAACAATATCGTCAAGATATACGAATAATTCGCTATCTTGTAATCCAAGGAGAACTCTATCCATTAAGCGCTGGAAAGTGGCTGGAGCATTTTTGAGACCGAATGGCATCCTAGCGTATTCGTAATGTCCGTTAGGAGTACTGAAAGCAGTCTTTTGTCTGTCTTTGGGATCCATTTCGATTTGATGGAATCCACTCGCTAAATCAAAGGTCGAAAAATACTTTGCTCCACCGAGTCTATCGAGGATCTCGGTAATATTTGGTAATGGGTAAGCGTCGCTTACTGTTTTTGAATTTAGTTCTCGAAAATCAATCACCATTCTCCATCGTTTATTCCCCTTCGAATCGGGTTTCTTTGGCACAATCCATAACGGTGAATTGTACGGAGAGGATGAATCTACAATGACGTTATTTTCTAATAGTTTGTTAACTTGTTTATTGATCTCTTCTTTATGAGCAGGCGGAAAGCGATATTGTCGTATGGTGACGGGCAAATCGTTCGTCGTGGGTATAGTGTGCGTTATCTCTGTTGTAGCGGGCAATTTATCGCCAGGCAAATGAAAGAGATATGAATATTCTTTTATTAATTCGAGAACGTGTTCTTTTTCTTCGGAGTTTAAATGATCTAGGCGAAGACTTTCACGGATTTTCTGATCTCGATCTACTGGTGATTCATTTGAACTTTCGTCACTGTCTGGCTCGAAGAAATCTTCTGAGCTGTCGCAATAATCGAATGGAACTAATTCCTGTGGTGGTACAGTGATTTGCGCGTCGTCTTCGTAAGCGTTAACTGCTAGAACGTAACAAGTTCCGTTGTCGTTCGTAACGATCGCGTTTCCCATAAAAATGTTTTCTGGGGATTGAATTCGCGGGAGAAACCCAGTTTTTAGTTTGGTATTAGAGATTTTAATCGGGACCTTCATACGAGTCCGAGCTCTGAGCACGAAAGTGGTGCCTGTATCGTCGCGTATTGCGTCGTATGTGTCGTTGGTATTTTCTGTGAATTGCTCGGGACTGTTTTCGAACGGAATCGGATTTATTGGTCTTGAATCTGTGACGAGCGTGTTATGGTGGAAAGATAATTCCGCCTTTTCGTTTTGTAAAAATTCTATGCCGATTATTCCGTCTGCTGGAATGGCGTCGTTCTCGTCTAACACTTGAAATTTTTCTGGTTTATCGAACAGGGTCAAATCGGTTGAACCTAGCGTATGAATTTTCTCAGGCGTTATACCGGACAAAGAGATGAAATCGTGGGCTGCTATTATGCACCTTCGTCTTAATGCTGATAATTTGATAACGTCAATATCGGCGCCTGTATCTATGAGAAAACGTCCGTAACCTTTTTCGAGTTCTGGGGCTCGTAGGGTGATTATTGGGGAGCGACCTTGGCCGCTAGTCCATCTGATATATCTCCTGCTGTAAGGAACTTCACTACCGTGGGACGCTGATTTTGAGAATCGCTCGTCGATGCGTCCGCGCGACGGGCGTCTTGGGAGTTTAAATGATCGGAAGTATTATTGGGTCGAGGAGAGTTTGGTCTCGTCCCTTGGAATGCGTTTTCGCGTTTGTAGAAGGGTTCTTGGTACATCGGGTACGGTCCCTGGTAGAAATGATTATAGCCATTGTACGGAGGGTACATAGGCGGACCATAAGGCATGGGAGGATAAAATGGTGGTTCACCAAAATAGTTCGGAGGGAAATTGTAAAAATTTCTCCGTGTTGGATTCCTATTCGGAAATCGTTGCGTTGGAGAATCTTCGCGTCTTCGTCGCGAATCGCGAGGGGGAGTCGTATCGCGACGGAATAGGTTATTGAAATTCGAATTTTTATTATCGAAATTATTTTCTTGAGTTTGAAATGATACTCGGCGGGGTTCGTTATTTTCGAACCGGGGCTGATTCTGTTCGGTTTGAGTGTATCTCAGTGAATTTGAGTTTCAAGCGTTTGCTCCTTGCATATCGCTTTCGATGCGTTAGACGACCTTAAGCGCGTCTTCCAAATTCTGAGGGTCTTGAACGCTGATGGCGTACAACAGGTCGTCAGACAAACCTCTTTTAAATGATTCAAGGGCTACTCCATCGAGCATGGGTAGCATGTGAGTTGCTTCTGCTTCCGTAAACTTTTCTTTCAAAGCGGCTATCGCGCTTGTTCGCAATCTTTTTATTCGCGTGTAATAATCTAAAACACTTTCGTCTCGTCTCAATCGGACGGCTTGGATTCGGCACAATAATATGGGTATGATTTCTTCGGTGAGAAATATTCTTTCAATGCCTTTGATAAATCTTCAATTGAATCGATTCTCTTATCTGCTACCGCGTCGCGGGCTGTTTCTTTGAGTTTCGAGCAAACTCTTTTGAAAAATGAATTTTTAAGGCCTTCGGGCACCAAAGTAAAACCGTTTTCTACATCTTCAATAAATGATTCAAGTGACATATTTTTGCCATTAAAATTTGGTACGTGTATTAATGCTTGTTGTAGCGCCATACATTCGCCCATGCTCGTGAGCATAGCGTCCGTGATGGTTTGATGATGTGTAATGTTTGCAAGTTCGGGATTCGCCATGACGGTTGAATTGGTTAATTTGTTAAAACAGTAATAGTGATTGAAATTATTCCTTTATAGTGGCAACCAAAGGGTAGGCACTCAGCGTAAAAGATATCCCACCGCTCTCACCAAATTTTTATCTGTCACGTCCGAATGACGTGGGGAAAAAGTTGGATATTTAAATGTCGAGCGGTAAACACTATGTTCCATAGGCTTTTCCCATCAAAATATATACGCTATGCGTGAATATAGATGTACTCCTAAGAGTATGGTGGGCACACGCCGATAGACCTCGAGAAGTCTTGCCTTTTCATTAGGTTGTCACTGGGAGATAAGGAATGATGTATTAAGTGAGTAAAGAGATCGAAGATTCTTTATGCACTTCTTTAATGAAAATAAAGTGTTAGTGAATATAAATTGAAATACAAACTTGATACAATATAAATGGTTACTTTACCGGAGAGGTGTCCCTTGGTTGAGTCTTACTTGTTCTACTCGTTGGCGAAAAGAATAAAAATGTTCTTAGGTTTCGATGTGTTGTTTAGTTCGTTGGATTATAAATTGTTTTGTTTGAATAATAATATAAAAGATCGAATAGAGATTCTCTTGTGAATAGCGACAGTCTGAGCTACTGCGAACAGTATAAACGTGTGGCACTAAGTACGGCACAGAGAGCTTTCAACAAAGATTCGATATAAAATAAAGTTGACGATCTGAACTACGGCTAACCGTATAGACGCGACGCTAGGTGCGAACAGAAGGCAATGCGCTCCGGTTAGACGTGGTCGTTCATAGGGTAAAATTGGGGTAGAAAAGTAGGGATATCAGTTCCTCTAAGGGAGGAAAAGACATTAAAGTTGTTTGTCTCAAATTACGGTCCAATCAGGAGGTGAGATTCTTTCATTCGGGGGAAGCGTGTTATTTCGTAAGCTGTTGTAATGTTTTGAGTAGTATAGGCTTTAGTCATTAAATGGTTGAAGTAACATGTGCTAGGATAACTTGAGAGTTTGGGAAATCTGTGTGAAGCGCGTGCCAGCATTATCGGGGCAAGGGTCACCACGCTCCCTTGACACAGAGATCGGGCTCGAGCGACGAAAAGTCGAGGAGTTAGGGCGTTTCAACTATTAGAATAAAGGGAAAAATTTAACGTCGGTTGTGACATTCCTTACCCATTTCGTAATGCGTGCTATCTGTATTCTCCGTAAAATGTTCGGGACTATTTTCGAACGGAATAGGGTTTATTGGTTTTGAATCAGCGACTAAGGTATTATGGTGAAAAGATAACTCTGCTTTTTCATTCTGTAAAAACTCTATGCCTATTATTCCATCTGCTGGTATGGCGTCGTTTTCGCTTAATACTTGGAATCTAGCTGGTTTATCGAACAATGTTAAATCAGTAGAACCTAGCGTATGAATCTTCTCAGGTGTTATTCCAGATAATGCGTGGAAATCATGGGTTGCTATTACGCATCTGCGTTTTAGTGCAGGCAATTTAATAAGGTTAATATCGGCGCCTGTATCTATTAGGAAGCGTCCGTAGCCCTTCTCAAGTTCCGGGGCTCGTAAAGTGATTATTGGGGAGCGTCCTTGGCCACTTGCCCATCTGACATATCTCCTGCTGTGAGGAATTTCACTGTCGGGGGACGCTGGTTTTAAAAATCGTCCGTCGGTGCGTCCGCGCGACGGGCGTCTTGAGAGTTTGAATGATTGGAAGTGTTGTCGGGTCGAGGAGACACGGGTCTCATATTTTGAAATGCGTTTTCGCGTTTGTAGTAGGGATCCTGGTACATTGGGTACGCTCCCTGATAAAATCGGTCATAGTCGTTGTACGGAGGGTACATAGGAGGACCATAAGGTATAGGAGGATAAAATGGCGGTTCGCGAAAATGATTCGGAGGATAGTTGTAAAAATTTCTTCGTGGCGGATTTCTGTTCGNATCGTTGTGTCGGGAAATCTTCGCGCCTCGGTCTTTGATCACGAGGGGGAGTCGTATCGCGACGAAATAGTTTATTAAAATTTGAATTTTTATTATGGAAATTATTTTCTGTAGTTTCAAAGGATACTCGACGGGGTTCGTTATTCTCAGATCGAGGTTGATCGATTTGTTCAATTTGAGTGTATCTCAATGAATTCGAATTTCGGGCATTTGCCCCTTGCATAACTCGTTCGATGCGTTGGACGACTTTAAGTGCGTCTTTCAGATTTTGAGGGTCTTGAACGCTGATGGCGTATAATAAATCATCAGATAATCCTCTCTTGAATGATTCTAGGGCTACCCCATCAAGCATGGGCAGCATGTGTGTTGCTTCTGCTTCGGTAAATTTATCTTTCAAAGCGGCTATCGCGCTTGTTCGTAATCTTTTAATTCGTGTATAATAATCTAAGACACTTTCATCTCGTCTCAATCGGACGGCTTGAATTTCTGCACAATAATAGGGATACGATTTCTTCGGTGAGAAGTATTCTTTTAATGCTTTGGATAATTCTTCAATTGAATCAATAGGTTTATCAGCTACCGCATCGCGAACTGTTCCTTTGAGTTTTGAACAAACTCCTTTGAAAATTGAATTTTTAAGGCCTTCGGGCACAAATGTATAACCGTGTTCTATGTCTTCAATGAATGATTTAAGGGGCATATTTTCGCCGTTAAAATTTGGTACGTGTATCAATGCTTGTTGTAACGCCATACATTCGCCCATGCTTGTGAGCATAGCGTCTGTAATGGTTTGATGGTGTGTAATATTTGCAAGTTAGGGATTCGCCATGTTTAATCAAATTGGTTAATCTCTTAAAGTAGTAATTGTGATAGAATATGTTGTTTTCTAGTGGCAACCAAGAGTAGGCATTTAGCGTACAAATATCCCACCGCTGTCATCAAAATTTTATCTGTCACGTCCGAATGGCGTGAAGGAAAAGTCGGATGTTTGAGTGTTGAGCGGCAAACACTATGTTCCGTAGGCTTTTCGTACAGATGTCTATACGCAGAGCGTGTATATAGATGTCCTCTCAAGAGTATAGTGGGCGTACACTAATAGACCTCGAGAAGTCTTGCTTTGATCTAGGCTGCGACTAGGAGAGGGGAAGCTTGTGTGAAGCGAGTAAAGAGATCGTAGATTCTTTATGCACTTTTAATGAGAACAAATATTAGTAAATATAAATGGCTGAATACAAACTGAATATATTCCGATTTCTATGGTGCGTACTTTATCTCCACCCTCCCCGATATACCCTTGCGGGTTCTGACCGACCCCCCCTCCCCGTGCGGTGCGGACCGACTTTCGTATTTTCACTGTATCGCGTTTGCCAAGGGTGGAGGGAAACCGCGAAAACCTCATCGATACAGCGTGTAGCCACAACAAATGCCCCCTGGTGGCAATGCGAGTATACTCGAGCACGGCGACCAGGTCGCCCTTAGAAGAGCCACCTCCTCTTTCCAACCTTCTTCCGTGAGCCAGCCGATACACGGCTGGAGGTCACCATCCGGGCGATAAGGACCACTCGGAAGGCACCGCCAAACCGTGCACCGACCGCCCACGCAACAAGCGAGGATTTTAGGACCTTTCAATATTTAAGGTGGTTGCCCAGCCACCAGGATTGCAGTGAAAAAACACTTGAGTGTATCAGAGGTGTTTGCCGGGAATCGAACCCGGGCCGCCTGCGTGCGGACCCGAGCCTCTATCCCCTAGGCCACTGCTCTCCCNACAAACTGAATATAATATAATTGATTACGTTACCGGAGAGGTGTCCTTAGGTTATTCTTTGGTTGAATCTTACTTGTTTTCGTTGCTGTTGTGTTCGATGTATAACTTGCTTGGTTTAAGAAATTGGTATTTCAATGAAAGGAAATCTCTTGACTATGGACGACAAACTGAACTACGGCTAACCGTATAGACGCGACGCTAAGTGCGAACAGAATGCGTTTGAGCAGAGATTCGTTGTATAATTCTAGATGGACAATTCTGAACTACTGCTAACAGTATAAACGTGTGACTCTAGGTACGGAACAGAAATGACAAAGATCGTGGAAAGACCCGGCCTTTTTATAGGGCGAAAATATGGAAAAATAGAAGGGGTTTGTGGGTTTTCTCGGAAGTAAGATCGTCGTGACCTAATTAGGTGAGCGGATGCTTCGTGTAGTTCATAGTGCAGTCCGGAAGTATAGCGGGAGCTAGATCAGTCTATATCCGTTTGGACACAAGTGTTTCGGTTACAAATTTAGTTCTACTCTGGAGCGTGTCATAATTTATGGTCGAACTTCCAAGTGTGGTTCGAACCATTCTCAGAAAAGAAACTTGTAGATCTATTCTATATATATTAATAGAAAATTTTTAACGTCGGTTGTGACACTTACAATCTAATAATTGCGGTCATAAGCCGCCATGACGCCCTCCGGGGTGGACCACGCGGGATAGTCCCAATCATCCTCGGGATGAGACTGGCCAACGCGCCCTTCGAAGAGCCACCGGATCTCGAGTACATCCAAACCGTCTCGTTCCCACAGCGACGAGACGGAGACCCGAGCGTCTCGCGAAGCTCGCGCTGAAACAAAAATACAAGAAAATTTGGTTAAATATCAGATTAAATAATTACAACATAGAGACACAAATGAGATACTTACAAATAAACAACGCCCATAGGCGAGCCGGTACACTTCGAACGCGGCCTGAACTAGCGTTCGTTTACGGTTAAAGATTTCCATTTTTAAAGAAATTTTGTCGTACGATTCGTACTGTTTGAGTACGAAAAGCAGAGTGACGAACTCCGAAGAAAATTCATTCTAGTACGAATACATTTTTCTTGCCCCAATTTAACCCCATTAAGATATTGCTAAAAACCTGGCAGAAAAAAAAGGAAAATGCCCAGTTTTTTTTTTTTGCATGAGTTACCATCGAACTCTGAACCACGTTCGCTAGGGGTAACGTAGCTTTCTAATAACATGTATGCGACAATCTTAGCTAGAATATACTTACCATGTACGTCGAAAATAGTAGATAGGTCAAGTTTTGTAGTAAAACTAAAATCTAGAAATAATCAAAGTAAGGAATTTGTAATCAATAATTCAAATTTACGCATACGATTAAGCCAATACTCAAACATTTGGACTATATTATAGTCATATACTAAATGAAAAGTAATAAAAAATAACAAAAGTGAAAAAAAAAATCGAAATCATAAAACTTCCTGTGGATATAATAATCAACATCAAGAGACGCGGCAGCGGCTCACCGCCAAGTATTAAAAAAAAGCGTAGCGCGAGCCGGCCGCACTCTTATATACAGTAAAATAGGGGTTTTGTGACGTCACAGAAACTTTGAATCGTTTTTCCGGAAAAACAGCGCGACCAAAAAATTTCATATTAAATTTGAATTTTCTTTGATTTTTTATCTTTCGATTGGTCCTTCGTAGAACAGAATCCGTTCAGCCAATCGAGAGAAATCTGATATTGAAGATTTTGGTCGCGCGATCCGGGACGCTTTTCTGTCTCACAGTAAGAAGGGCGTAAGTTTCGTGCGCAG